>CM077149.1:8312987-8824556 GCA_039583875.1 Platanthera guangdongensis | reverse complement strand
GGAAGAATGGAAGATGAAGGTCTTCAAGAAAATCAACTGATCCTTTCAACAAGTTGATCTGTGGATTTAGGTGGATCTGTTCTACAAGTTGTTCAAGGAAATCAAGCCGATCATCATCAAGAAGATTGCAGATCTAAAGAAGTATCTCTTCAGCCAGTCTGTTTATCAAGAATTAATTCTTTGCTGCAGAATTGAAAAATCTGAATTCTCAGAACATCAGATTACATGATTGTTGTATTCTAAGTTTATTTTCATTCTCATTACCTCTTTATTTTGTAATATCTATCTAAGATCTAAGTGGTAGGACATTAATTCTCTGAGTTGTAAGCCTAATTTATAAAGCCTGAGGTAGGGTCCTTGAGGGACTTGAGGTAGGTGATTTATGTGGGATAACTGATGCGTAAGCCCGTGTTATAAAGATTGAGGTAGGGTTCTTGAGAGACCTGAGGTAGGAGATTAGGTGAATCTCTAAGGTAGGACCTGTTGGTCTGAGTGTAGATTTCTTAACAGAAACTGAGCCTGTAAGATCTTTTGATCTGAGTTGAACAGGAGGAGATATAACCTTATCTAACACATTGCTAGTGAGGAAGAATGGGTAAAGTGGATGTACCGTAAATATGGGAACCACTATAAATTTTTTGTGTACTGTGGATTGATTGTGCTATGTTCTGTGAAGTGCTTGTTCTGTGTTTAGTGAATTGTTTGTGATGTGTACTTGTGAAATTTACTTTTCAAATCTCAGCTGAACATATAATATAAGTGATAAAGAATTTGAAAAGACACCTATTCACCCCCTCTAGGTGATTAACTACCCATAGAATTATTTTTCACGTGGTATTAGAAGGAGGTTATTCAAAGAAAGACCTAACAATCAGAAAAAATCCTAAGGGTGGTTGAAACATATCGGATCTAAGCGTGCTCCGCTCTCGAGCATTCAGAAACATTATCACCGCATCCTCATCAACCTCTTCACCTCACCCTAGCTTGTGAGACCCAACACTCATAATCTACTGGTGCCCGCGACCCTTCCTCATTCCATTTCCGCGCATAAACAGTTAACACGTGAACTTTAGATCTCGAACAGACGGTGATCGAAAACCAACAGTTAGTCATGACAGATCATCAATCAGCCAAGAACCTTGCTCCATCAAGTCCTAGTGAAGATCCTCTCTGGGAAGTATTGGAGCAATCGCGACGACAAATTGCCCAACAATTTCAAGCAATCAACCGTACTCTCACTACTATCACAGAACGATTAGAGATGCAATCTGCAGCAGCACCAATTCCTCTAATTAATCCAACAGCACCGTTGGAAAATCAGCAAGCCTATCCTCCAGCTTATCTGCCAGTCTATCCTACTGCTTACACACCAAACTTTCTGCAATGGCCTACAACCCCTTTGCAATCTCAAAATGATGAGTTTGCTTTTTGTGAAAACTTCTTCCGGGAAGCTGCCCAGGGAAGTCCAGCAAGAGTTCTAAACTTTCAGGGAAGTCATCTCTACTCATCAGGTCCTGTCTTTGCTCCTACCACAATAGCATTTCCCTTCTATCCTCCTGCTCCTTTTGCAACTACAACTTATGCTCCCTTCGTTCCTTATGTTGTAGGAGAGCGGGAAGAGCTGTCACCATTTTCAAAGAATGTTCGACATGAACCAACTCCAGCTAACTTCAGAGAGCCGCGGTTACCAATCTACACCGGAGAGACTGATCCAATGAATCACCTTCAAGCTTTTGAATCATCTGTATCTCTCAAGACCATCTCAAATGCTACCAAATGCAAACTCCTTGTAACAGCCTTTGATGGACAAGTGAGGGATTGGTTCTATGGATTGCGTCCTGAGTCCATCACTCCTTTGCTGATTTGCAAAGAGAGTTTCTGCTCAGGTTTTCTTCCTTAACTAAGAGAAAGGGCGGTCCAGAAGCCCTCTTTGAGATTAGGCAATGAGAGAATGTGACCTGGTCTCACTTCGTGGATCGTTTCCAGAAATAAATCTTAGTCATTGAGATTGTAGATCAAGAAATATACCGGGTGGCTCTAATACATGGTCTACGTAAAGGGACACTTAAGTTTGAAGCTAATGTCCGAGCACTAAGAACATCTTAAGAGTTGATTGGCTTAGCTAACTCATACATTCGAGGTGAGAAGAGAAATCCTAGCTTCATCTCTAGGCTTGTAGCAGAGAAAGACTCTTATTCTTCTTACCAGCAACCTCCGAGGTCTCCTCGGAAAGATTTTCCATCCCACTCAGGGAATTAAAGAAGATTCCAATGCCATCGACATACCTTCCCGGGCCAGGATCGTACCCGAGATCAATTGTTATTATTACCAGCCCCAACACCGCAAGCAGCTTTGGTTCATCAGCAGCAAGATGATGACTTGCAAGAGTCTGAACTAGATGAGGCCATGCAAGAAGTAGGCCAGGTCATGAAGGGTAAGGATAACTACAAAAGGCCTTACCAGCTAGCATATAAAAGACCAAGAGATTCAGATCTATTCTGTGAGTTTCACAGAGAAGGCGTGCATTTAACAGAAAACTGTCGAGCGCTTCGTCAACTGATGCAGAAAATGCTGAGGCAGGGTAAGATGCAAGACCTGTTCATGAAAGATGGCCACTCTGATCCATCAACTTCAAAAGGCAAAGAAGTAGCAGACATTCCTTGCTGCTCAAAGGGAGTGAGACAAATCAACAATTACCCCAACCACAATATTAGTGAATGCATCGATGCCAATGATGAGGGCGCCCTTGGAAGTCTATTCTGAAGTGAAAAGGGCATCGCAGTTCCAAAAGCTCCTCGCTACCCTTGCTGGCTATTTTTACTTTACATTCTTTAAACATTTTCTTTCTGAAAACACTTCTAAATGTTCTTTCATTCATTTCAATAAATTTTACGTCAGAGATCCCGTACTGCCACTTTTCCCCTTTTGGAGTGATTCCTCCTCTATTTTCTCTTTGCCAAAGAGATCACTGAAACATTGAGACATCGCCGAGTCTTGTTGTTTCCTCCATAGATTGTTCTTGGGCTTAAGGCCACGATGACTACATATAGTGGGGAGTGTTCACGCATGTGCAGTAGGTGCCGCTTAATCTATAAGGTGAACTTCAGGACTTCAGATCTTGGCCGGTATCTAACACAAAGCGTGTATCAAGGGAAGTCCCATATGTTAGCTTTGTTGTGCTCCGCTAGGGATATATTAGAGTCACAATGATCTTTCCTGGGCAAGCAATAGAGATCAAGTGTAGTCTTGCCTCCTCGATCATCTCATGACTCTAAGAGTCAAATACTCTATGGTACTCTCAATTCGTGCTTTCACAGGGCCCACAACTTCGCTGATCTTTCCAAAGGCGAGCAATGCTATAGACCACTTGGCGCACTTGGCCTAACTGATCAGTGATGTTTGTAACCCGAGAATGAGAGCAGTGTATCTAACATTCTTTCTCAGGAATCTCTACATTTTTCTCTTTTGTACCTTTCTAAAGGAAGCGCGACCAACCCACTATAGGTAGGACTACACTCTTGATGATCTTTCTTAGGCAGGCGATGCATAACGCCCACAGGAAAACTCCTGTGGCAGCATCCAACCCTTTTTTGGCCATCTTCGGGTGTAACCCTCCTTTTTCATTCTGCCTTCTTATAGTTAACAGTTTAAATCCAACCTATCAAAAGGATTTGCAACATCTATTTTGCTTATGCTCATCTTATATGCATTACTTGCATGAAGCTCTATCAAATGATGATTTACAAGCTCTCTATTACTCTCATAGGATGTTGATGACACCAATTATTAATCAGAGTATCTAATTCTCTTTGACTGAAAAGCCATGCTATTAAAGTCTAATCAAGATTGTTTCATCTTGTTGATTTGGATTTCATATCAAAGATATCATATATGATCTCACTGAAACATCATTATCGCAGTTTGATCTTTATTCGATTAATAGCAGAGTTTGCTGGGCATTTATTCTGCCATCCAACTATGTCTTATCATATCAACAGTCAACATTTGCAAGTTCCATTAAGGTACTTGCAACTTAGTTTTCGTTAATATCTACCACTTACTCTTCCTTTTGCAGAGATTAGCAAATATTAGCAAGTTCTCTCCAGGTACTTGCAACTTACTTTTCTATCATATCTGCTTCTAACTCTTTACTTAAAGAGATTAACAGATATTTGCAAGTTCTCTCTAGGTACTTACAACTTAGTTTTCTTTCATATCTGCTTCTAACACTTTCCTTGCAGAGATTAGCAGAAATTTGCAAGTTCCCTCCAGGTACTTGCAACTGAGTCTTCTTTCATATCTGCCACTTACTCTTCCTTTTGCAGAGATTAGTAGATATTTGCAAGTTCTCTCTAGGTATTTGCAATTTACTTTTCGATCATATCTGCTTCAAGCTCTTTCCTTTCAGAGATTAGCAGATATTTACAAGTTCACTCTAGGTACTTGGAACGTAGTTTTCTTTCATATCTGCTTCTAACTCTTTCCTTACAGAGATTAACAGATATTTGCAAGTTCACTCCAGGTACTTGGAACTTAGTTTTCTTTCATATCTTCCACTTACTCTTCCTTTTGCAGAGATTAGCAGATATTTGCAAGTACCCTCCAGGTACTTGCAACTTAGTTTTCTTTCATATATAATTCTAACTCTTTCCTTTTAGAGATTAGAAGATATTTGCAAGTTCCCTTCAGGTACTTGCAACTTAGTTTTCTTTCATACCTGCCACTTACTCTGCCTTTTGCAGAGATTAACAGATATCTGTAAGTTCCCTCCAGGTACTTGCAACTTAGTTTTCTTGTATATCTGCTTCTAACTTTTTTCATGCAGAGATTAACAGATATTTGCAAGTTCCCTCCAGCTACTTGCAACTTAGTTTTCTTTCATATCTGCCACTTACTCTTCCTTCTGCAGAGATTAGCAGATATTTGCAAGTTCCCTTTAGGTACTTGCAACTTAGTTTTATTTCATACCTTCCACTTACTCTTCCTCTTGTAGAGATTAGCAGATATTTTCAAGATCCATCCAGGTACTTGTAACTTCATTTTCTTTCATATCTACTTCTTACTCTTCTTTTTATAGAGATTAACAGACGCTTGCAAGTCTTCTTCAGGTACCTGCAAGTGATTTTCCATAAATATTTTCTCTCATCTTTGTTTTGTAGAACCCAATGGAAGACATTCACGTCTTCTTCATTTTGCAATGGCAATTCAGGTACACACGAGATGTACCTCTTTTAGGATGCATTAACTTTTCCTTTGCAGGAAAAAGATAGGTATTGGCAAGCCCTTTCAGAGGAGAGACATCAGGTTCTATCTCTCCTTAACTCTTACTTTTCCGAGGGTGGATCACGATTTTTGTGGGTCTTCTACTTTTTTGAAGTTCCCTTTGGGACTTAAAAAAGTGCGGGATTATGTTAACCCAGAAATCGGTGATCCCTCCCGAAGATAGCCAACTTGTAAGTCGCGACCTGCTCTAAGTTCCCCTTCGAGGTCGTGACCTATTTGTCCTCTCTAAGGATAGGAGGACAACCTTATTTTTCCGCTCAGGCCGCGCAGCTAAGGAGGTATCCGCAGTTAGACCGTTTAGGTCGCGCAGTATCCGCTTATTCTATAGGGGCTGTGGGCTGCTTCCTCAGTCCGCCCCTGCAGGACGCGCGGTTAGATCAGCTAAGGGAAATGGTCCTACCTTCTCCAACAGGCGCAGACAACCCAACTAAGTGGCAGACTTGCATTACAATCCCCTTAGACTGCCAGTTAGACGCATGCTCGACATGAGTCGGGGCTTTCTTCCTTAGCTCACTACTATAAGTCGCACAACAAGTAAGGCAAACCGCCTCATCGCCAGGCGACCTGCCTCCAGGTATCCCACTAGTACGCAATGAGCTTCAGGTTGTCGAGAATGCGACAACTCCACAGTTCTCCCACTAGAAGGTGCGACCTACTCCACCTCAGTCCGCCCGAAAGTCGGTGACCTGCATTCAGGTCGCACAATATAGGGTGATAACCTCTAAGCCGCCCAGTAGGGGCGGCAAGCCTAACAATCCACAGGGGATGGACTTCAGCAGCGGGGGCGACCTACACGACCTGCTTCTTCAGTCCTCCAGGTCACCTAGTCAACTACCTCTCATCTGCTAGCAGTTTGCGCACTCGATCTCAGTCCACCCAAGGAGTGTGGACTTGCTCCAGCTTTCCATCAACCCGCACAACAGCCAGCAGAATCTACTTCAGTCCGCCAGGTCGTCTAGTGGGTGGCCAACCCTTCAGTCTGCCTATAGTAGACAGACTCCATTCCTCCAACAGGAGGCGACCTGCTCTATTCAGTCCGCCAGGTCGCCAACCTCTGACCCGACGATAGGCCTCCAGTAGGAGGCGACCTTCTCAGCCTGTCCGCCGCAAGTGGGGCAGACTCGTTGTGTAGTCCGCCAGACGTACCGCATTTGTCCACCACCGGCTTCTTCCCAGCAAGAGGCGGACTACTCCTCAGCTCGCATAGCTTGACGCGGGCTCGTTAGTGCAGTAAAGGCGGACTCGTCCCAGTTCGCCAATAGCAGATCAGTTCAAGATGGCATCTACATCAACTCGGCATGGACTCGGCAGACTCCCTGTCTACTCGCACAACTCACCAACTCACCGGGGGTAATGTTACCAAGATCATTACCTCCTAGGACCTATAATGTAAGACCCCTCTCCTGGAACTCAAAACATGACACGAGGGGAGTCTTATGCCCAGAACAGCCGCCTTGCGGTAACGTTAGCACACGGGCTAACCTATACTACAAGATGCCTATTTTGTCTGCCATAATCAATATCAAACATTGCCAACCCAACCAAGAATATAATACAAAAGTCAAATCCACACATAAGTAAAATAGTCCAGAAGTACAACAAATAAAATAAGCATCAACAAGCTTCTATAATATCAGAGTACGTACACAAAAGAGTCTCTCTAACTCACATCAGTCATTGACGGTAACGATGACACCGTCCCTTCAGGCCATGTTGTCCTAGCCTGGCTGTCCTGTTGCATAACCTGCTGCTGCTCTATCTGTGGGGTTCCCTCCTAAAAAGGAAGACATAGCAACTGTTAGTCACAAAGACTAAGTGGTTTCACATCCGCTCCCCCGACGACTCCTCGGCACCGCGCGGAAAAAGGACAAGTACAATATATATGTAAAAGAGTAGTAGTACAAATAGGTGGTAAAAGAGTGAGCAATATCAATGTACATCAACAGTATAATAAATGAGTAAACAATCTACTCTAGCAGTTCTACAATCTACATCAGTATAAAACTATAGAACTACAACAGAAAGTAACTCAACTTATATGAATGCCCATACAGACATATAAGTTGAGGATCTACTCCGCAGTAAAGTAACTTATCGTATAAGAGTGCAAATACAAATTTATATGATGAGGATTTTGTGCATGTAATGTAATGTAATAACAGGAATGCAATGTAATGACTCACCCATCATCATGCACATGCAACTGCTATGTCGACACAAACTTATAGCTCTCACTTTTCGAGCAGGTAGCTAACATCTCAGGCGTCAACCATCATGGCCAGGCGGTGATAGTGGAGCGGGCTTCTCCACTATTAGGCGGGCATCCACACTACCCTGCCTAGGCCTCCGTACGCCTCAATGCTAAGAACACAACAACGGAGCTCACATGCGTACTACGGCTCAGAAGGGGTCTCAGGTAGATATGCACTAAGATCCCAGCCCAATTGGCCTATCTTCGTGGCACGGAAGGTTCCTCTGTGACCAGATCACCAAAGGACCAAGGCCAACCATCCACTAGCACTGAGGGTTCCTCGGGAAGTAAGCACCGAGGACCAAGGCCCAACTGTGCAAGTCTAACCGTCAACTCCCGTCGGTGTGACGACTGGCGAGCCCATAGACCTGCCACACTATCCATAACCCAGTATTACGACACTGCGTGTCGACTCACACCGCATGCAATTTCACATCATCATGGAACGAAAGCTGCCTCTATGGATAAACCACCAAAGGACCAAGGCGAGCCGTCCACATATGTCGCTTTTATCTTTACAAATCCAGTGCGGTCAAACACCCGCACTTACACCCTTTCACAATCTCGTTCCCCAAGGCGCTTAATGGTTCATCATCAACATAATGGTACTTCACATATTCATCTACCATTTGGTTAACATAATTACATATAGACTATGGTCACATAACTTTAACATCACTGGTTACAATTCTCTTACCAAGTTCAAACCATTCGTGCACACATGGATCCATCAACTAAATGCCAACAACCATTTGTTCATAACAATCACTACCAATTATGTACAGCATCTTGAAGCCAAACTCATCATTATTCAACGCATTACCATTGCCAAGTACATCCTTATTGATTCACATATTTACACCATTCCTACCTTCTCAACTCGTCAACCCATTCGTTCACTACCTATTTGTTCGTTAAGGATCTATTCAAAAAATGCCTTAAATAGTATTTTATCACAATTACATATAGACTAAATTTACCAAAACATTAATGTTGTTGTGCTACAGTCTCTCCCTACCAAATTCAAATCCAATTCAACATTATTTATGCAGGAAAGATTACTGTACAACAACTTCAAATGGGGATTGCCGAGTCTACATGAATCCAGTGAAGGCGTGTAACCCCTCGTTGAAAAGGTATTTCCAAGGGCTACGATTTTAGTGTTTCGTCAAAAGCCCAAATCTGGCCACAACGTGTCAAAAACGGCCTTGAAGATTGCTGTACGTAGAAAACAGATTTTGCACGCATCTTAAAGCATAACGAACGTCATCGGTTCGTCTTCTACCTCCAACCAAACTTCCCAACACACATTCAGAATTCCTCCTCCCTTGTTCACCCTCAAGACCAACTTTCTTCATGAAACCAAGTCCCTATCTTCAAATGGAAGGAAGGAGTGGTCGAAGATATCATTTCTCTAGGGCACAAGCCCTAGCATGACCTTCTCCTAAGAAAACTTCTCCCAAATCAAGACTCTTTTGAGTTGATATCTCTCCAAGGAATAACTAGAGATCTAGCACCAAGGGAGAGGGTAGGAAGCTCACCTCATTTTTGGCAGTTTTGAGGTTTCCATCCATGGATCTTGTCACTCTTCTTTGCGGCATCTTCTTCTCTTCCCTCAGGGTTGCACAGTAATGGCTAGGCAAAGATCACTGTTCAGCAACTTGGTAAAGAGGCGGCTCGGGTTTTCCGCAGGTCCCTTTTATAATGAAAAATTAGGATAACTGCCTTGTCATGTGTCGGCTTGACCTTGGACAGCCTAATATTCCTTTAGATGAGTTATGTTGAAAGTACGCGGTCGATCTGGAAAAATTCCCGAAAATCTGGTTCAGCAGCAAACTGGGCCAAAACTTCGCCTAAGACAAAGATTTTTCTAAGTTAAATGGGGTTCGATGAATTTTATCTCAGCTCGACGAATCAGTGCTCGACGGATTCAGCATTCGACGAATCAGCGCTCGACGGATTCAGCGTTCGACAAATTTAGCTCAGCTCGACGAATCAGCATACAACGGATTCAGCGTTCCAATAATTTAGCTCAGCTCGACGAATCAGCGCTCGACGGATTCAGCGTTCGATGAATTTAGCTCAGCTCTACGAATCAGCGCTCGATGGATTCTGCGTTCGATGAATTTAGCTCAGCTCGACGAATCAGCGCTCGACGGATTCAGCATTCTACGAATTTAGCTCAGTCTAAGTTAAATGGCATCGAGAGCATTGAGTCCACTCAACGCCTTCAGAGGCCAGAAATATTTTAATTTAAATGGCTTCGAGAGCATTGAGTCCACTCAACGCTCTCATCACCTACAGAGGCTAGACAGAATTTAAGTTAAATGTTGTCGAGAGCGTTGAGTCTACTCAATGCTCTCAATGCTTACAGAGGCCAGACAGATTTCAAGTTAAATGGCGTTGACTGTGTTGAGTCCACTCAATGCACTCGACACCTAACTTGTTAGAATTTTCTAAGTTAATTCCTGATCTAGTCGTTGAGTCTGGTCGACTTACTCGATGCTCCCCGATCCTGAGTCAATTTTCTTGACTCAAAACACATGCGAGGGGTCTGGCATGAAATGAGACGTTAGAAATCCTATAAACAAAATAAAAAATTTCGTCCCCGAAATCAGGCTAAGGTTATGGGGTAAATAAATCAAGGAAATATATTATTCTTTAAAAATTATTACCTTGGGGAAACAACTCCGGGTAGTGCTTCCGCATCAAGTCCATCTACTCCCAAGTAAATTCTTCTTTCCCATGATTAGACCACATCACCTTTACCAAAGGAACAATCTTGTGATGCAATTTCCTTATCTCGGTGTCCACTATCCGCAGTGGCTCTAGTCGCACAGATCTATCGGTTGCTACTACTCCATCCATGGTGGGGATATGTTGATCGGGCCGCAACAACGCCTTCCGGAGTGACGACACATGGAATATGTCATGAAGGTTCTCCAGCTCTGTCGGTAACTCCAGCTGGTAGGGCAAATGGCCAATCCTTTCCAATATAGTGTAAGGCCCAACATACCTTGGGCTGAGCTTCTTCACACCACGTACCCGTGACACTCCATGCATCAGCCAGATCTTTAGGAACACTTTGTCACCCACTTGAAACTCCACCATCCAGTGCTTTGCGTTATAATATTTGGCCTTCCGACTTTGAGCCTCAATCACGCGGTCCCGTATTAGTATAACAACCGCATAAGTATCATCGATGTACTCAATTCATAAAACCTTTAAGTCTTTATCTTGCACCCATGATAAGGGGGTTCTATAACTTATTCGGTAAAGCGCTTCATCGGGTGCCATCCCGATACTGGCCTGATTACTGTTGTTATATGAGAATTCCACCAAGGGTAAGAGCCTTTTCCAGGGATCTCCTCTATCCAGCACACACAACCTCAATAGATCTTCCAAAGTTCTGAAGGTCCTCCCAGACTATCCGTCTGTCTGAGGATGAAAGGCTATGCTGAAGGTAAGGCATGAAACCAAATACTCCTGTATGACATTCCATTCATTAGAGGTAAAATGACCATCTCGATCAGAAACAATTGTCATTGACATGCCATGATACCGTACAAACTGCTCCATAAAAAGGCATACTAAAACGTCCACATGAGCCTCTTTCTTCATAGGAATAAACCTAGCTACTTTTGTCACGCAGTCAATGATTACCCAAACCGAATCATTCCCTGAGCATGAGCGAGGCAACCTGTGGACAAAGTCCATGGAGGTATCCTCGAACTTCCACTCGGGGATGGGCTGTAAGACCCCAATTTCATCTTTTTTTTTTTCAAACCCGAGGGTCTTATGCCCAAAACTGCCATTTTGTGAGAGCACTAACACTCGGGAAGGCCGCCACTACAAAACGCCGATTCTGCCGGCCTTTTTGATCATCAAAGAGAGAGCAGTAATCATAAACTGAATTAATTGAGTCCACAATCATCATAAGAAAATGAGAAACCACAATAGTCCATAAACATAGAAAAGAGAGAGAGTACTGCAGAGAACAATATAAATGAAATATAAATGGGCTTAAGCCCAGTACATCAGATCCTCACTACAATCTCTCGCGGAAGCTATAAGTAACTAAACACTCACAGAACCAGTAGCTGGTGCTCCTATGCTAGACTGGCCCACCTCCATGAGCACCGTACTCCGCTAGTGATGTGTCTCCTGCTACTGCTCCCTGTCTCCCATCCGAAGCCCCTGTAATGTTGTGGCCGAAATCCATTAGTCATAAAGACTAAGCCCTATCATCTCCCTACCCCTCCCCCATGGCTCCTAGGCACCGAGCGGGTAGGAGGAAGGGAAGCTATGAAGGTGGAGAGTAAAACAAGTAGGTGACGGTGGAAATATTCTAGCAGTTATTTATAATATATAAACAGCTAAGGAAGAAAGGTACAAACTAGTAGTTTTATAATAGTAAGCGGTAAAGTAAACAAGTAGAGTAAAGCAACACAGGTAGGAAAAACATTCTAAGGAGTAAGTAACCTTAACTTATATGAATGCCCATATATACATATAAGTTAAGGAATCTTTTGCAAGGCTCCCATCGTATAAAAAGTCTCATACCAATTTATACATTGGGGTGTCAGTTGTATGCAAGTATGAGTGTAGTGAAATGCTATGCCATAATTCATGCAAGTACAACTCACACACATGACTCTATGCGCACAGACCTTTAGTTCCCCCTATTTGGGCAGCTAGCTTCACTCCCAGGAACCTCCGTAGTGGCAAACAGAGACAGTGGGTCGGGCCCCCACTCCTAGGCGGGTATCCACACTACTAGGCGTAGCCCTTACGTACGCCTCTAGAAGGACACAACCTAGAGTCTCCACGTACTATACTGGCCATATCCACCAGACTTTCTTTGGCAAAGTGTCCCACACTACCGAGTCAACGTATCGACGTCGGTGTGAATGACCGTCCAATACCAAAGACCCACCTCCTTTTTTTGTATCCAAAAGCTTCTGAGCCACCGGCTCCCCGGACTATCCCGTCCGTTACATCTACCTTTCGAACCTACCGTCTGGATGGTTAATCAAACCAACCTAACCAATCTCCCGAGCTACCGGGGTGTGTGAATGTTAAACCCTAGTTATACTAGTTGCTCTTGTAGTTTATTATTCCTACTGTTTAGGTTAGCCCAGAACTGCCCAAGGTATTCTCCGTGAGGGGCAGTCGAGAGCACTAGGAACTATGATGGTAGCTGAAGCCCACCATTCCCTTTTGCAAGAAACTTACTATTATTGGTTGTTACCCAACTCCCAATCCCTTAAATGTTTTGCTGGATCTAACCCTAGTGTATTTGGACTCTTTCTCTCTCCACGGGCAAGACGGTGTTTCGTCGACCCCGAGCACCTCTTAACACTAGTCAAACCTCCCACTCCTCATCACGACTCCCGATGATAATATCATTTCACTTACCAGATCAATACACTAATATACCAACTCCCTAAGTTCATTTTGCACCATATTATGATTTCTGTAGTTTTTACTAAATGCAGACCATCCTAAGCTATATGATGAATACAATGGGAGGTACTCCAAATTATCATCAAAAATCCCTATAATATTTATTGGAGGTCTATCATGACATGATTAGCCTAAATCCGGAAGTTTATAATTTTCTTAATTTACTTGAAAATTTATTAAATTTCCAAAGTGATCCAAATGCCTTATTTTGAACATGAAGTACTATTTTCAGGCATGGAAAATGTTCCACAAAATTATGATAAATAAAAGACAACTACTTATCAGTAAATTCAAGGTCTCCAAATTTTTAGTAAGACTTAAACCTCTAAACATAATTTTTGAACATAACCTACATTAATCAAATTAAAGAGACAAGTACTGCCAATATACTTCTAAAAATTCTGAGAAAATTCACTGATTAATATAAAGACATATAAACACTCCAGGTCAATTCACAATTTATCAGTGAATAATGAACTATATACTTGATTTTCTCTTAGAAATCCAGGTTAACAGGTTAAAGAACTAAGTACAATAATTATTCATCTAAAAATTACAATAAAATTCCCATATGAGCATATTTACCTAGAAACACTACTGATCAAGTTTCATAATTTTCCAAGAAAAAGGGTAGCTCTAAATCTATTACAGATCATATTCTCGTATTTAAATATTTGTGAAGTAAGTATTAGAAATTTACATCTAAAAATTACAATAAAATTCATGTATGATCATAATGGTCTAAAACACTCTCTGCCCAATTTCATAATCATCTAATGAATATTAAGATCATAATAAAAACATAATTAATTAGGGCTAATACTGGTATTGCAAAGGTGATACTAAAATTATTGATCTGAAATTCCCAATAAAATTATCCAAGGTTTATAATGACATTATAACTACATTACCCAAGTTCCACAACTTTTCACAGAGTTCTAGTTACCTATCCTTCAATTTTAAGGATTGTGACCTATACTAGGGTTACGGTTTTTAGGGGTTTAACCATCTCCAAGTCCTCTGAGATTTTCACCAGAGGGCTTTAGCACCCTAGAGTCCTCTCTACCAAATTTCAAATCCATACAAGGGCATCTGACCACATGCCCTTCACAAACCCCCCAAAGTCCAAACTTAGGGTTTGAACTTGGGTCCTAGGGCAATCCTACCCCAATCCACCCCATAACCCATATGATGGTGTAAAAAGTCATGACAAACCTGTGAACAAAGTCTCAGCCTCTGTTGAGGTGATTTGATCAATTAAACCTCAAAGTGCACTTTTGACCTAAACACCCCATATTAGGGCAAGGATAGGGTTTGCCCAATTCCCACCCAAATCAACTCAAGAAGCGGTGAAAATTTATTCAGATCCTCATGATGACCCTATGGACAGCTCACCAAAATTTGGGAGGGTTTGACGATCTTTAGATCCCCAAATTAATTTACCCTATGATATTTAAATGATTTAAAAAACTATCAAAAATTTGTCTTCAAAAAATCTCATTTTTGTGTAGGACCTAGGTGTAGATTAGGGCGACTCCCTGTCCAAATTTCAGGTCATTTGAACAAGGGATGAAGTGCGGTCACACATTTTAACCTCTATCTAGCACTAAGTATAGAACCCACCAAAATGAGTGCTTTGGTCAAACCAGGCACCCAAATTGGTTCACATCAATTTTAAATTAAAGTAGACCCATAGGGCTACAATTTATATGTTGACCACTTTCTCTGGTTTAGCATCTAAGTATTTTTGAAGTTAATATACATTATGGTTGAATAAATGTGATAGAAATCAAATAATATGGAAATATATCCTATAGTTTAATTCATCCCTAGCACGAATCTTAAAGCACATCCAGCGGCTCTGGCTTATCTTCTTCCTCCAGCCGACGGGTAGGATTGAATCGTCCTGGAGCTAGTTCCAGCCGCCATCGCCAGCCACCCGGCCACCTCCCTGACCGGCCACCGCCACCACCACCTCCGTCGAGGTGGTGGCTATCGCCAGGCGGCGGCACAGCTGCCAGAGGGGCGGATTCTGGTGATCCCGACAAGCTTCGTTTTGTGGAAAAACCAGGAGAAAAATTCACCCAATTGGGTTCAATTGAGTCTGATTCTTGTTCCTAATGAGTCCTATGATCTACCCATGGATGAAGGAGAAGGGGAAGACCTTGCTTGCGGCCTGGAGATGTGTCGATCACCGGCGTGCCATTGGTGGTGGATGTGTCGCCGGAGTCCAGCAACTGCATAGTGAAGTTGCTAGGGATCGTCGAGGCAAGGGTGGAAACGAAGGCTTGGAGTCTAGTGAAGCTTTTAAAATAATAAAATGGGGAAAGGGGGGGTCTAGTTGAGGTGGCCATTAATGGCCCTAAAGAGCTTGCCTCGGCCATGGTGGTGGGGAGGTAAATTGGGCTCAATACAGCCAGGAAACAGATGGAAACTCCTCTCCGTCAGAGGAGTTGAATCCAGCCCTTAATGGGGGGAGGAGAAGGTCCTTCCTTCATGGAACCATTAATGGCCAAGAATTGCATTTCTCAACCATGGTGGTTCTCCTCCCCTAACCCTGAACAATCACCAAGATGACCCCTAGCCTTCTCCACATTGAATGGGGGAATGAATCAAGCAATAAAAGGGGAGGTCCTTGGCTTCCCAAAGCCATGAATGGATTAATGATTGTCTCTTAGATATCTGCAAGGAGAAAATAACCAACTAACAATTCATCAAGGTAAGTATACCTATCGAAATTCAGCTAGGGGACACAAGTGTCGTATTGAAATCCGGGAACAGTTGAGTAAGCTTACTCACACGAAATCTATTATTTTATCGACGGAAAAATTAAGTTTTTTAGAAGAAAGCTAAACGTGCTAAAGGAAGAGAACTACTTGCAATGAAAGAGAGCTACTTGCATGAAAAGTTAAAGAGAGCGAAAAGAGCGATTAACTTAAGCTTAGTAACGATGAAGGGGAAAATGCACTCGATCAGAAATCACCTCGGCAAGAGTGGTTAGACAAATACGATAAATAAACCTAAGCTAATTAGGGTAAAGGTCCTTGACCGTGGAGGTTCCATGAATATTGACACGCTTCTCTCGAAGGCCGTGCCTAACTGAGTATAGGAAGGTCCGACCAACTCTCGCCTAAATCGGAGGCCTAAAACTCGCTTTACGCGGTGAACCCCGCTATTGGATTTTACTCCAATCCGGGAGATTTGAACGTCTGCCTCTCTCGAGGGGTGCGAACAACTCCCTTTACTCTTGAGTGCTCATTTCAAACTTTCGGCCTCTCGGCTAGCCCAGAATGAAAGCAAAGGTGGAGAGTATATATCGATGATATACCTCCAACCCAGTGATAAATCAAGAGTAATTCAAAGCTAAACCCTAAACAGAAAAGGTAAGATTCAAAGCATCATAACCTAATCACTCGAACCTCGGATCATTAAGATCGAGTACATGGAGGATTAGTTAATCATGGTGAGGTGGAAGAGGGGGGATGAGTAGAAGAACATAGTGAAAACAGAGCAGAAACGAAAGAGAAAACAACACTTTTATTAATGGAAACAGAGATCTTACAGCTTGAAAACTAGAGATTACAAGTGCATGAAAAGTAAACTACACTATTATTAGCATCATACTACAGAAAGAAGCTAGGAGCTAATACAGGAAAAGCATAAAGCTAGAGCTACGAACTAAAAATGAAAAGACATGCTTAAAAAGTTCAAAAATACAAAGGGCAGAACCTCCCCTCTCAATCCGAAAAGTGTGTCTGAACCCTTAGAGTTGGGCTCTATTTATAGAATTTTTCGGGTCGGGGCCACGCCCTGGTCGGGCGTGACCCTGGGGCGTGACACATTCGGCGCGACTTTTTCGGGCTGGAATTTAATTCTGACGAAGTAGTTGAGGTACACGCCCACAAGTCACGCCCTGGTGGGGCGTGTACCTGGGGCGTGTTCTTTGCGGCGTGACTTTGTTGAGCTGAAATTGAATGCTGGAGGTGACGGGCGGAATTGCTGAAGTACACGCCCATATGTCACGCCCGGGTCAGGCGTGACCCTGGGGCGTGACACTTTCGGTGCGACGGTGGAGCGGGAAAAACGAGCGCGCTGCGGCGATTCCTCGGAACCTGGGGACACGCCTCTAGAACACGCCCGTGTCGGATGTGTCACGGGCGTGACCGAGGGAGTGTACACTAAGTTTCCACGGAATGCAGTTTCGGACCAATTGCTTCATTCCTCTGGGTTACACGCCCTAGGTACACACCCTGGTAGGGAGTGACCTTGGGGCGTGTCACAGCAAAATTCGGCTGAAAGCCGTGAAAACCTGCAAAAAGCAGAAAAAATGCATTAGCGACAAAAATATATACAAAGGGGAATCAAAATAAGTATTTTACAAGACATGATTTGCTTTAAAACCTCGAAAATATCCTAATAAAATTGACTGCAAACCGTATTATCAAATTCCCCCAAGCTTAAGTTTTGCTTGTCCCCAAGCAAAGATATAAAGACTAGCTAATCATAAAAAGTGACTAATTCAAAAAGTTTTAATCATACTTACACAAGTACTATGCGAAATTCTAGGTAGGGAGAATGTAAAACGTAAATCTAAAACAATTATTTTGGTATGGATTTAACTTTTATAAACTTTACTGAATAAAAATAAATCATCCAGAATTTTGACGAAATTCTTTAAATAGATTTGAGCAAGCAATGAAAATGAAAAGAACGTATTGAGTTATTACTAGATCCAAGCAACGCATTATAATTATATCAATTAAATAACAAAAATCTAAGTTTAAATTCAAAACTAAAACTGATTTACTTTTCTTCTTTTCTTAGTTGTTAAATAAAATTAAAAAAGGCCGTGAATCAAAAGGACTTAATAGGACCGAAACGTTTGGTTTAGGAATATGAATAGGAGTGGAATTCAAATATAAACATGGAGGCTTAAAAATCACACTAAACCAAAACAACTAGTTTCAAAAAAAATAAATTTATTTTAAACAAAATATGTATAAATAAATTTATTTTTTTTTCTTTATGATTATTTATCTCTTTTTTATTATTATTATTATTATTTTCATTCATTTCTTTCTCTTTTTTTTTCAATTTATTGCTTTTGAGTACACTTTTTTCAACAATTTCTCCAAAGATAACACAAAATTTCCTATCAAAAAAATTAGCGTGATTAGATAGGTAGGAATTTGGGCTTTGGTGAAAATGAAATGCTGTGTGGAGTTATCAAATGAATTTGGAAAAAAGGCTCAAAAGCGGCTAACTAGTGGTAAAAGAGTTTAGGTTGGCAGGAAAGCTCAAACGTAAACAAAAATGGCCTAGATCATTTTCACGCTTTTTTTAAATTTATTTAAAACATAGAGTCGATAAATTCAAAAAGCAAGTTCGAGATAATAAAAGAAGATTGATGAAATTATCTTGAAAATAAAAATAATATGTGACTTGGATCGTTCATATCTACTACGTTATTCAAAATTTGTTCTTACAAAAATTATCTAAAGACGAAAAAGAAAATAGTGGATGATAAATTTTTAGAGAAAGTAAAGAAAATAAAGAACGGAAAACCATAATAGAAATGCACGTTTTAGAGAAATATTTTACCTTAACATGCTACCGTGAATTAGAAACACAACATGACCAACATTTTACTTGTGAGATATGATTAAAAAAATGATTAGAAAAATTATAATTAACTACGTTGTTTATAAAGAAGTTTGAGAAAAACAAAACATAAACATGTGGTACTTATTGAAATACCATAATGCAGCTATAAATATACTTATTTTTTTGTATTTTTTTTATTTGAATTTTTTGGATTTTTTTGGATATTTACAAAAAGCAAAAAGGAGGAACTCATCCCCCAAGCTTAAAATCTACATTGTCCTCAATGGAGAAGGAGGTCGGAGAACGAGAGAAAAGTAAAGTACAGAAATGAAAGACAGAATTGAAAAACAGGTACTTCCCCAGTTTTATATGGCAGGGAAAGCTGAGTGATGCCGCTCCTCCATGCGTGTGCTGTGGATCTTCAGGAAACGTCGTATGGTGGACTTTGTCATTGGAATCAGAACCGTTGGAGCAGGCGATCACAGAAGTTTCAGCTTGCCGGAGCCATTCGGGGCAAAAATTGTAAAATAAAGAAAACAGAAAAAGATAACTTGGGTTGCCTCCCAAGAGCGCCCTTTGTTTAAAGCGTCGTTTGAGCTCGACGCATCAAAAGAAGATTGTCCCAAATATTGTTTAAAAATAAAGTTCGAAGAAAGGTCAAAGTTTGTGAGTAAAATAAAGTGCAGATTAATCAAATGTCAGGACCGGAAAGATAGAGTTAACAGGGTTGAGACTGACATCATCACAGAAATACAGTTTAAGACGCTGACCATTCACTTTGAAAGTACCCTTATCAGGGTGGGAAATTAAAACAGTACCATAAGAAAAGACTTCTAAAACAGTAAAAGGCCCCGACCAACATGATTTTAATTTACCCGGGAATAAACGTAAACGAGAATTATAAAGAAGCACTTGGTCGCCCGGCTTAAAGATTTTTGGGTGCCTAAGATGTCGATCGTATAAACGCTTCGTCCGCTCTTTATAAAGTCTGTTATTTTCATACGCGTAAGAGCGCCACTCGTCGAGTTCGTTAAGTTGAAATTTTCTAAAATCGCCGACGTAGTGGGGATCGAAGTTTAAAAATCGTAAGTCCCAAAAGGCGCGGTGCTCTAACTCTACGGGTAAATGACATGATTTTCCGTAAACCAACCGATATGGCGTACATCCGAGGGCGGTTTTGTACGCTGTTCGGTAGACCCATAGAGCATCGTCTAATTTGGCTGACCAGTCTTTTCTAGATGTTGAAACAGTCTTTTCTAAAATTCTTTTTATTTCTCTATTCACTACTTCGACTTGTCCGTTAGTTTGGGGGTGGTAGGCAGTGGAAAGCTTATGAGTAACGCCATATTTAGTTAGGATTTTTGAAAATTGCGCGTTACAGAAATGGGAACCCCTATCATTAACGATAGCGCGCGGCGTACCGAATCGAGAAAATAATTTTTTTAGGAAATTAACTACAACTCGGGCGTCATTCGTAGGAAGAGCTTGGGCTTCGGCCCAACATGAAACATAATCAACGGTAACTAAAATGTACTTATTCCCGAAGCTAGAAGGAAAATGGCCGACAAAATCAATCCCCCAGAGGTCGAAAACTTCGCACTCTAGGAAATAATTTTGTGGCATTTCATTTTTATTCGAAATATTCCCCGACCATTGGCAACTATCACACCTACTCACAAAGGCATGCGCGTCTTTAAACAGGGTGGGCCAGTAAAAACCCGCGCTTAACACTTTGTGAGCGGTGCGAGCAGCTTGATAGTGCCCACCTGTCGGTCCTTCATGCAAATGTTTAATAATATCTAATCCTTCATCAAAAGAAACACACCTCCTAATCACTTGGTCGGCACAAATTCTGAAAAGATGCGGGTCCTCCCAAAAATAGTTTTTCAGCTCAGAAAAGAATTTCTTCTTTTGCTGAGATGAAAACTCTTTTGGGAGCACACGGGCCACTAGATAGTTGGCGATGCGGGCAAACCAAGGAGAACTAGATGTGTTAATTATGAACAGCTTCTCATCAGGGAAATAGTAATGAAAAGAATTTTCATCTAATTATTCTATAAACGGGTTGTCTAGGCGCGAAAGGTGGTCGACGGCCAAGTTCTCGGCACCTCGCTTATCACGGATCTCTAAGTCAAACTCCTGGAGGAGTAAGACCCATCGAATCAAACGAGGCTTGGCATCCGTTTTAGAGAGAAGATATTTGAGGGCCGAGTGGTCCGTAAAAACAATAATTTTCGAAAGAGTAATATAAGGGCGAAATTTGTCAAAAGCGAATACTACAGCTAAGAGCTCCTTCTCGGTTGTGGTGTAATTTTCCTGTGCAGATGTGAGTGTTTTACTAGCATAATAAATGGGGTGGAAGTTTTTGGAAATACGTTGACCTAGTACGGCTCCCACCGCATAACTACTCGCATCACACATTATCTCAAATGGAAGATCCCACACGGGAGCTATCATAATTGGGGCATTAACTAATTTTTCTTTTATTAAATTGAAGGCAGCTAGGCAGAGGTCATCAAAGATGAATGGGGCATCGTTTTCTAAGAGATGGGTAAGGGGCTTGGTGATTTTGGAAAAGTCCTTTATGAAGCGGCAGTAGAAACCTGCATGACCCAGGAAACTTCTTATAGCTTTTATGTTCGTAGGTGGCGGCAGCTTCTCGATAACTTCTATTTTCGCAACGTCTACTTCAATACCCCTTTCAGAAATTTTATGTCCCAAAACTAACCCTTCCCTTACCATAAAATGACATTTTTCCCAATTTAAGGCGAGGTTAGTTTCTTCGCATCGCTCTAAGACTTTTTCAAGGTTCTCTAAACAGCTATCGAAGGAATTCCCGAAGACGGAGAAATCATCCATGAAAACTTCCATAATGCTTTCTACGTACTTGTCAAAGATGGTGAGCATACATCGTTGGAATGTAGCCGGCGCATTGCACAATCCAAACGGCATTCTTCGGTAGGCGAAGGTGCCGAAGGGACAAGTAAACGTAGTTTTCTCCTGGTCCTCGGGGGAGATGGGGATTTGAAGATACCCCGAGAGGCCATCGAGAAAACAATAAAAGCTATGTCCGGAAAGTCGTTCTAAAATTTGATCAATGAACGGCAAGGGGAAGTGATCCTTGCGGGTGGCGTCGTTCAACTTACGGTAATCTATACACATTCGCCATCCGGTCACCGTCCGAGTTGGGATTAATTCATTATTTTCATTACTTACGACCGTTATCCCTCCCTTCTTTGGTACTACCTGTACTGGGCTAACCCACTTACTGTCGGATATAGGATAGATAATTCCTGCGTCTAACAATTTGATAACCTCGCCCTTAACTACGTCTTTCATGTTTGGGTTTATACGGCGCTGAGGTTGTATCGAGTTACGTGAATTATCTTCCATTAAGATTTTATGAGTGCAGAAAGATGGGCTTATGCCCTTGATATCAGATATCTGCCAAGCAATAGCTTGGCGATGCTTTTGTAAAATTGAAAGAAGTTTATCCTTTTGTGCATCCGTGAGGTAGGCCGAAATTATGACAGGCAGCTTGGAGTCCTTTTCTAAAAAAGCGTATCGAAGGTGCTCTCGTAGTTCTTTCAGTTCCAAGGTAGGGGGTCATCATACGAGGTTTTGGAAATTTGTTCTTTTTCAAAAACTATGTCCTCGTACACTTTTTATATGTAAAATTAAAAGGGGTGTTGCTAGCGGCCATGGAGGCTTCGTGCAGCGATTCAGTTGGAAACGTAGAAGAGGAACAGAAATCAAAAAATTCTTTTTCAAAATCAGAAAGGCGAGTGGAGGATTCTTCACTTAGGTGTAGAGATTCAGTTGGAGGAGTAGGAGAGGAACAAAAATTGGAAAATTCTTCTTCAAAAGCAGAGGTGTGAGGGAAGAATTCTTCACTTACGGTATCCATGAAAAAACAGGAGTCATCATTAGCTAGTGTGTTCTTCATCGAGGGGGTGATAGAGAAAGTTACCTCATCGTCGCCCACTCGAAGGAAGAGCTTACCATTGCTTACGTCAATGATAGCTCGGGAGGTGGCAAGGAAGGGTCGGCCAAGGATCAGGGGAACCTCGACGTCTTCTTCGATGTCCAAAATGACAAAGTCCACCGGGAAGATGAACTTGTCAACTTTGACTAGGACGTCCTCCACTATTCCTAACGGGTATTTGACTGATCTGTCGGCGAGCTGGATACTCATGCGTGTGGGGTTGAGACTACCAATTCCTAAACTTTTTAAACAACGAGAGGGGCATAAGATTAATACTCGCACCTAAGTCGGCTAAAGCGTGTTTGACAAAGAGATCACCAAAGACACACGGGATAGAGAAACTACCCGGGTCACTGATTTTCTTCGGTAATCCGTTTGTCAAAACCGCCGAGCACGCGGCATTTAACGTGACATGAGAAAGGTTCTCTAACTTCTTCTTGTTGGTTAGGAGGTCCTTAAGGTATTTTGCGTACTTAGGAATCTGGGATATGGCTTCGTGGAAAGGCAGATTTATGTGGATTTGTTTAAACATTTCTAAAAAATGGGTGTATTGATCATCCTGTCGTTGTTTATTAAGTTCAGAAGGGTATGGTGGGGATGAATTATTTTTAAAGGTGGGTGGTGGAGTGAGTTGTTTTTCTAAAATAGGAGTGATAATTTCTTCGGCAGAGGGTGGAATTTTTAAAACGGGAACGGAGCTTTGATTTTTTAAAGCGGAAGCGGAGATTGCCTCGGGCTCTTCACTTATCATACCGGGAACTTTCTTCCCACTCCGAAGAGTTATAGCTTTCGCTTGCTCTCTCGGGTTGGGCTCGGTATTGGAAGGAAGAGACACTACGGGTCGCTCAGAAATCATTTTAGCGAGCTGTCCTACCTGATTTTCTAAATTTTTAACACTTCCGGTTAAGGTTCTAATCGTAGCGTCATTAGCATTCATGTATTTTGAAAACATTTCCTCCAAATTTGGAGGTTTTGGAAAACTTTGAGGAGGTGGTGGTGGAGAAAAATCACTTTGCGGTGGCGGGCGCACAGCATTCGATGGATTGCTCCACGAAAAATTCGGATGATTTCTTAACGCAGGATTATAACTATTCGGAAAATTAAAACAAGGAGGATGATAATTCGCAGCAGAAAAATTATTAAAAGCAGTTCTAGGCATATTATTTACATAATCCAAATGTTCAGCGGGAGGAGTTGCAGATTCCCATACCTGAGGGGCGGAGGCAGCAGTCATCTCCGTAATTTTTTTGCTTAATATTTCAACTTGGAGTGCGAGTTGGGAGACATTGTCCACTTCAAAGAGACCTACAGGTTTGTTTGGGCAGGACCTAGGCACATTCCACTGGTAAGTGTTCATGGCCATGTCTTCAAACAGCTCAAGAGCTGCTTCCGGGGTCTTATGGTTTAAAGTACCGCCAGAAGCTGCGTCTATCATTTGCTTCGTGCTTTGATTTAGCCCATTATAAAACGTCTGCACCTGCAACCATACAGGCAGAGCGTGATGTGGGCATCGTCTTAATAATTCTTTAAATCTTTCCCAGGTTTCGTAAAGGGTCTCAGAGTCTATTTGTCCAAAGGCAGATATGTCATTCCTAAGTTTTGCAGTTTTAGCAGGCGGAAAATACTTGGCCAAAAATTTTTCAGTTAATTGCGTCCAAGTAGTTATGCTATTTTTAGGAAGGGTGTTCAGCCACTGCTTAGCCTTAATTCTAAGAGAGAAAGGAAATAATCTTAGCCTAATAGCATCATTTGTGACACCATTTATCTTGAAGGTGTCACAAATCTCAAGAAAGCTGGCTATGTGTGCGTTCGGGTCTTCATCTTGAAGCCCGTCAAATTGCACATACTGCTGCACCATTTGAATTATGCTAGGCTTCAGTTCGAAATTATTATTATTTATTGCAGGGCGGATTATACTAGATTCTGTACCCTCGAGATTCGGTCGTGCATAATAGGACATAGGCCTTTGCACGGCTTCCTCCACGTTGGGTTCTGCCATTCTTAAGGTAGAAAATGACTCGGAATCCTCAACCGACACTTGGGTAGTAGGGCCTTGAAATTGCGATCTTCTCCGAAGAGTACGCTCAATTTCGTGGTCCAGGTCCAAAGTAACCGACGGACTTTCGCGGGTCATACACTAGAAGAAGAGAGGAGAAGAAAGACTAGAAAATAAAAGTGCTAATGAAGTCTCGAAATTTTTTTTTTGAAATAGATTTTTTTTTTATGTTTTAACTCCCGAACTTCCCAAGGGCTACCCGGTGAAGGGTTCGCAAGGTACTAGACAAGATAGTGGCATTTAGAGCCACTTTGCCCTTTTCGAGAGAGTTAGGTGGTGTAGAAAAATTTGTGATGTGGGTTTCTATTAAGTAGGCGGTAATTAAAATCCAGCCATTTAACTCCGAGCGAGTAGGCGGAAAATAAAATCTACACTCACGCACTCGACAGAAAATTAAAACACACCCACTCTACAGAAAGTAAACACACTCTACTGAAATAAAGCCTGCCAATTAACTCAAGTGAGTAGCAGAAAAATAAAAGACGCACACTTGCTTGAAATAAATCCAGCCAATTAACTCAAGTGAGTAGGCGGAAAAATTAAAAATACACACACTTGCTTGAACACAATCCAGCCATTTAACTCAAGTGAGTAGGCGGAAAAATTTTAAGAAGGAGGGTGAGAAAGAGAAGTGATAAAATTAATATATTCGTGTTTTCAATTTATCAACGAGCGTTGCTTCCCCGGCAACGGCACCAAAAACTTGATTGTCTCTTAGATATCTGCAAGGAGAAAATAACCAACTAACAATTCATCAAGGCAAGTATACCTATCGAAATGCAGCTAGGGGACACAAGTGTCGTATTGAAATCCGGGAACAGTTGAGTAAGCTTACTCACACGAAATCTATTATTTTATCGACGGAAAAATTAAGTTTTTTAGAAGAAAGCTAAACGTGCTAAAGGAAGAGAACTACTTGCAATGAAAGAGAGCTACTTGCATGAAAAGTTAAAGAGAGCGAAAAGAGCGATTAACTTAAGCTTAGTAACGATGAAGGGGAAAATGCACTCGATCAGAAATCACCTCGACAAGAGTGGTTAGAAAAATACGATAAATAAACCTAAGCTAATTAGGGTAAAGGTCCTTGACCATGGAGGTTCCATGAATATTGACACGCTTCTCTCGAAGGCCGTGCCTAACGGAGTTTAGGAAGGTCCGACCGACTCTCGCCTAAATCGGAGGCCTAAAACTCGCTTTACGCGGTGAACCCCGCTATTGGATTTTACTCCAATCCGAGAGATTTGAACGTCTGCCTCTCTCGAGGGGTGCGAACAACTCCCTTTACTCTTGAGTGCTCATTTCAAACTTTCGGCCTCTCGGCTAGCCCAGAATGAAAGCAAAGGTGGAGAGTATATATCGATGATATACCTCCAACCCGTGATAAATCAAGAGTAATTCAAAGCTAAACCCTAAACAGAAAAGGTAAGATTCAAAGCATCATAACCTAATCACTCGAACCTCGGATCATTAAGATCGAGTACATGGAGGATTAGTTAATCATGGTGAGGTGGAGGAGGGGGGATGAGTAGTAGAACATAGTGAAAACAGAGCAGAAACGAAAGAGAAAACAACACTTTTATTAATGGAAACAGAGATCTTACAACTTGAAAACTAGAGATTACAAGTGCATGAAAAGTAAACTACACTATTATTAGCATCATACTATAGAAAGAAGCTAGGAGCTAATACAGGAAAAGCATAAAGCTAGAGCTACGAACTAAAAATGAAAAGACATGCTTAAAAAGTTCAAAAATACAAATGGCAGAACCTCCCCTATCAATCCGAAAAGTGTGTCTGAACCCTTAGAGTTGGGCTCTATTTATAGAATTTTTCAGGTTTGGTCACGCCCCCCTGTCACGCCCTGGTCGGGCGTGACCCTGGGGCGTGACACATTCGGCGCGACTTTTTCGGGCTGGAATTTAATTCTGACGAAGTAGTTGAGGTACACGCCCACAAGTCACGCCCTGGTGGGGCGTGTACCTGGGGCGTGTTCTTTGCGGCGTGACTTTGTTGAGCTGAAATTGAATGCTGGAGGTGACGGGCGGAATTGCTGAAGTACACGCCCATATGTCACGCCCGGGTCAGGCGTGACCCTGGGGCGTGACACTTTCGGTGCGACGGTGGAGCGGGAAAAACGAGCGCGTTGCGGCGATTCCTCGGAACCTGGGGACACACCTCTAGAACACGCCCGTGTCGGATGTGTCACGGGCGTGACCGAGGGCGTGTACACTAAGTTTCCACGGAATGCAGTTTCGGACCAATTGCTTCATTCCTCTGGGTTACACGCCCTAGGTACACGCCCTGGTAGGGCGTGACCTTGGGGCGTGTCACAGCAAAATTCGGCTGAAAGCCTTGAAAACCTGCAAAAAGCAGAAAAAATGCATTAGCGACAAAAATATATACAAAGGGGAATCAAAATAAGTATTTTCCAAGACATGATTTGCTTTAAAACCCCGAAAATATCCTAATAAAATTGACTGCAAACCGTATTATCAATTAACTCCTTTTCTCTCTCCTCCATTAAGGAGAAATTAAAGTTTTCTCTCTGCTACCCCTCATGGCCAGTTTTGTTCATGGCCCTAGCCTAAATGCAGCCCACTAAGCTAATATAAAGTGGTTAGGAGGTGGTTAGCCCAAGGGGCTAGGTGCTTGAACTTGAGTTAGCCTTTTGAGCTAAGTTTGACTTGACCTAGCTTAGGGTTGACTTTGGTCAAATTGACCTTTTGTGTCGCCATCAATGGGTCCTTGGTGACCTATTGGCCTCCCCTAGGGTCTAGGTAGGGATGGGTAGGGTTTACTTGGCAACTTGAAGGTCACTTGTCCCTTATTAAGGGCACTTTGACCACTTTGAGGCTAGAGTTGACTTGGGTCAACTTAGCCACTAAGGTTGATCCCAATGGGTCCTTGGTGACCGATTGACCTCACTTTAGGGTTAGGAGGGCATGGGTGGGGTCCACTTAGCTAGGGGAAGGTCAATTGACCCTAAGTAGGCTAGTTTGACCCATTTAGGGTTAGGGTTGACTTACGTCAACTTAACAACTTTGACTGCCCACAGTGGGTCCTTAGTGGCCCTATGGACTACCCAAGGTGTTAGGGGTGTTTTGGTAGTGTCATGAGATCAAGTTGTAGCCCTAAAGTCAAACCTTAGGTCTAAATGTTAAGGATGAGCTATAGGCAAACAAAGATGATTTTTCACCTTGGGCATTGCCCACTTGGTTTAGAGCTTCTGATGGTTTTGTCATGACCTAGTCATGACAAAAACATCTTAGGGGTCTAGTTGTTTGAGGGATGTTACAAATCCCAATATATAAAAATAAAAATTTTGTTCCCGAAATTAATGTTAAACCTACCGGGGTTTCTACTGAAATAAAAGAAACTTGTAACATCCCTAAGGTTTAAGGTATACCTGACTCGAAGAGCTCCGGGTACTTTTGCTACATCAAGTCTTGTGGCTCTCATGTATGCTCCTTCTGCCCATGGTTTCTCCACAGAACCTTGACTAGCGGAACCTTCTTGCATCGCAAGACCCGCACTGCCGTGTCGTCGATCCTGATCGGCTCCAAGCTGACTGATCGATCTGAGGCCACTGGACAGTCGACTGTGGAAATCAACTGCTCAGGGCGTAGTAAAGCCCTCCGTAGTGAGGAGACGTGGAAGACGTCATGCAATCTCGCTAACTCCGACGTTAGCTCTAGTCTATAAGACAAGGGGCCGATCTGCTCCAGGATCCTGTAAGGCTCCATATATCTCGGACTGAGCTTCTTCCACCCGCGAACCCACGAGACTCCATGCATCAGTCGTATCTTCAAGAAAACCCGGTATCCCACCTGGAATTCCACCTGACGATGCCTCGCATCGTAATATTTGGCCTGCGTGCTCTGGGCTTCTAACATCCTGTCTAGGATCAATCTAACCTGAGCATCAGTATCCTCCACAAACTCCGAGCCGAGTGCCTACGGATCTTAATCCTGAATCTATGATAGTGGGGTCCTGCACCTCCGTCCATATAATGAATCTTAAGGGGCCATGCCTATGCTGGACTGATGGCTGTTGTTGTATGAAAACTCGATCAGCGGCAGCAATCTCTCCCAAGGTTAGCCGCAGTCCAAAATACATAGGCACAGAAGATCTTCCAATGTACGGTTGGTGCGCTCCGTCTGTCCATCGGTCTGAGGGTGAAAAGCCATGCTGAATGTCAACTGATAACCCAGATGGGCCTGAACTGACCTCCACTCCTTGGACGTAAACCACCCATCCTGATCTAAAACGATAGTCCTGGGTACTCCATGGTAGCACACAAACTGCTCGATGAATCTCTATACTAATACTATGACCGGAGAGTCCTTCTCCACTGGAATGAATCTGGCCACCTTCGCTAGTCTGTCCACGACCACCCAGATAGAGTCATTCCCCGCATGAGATCGGGATAGGCCATGTATGAAATCCATGGCTATATCCTCAAACTTCCACTCCGGCACCGGAAGTCGTTGTAGTAATCCGGCCGGATTCTTGCACTCTTCCTTTATGATTTGGCAAGCCTCACAATGCGTCACAAAATACGTAATATCCTTCTTCATACCTGGCCAATACATCGTCTTTTTCAGGTCCGCTGCCATCTTAGTGATCCCCGGGTGCACTGAGTATCTACTACAGTGTACCTCTGATATGATATCCTCCCGAATATGGCATCCTGTCGGTATATAAACCCTGCCTCTGAAACATAGGAGCCCATCCATCAAGGAGTAATCCCCTGCCGTACCTTCCTCCAAGGCTCTGAATATCGGCTCTGCCCTCGCATCCAGCCTCTGCCCGTCTCTGATGTAATCCTGAATGTCATTGGTGGCAGTCATCGATGCTAGGTACTCCGTATGTAACTCCGGATCATCCTCGGACACTAGTGATATCTGCATCTTCTTAAACGACTCAACCAACTCCAAGGCCATCAGCTACAGGCCTACTCCTGACGTACTCGCTCTCCGGCTCAGAGCGTCTGCCACCACGTTTGCTTTCCAAGGATGGTAGTGTATGGTGTATTGGTTGTCCGACAGAAACTCCACCCAGCGTCTCTGCCTGATGTTCAGCTCCTTTTGTATTCCTATATACTTCAAATTCTTGTGGTCTGAGGAAATGTCACAGTGAACCACGTAGAGGTAGTGTCGCCAGATCTTTAGAGCAAATATAACTACCCCCATCTCCAAATCGTGCACCGGGTAATTTTGCTCGTGTTTCTTCAACTGATGGGAGGCGTAAGCTATCACGTGCCCGTTCTACATCAGAACAGCACCATCCCCTGATAGGAAGCATCCGTGTACACCTGCAATCCTTCCTTCCCTGAGGGAAGAGCAAGGATGGGGGCCGAGGTAAGCCGACCCTTTAGCTCCAGAAAGATAGACTCGCATTGTGGCATCCAAATAAAAGGAGACTCCTTCTTCATTAGGGACGTAAGAGGGAGGGCAATCTGAGAGAACTCCTCTACGAACTTTTGGTATTAACCGACAAGTCCTAAGAAACTCCGAACATCTATGGCCATCTTCAGCAGTGGCCAACTCGTACTGCCTGGACCTTCGCCGGTTCTACTGCCAAACCTACTCCACTGATGATATGGCCTAAAAGGCCACCTCCTTTAGCCAGAATTGGCACTTGCTGAACTTAGCATACATCTTATGCTCTTGGAGCTTCTCCAAAGTCAAAGCCAGATGCCTCGCGTGCTCCTCTTCAGTCCTCGAATAAATAAGGATGTCGTCAATGAATACGATGACGAAGACGTCTAGATATTCTTTGAACACCCGGTTCATCAAGGACATGAACGCGGAGGGTGCATTCGTGAGCCCGAAGGGCATCACGGTAAACTCGCACAGTCCATATCTACTGCTAAAGGTCGTCTTCGGGATGTCCTCCTCCTGAATGCGTTGCTGGTAGTACCCCGATCTCAGGTCTAGCTTTGAGAACCAATGAGCTCCCTCCAGCTAGTCAAATAACTCATTTATCCTTGGCAAGGGATACGTATTCCGGACCGTCAGCCAGTTTAGGGCTTGGTAATCAATACACAGCCGAAGTGTCCCGTCCTTCTTTTTGACGAATAGCACCGGAGCTCCCCATGGTGTAGATCTAGGCCGGACGAACCCGACTTCCACTAACTCTTGAAGCTGGCTTCAAAATTCAACCAACTCCTTCGGGGCCATTCTGTAAGGGTCCCTAGATACCGACTTAGCCCCCGACCCAAGCTGAATCTGGAAGTCGTTCTCCCGATGCAGGGGTAGCCCTGGTAGCTTCTACGAAAATACATCGGCAAAGTCCCGCACTACTAGAATATCTGAAATAGAATCCTTGGCCATGGCCATCTCGAAAAGAACCTGATAAACTTTGTCTCCCTGCAGGTGGGCCTTGACGGCCTTCACAGATGATAATAATATGTGGGGGGCTGGTATAATACCTTCGATAACAATAAGGGAGTTCCCGTACCTCACAGTGATCCTCTTTGCCGAGCAGTCAATCTGGGCATGGTTCCAGTGTAACCATGTCATGCACAGGATTAGATCATAGTCTGCCATCCTCAGGATCGTCGCTGTTGCCTCAAACGCCTTCCCGCCAATCTCCGCCTCCATTTTGCAATGAGAAGAGGTCATTAGCTCTGATCCATTGGGTAGACGCACCCTCGTCATATTTCCTATGAATTGCTCCACGCCTGCCAGTCCTTTCACGAAATCTTCTGACACAAATGAGTGTGAAGCACCGGTATCAAAGAGTGTGTGACCAGGCTTGCCGCTGATGAAAACCATGACTGATGTAATTAAGTGTCTTAGTGTTCTAGCTATAGTTTTATTTTCTTTTCTTGATTTCTATCTAGTCTATGTCTATGAAAACTAGTTCTTAGGAAGGAATAAAATTAAATGTGTTGAAGCCAAAAATCTGACTTCGACAAAAGTTCGAAAATAGGGGCGTAGCCAACACCTACTCGTCCTAAGCTCTGACCTCTGACTGGTTGTTAAGGATCAGAAACCGACACAAAGCCTCAGCAGAGAGGTCCCACTTCTTACCCGAAAGATCTCTGAGAGCTTCCCCTCCAAAGCCAAAAGCTGGGCTTGAAGCTCCTCAGAAAGCATAGGAAAACTCTTAAAATCCCGGGAAAAAAGGTGCTTTTGAAGAACCCCTATGGGCCTATTTATAGTTTTCTGAATCTGAACTGAAAATAACCAAACTGAACCGTCCTAAAAATACCAAAATACCCCTGGTTTGGTCTGCCAACAGCCAAACTCTGCTGTTCTGGAGAGTTATACGCTGACCACTAAGCGCAAAAGGGTAAAAATACCCGGGGTAGAAGAGCAAAAATCCCCCAGGAGTATAGAAATGTGAAAACGGCTCTCTATATGGCGAGTAGGGAAGCACCTAGTGGCGAGACGAGCCCTCCTGGCCATCTCGCAGGCATCCTTCGCCATGGGCCCCTCTCACCGATAAGGGCCTACTTGCGTCCCAGAAGGGCGTCTTGCCAGCTGTAGAGACCGTCCGTCCAGCCTTCTGCGAGTGGACCGCGTGGTCCTGCTCGCCTATCCCGTACCTCTCGCCAATCTCTCATGCTCGCTCCCTGAGGGCCTCTCACGATCCTGAGGTTGTACACAATCCCCGCTCTTTTCGAGGTTGGCACAAGCTCGGAAAGAAAGTCCAACCGAGGGTCATCATTAAAGCGTGTTTGAGGTATATTTATGAGATAATCTTTGGAGAGGCCTCCTACCAAAGCCTATAAATATGGGCTTCCTACCCTGGATAGTGGATACCCCTTTGTCAAACTTTCTCCTTCCTTGACTCTACCACAACGATGTCTCACAGCCAGAGCTTTCGCGAGCGCCTTGCAATGGTGCGCAAACAGAATAAGGACAATGTGGCCGCCCTGACTACAAATCTAGTTCCCCATACCTTCTGCTCCGTCCTCACCATCACGCCGAAAGAGGGTAAAGACAGGTGGCCCCTCCTCCTCTGCTAACAAGCCATCTCGCGCGGTCCTGGAAACCTATCCCACTCCTCCTCGCGCATCTCCTAGAGAGAAAGAGGTGAGTTCTCGCTTTTGTCTCTATTACTCCTTCAACATCCGTGTCTGCCTTTTTATTATTTGCTTCTTCAGGGAGCCCCCGCAGCATTACAACAACAAAAAAGTCTGCTAGATGACACCGTCGTCTGCCGTGAAGATTCAGACTCGCAACAACCTTCTACCCCTCTATCTACTCCTCCCAGGGAGAGGAAGGACGACCCTTCTCAGGGTGCCGGGTCCTCCCGCCATCCTGGTAAAAAATCCATCCCTCTCGCTTCTCTGCCCCACTCGATACGCCCACACCCTCCTGCGAGAGCCTCTGTCACCCTGCCTCTGCACTCTTTGCGTAGGAGCCCAGTCCGACTGGCATGCTGAGGAAATCTTTAGGCGACCCGCCGTCTCGAATCCTCCCGTAGACGGGATTGAAGACTATCTAGGAGACCCTGCGGACCCGATGGAGATGAGGTGCAAGATGGCCGAGTTGTTTTGGAAGCACACGCATATCATCCATTCGCTGGCACAGCATAAGAAGGCGGAGGATAGGAGCATCGAATGGCTGGAGAATGAGTGCGCTTGCTTGTCTGCCGAGGTTGATGCCGTGATAAATGTTTATGGGTCCAATCCCCAGGCTGTCATCGGTGAGGTCGACATGTAGCTCCGTATCGCACGTCGTGGGGTTGACTCCATTCGCGCCTTCCACTAGCCCAATAGGCCTCGCTGCGAGGGAGCTCGCGGTGGTTGCTGGAAATGGTTCCCGTATTAAAGGTTGTTCGTCTCGCCCTTTTCTTCTTTTCCTTTCAAGTGTTGTAATAACTTTGTAATATATTATGTCTTCGTCTCGCCAATAACCTGGGATTTGAGAACGCGGTGCCCGCATTATGGCACATCTTTAAATTTCTGTGGTTGGATTGATCTCTTAATTTCTTAATTTTCTTAATGTCTCTTTTTTATTTATTTATTCTGCCTCACCGAGGAAGTTTGTGATGAGCCGCGCGAATCGAGATTGAGGAGAAAGAGGGTGAACCGCCGGCCGACTCTTCCCCTTCCTGCATCTCTCTTTCCCACCCATTTCATATTCGTCCATATCCGCTATAAATACCCCAGCCCCGGATTAAAAGGATATCCGTGCTTTTTACCCCTGTCGTGTCCAATCTCTTGCCCCCTTGCTCCTTCCGTCTCACCTCTCCCTCTAGCTCTTTTCCTCCCCGGGCCATCTCGCCAATTCTCTTTTCTTGCCACTTCTTTTTTCCAACCATCTCGCCTACATCTGTCTCTCCAAATATGAGGAAGAAGAAAGTGGAGGACGGCGAGGGGCGCAGCCGCTGCATGAAGAGGTTCACTGACCACGACTTCCCGCTCGATAGGCTCTCTGAAGAAGACTACCGCGGCTTCGTTCGCGAGTACATGGGGGAGGGGCTCGAATCGCGACCCCCCAAGGCTGGCGAGTCAATCAATACTTACTACCTGGGAGAACTCGCCATCCCCGTCTCGCACTTTGAGGCGGGGTTGAGATTGCCTCTCTGGCCGGAGGTAAAGCAAGTCTTTAAATACTTCAGCATCGTCCCGACACAGTTTAACCCGAACGCAATTTCGGTGTTAATCGCTTTCACCTACTATATGTGCCAGGAGCGAATCGAATTCAGCTTGACGGTTTTCAGCAAGCTTTTTTATTTATCACGCCAACGCCGACGACATGTCGTACTTCACCGGGCAAGGGCTCAAGGTGTGCGAGACGCCAAACAAAAATCATCCTTGGCTTACTAGGTTCGTCTTCATCCTCGTCAACTTCGGGGGCATCCCTCTCGCGCCTGTGTCGCCCCCCGAGAGTTTCTACATGTCCCCGTAGGTGGGCGACAAGAATAAGTTGATGTTCGATTTCTTCGTCGACAAAAATTTCGAAGTCAACTACTTGCGGCGAGTCCTCGACTCGCTGCCTCCAGTGCTCCCCGACGAAGGTACTCTCGCTTTCCTGTCTCGCCTTGAGTTTGATTACTATTCTGTTTCACCTTCTCATCACCCCCTTGCTTGTTTTTAGGGGAGCGAGTTGTACCAGTCCACCCCCTTATAAGAGCAATATCCATCCAACAAAACGCCTCAGTCTCGCCAGCACGTCGGCTGAGGCGGCGAGAGAGTCTCTGTATCCTACCCCTCCAAAGAAGCATGCAGGCGACAACGCCCCCTCCCGCTCCAGCCCCCCGAAGAAGAAGATGAGTAAGGTTGTGGTCGTCTCCAAATAAAAGAGGAAAGCCCCGAAGGAGAAGAAAGAGGTGTCGGGGTCCCTGAGCCCCATCTCTGTAGCGGAGTCGCAGTCGCCCCACTCGCCTCCCCATCAGGCCGTCTCGCCCACCCGCGAGACGGCTCTTCCCGACCAGCCTGCCACCACATCTAATCGACTAGCTTCCACCACCTCTCGCGAAACCACTTCCTCTAGCCATCCTGCCCCTCTTCTCATATGAACTTCAACTTGGGCCCCGTGGTCACAGACGCCGCCAGTGACCCTATTCTAATGTGGGGCCGGGACGTCAATCGCGTGTCCATTTCCACCCTCCTTCCTCCTTGGAAGGAGCAGGAGGTGTAAGACCCCCCCCTCCCCCTTACCAAGGAGGGCTACCAGATCTTATGCCCAGAACCGCCGTCTTACGGTGGCACTAACTCACGGGTTAGTCGACACCGCAATACGCCGATTCTGCCGGCTAGTACGATCATTAACCTGTAGGCCAATATGAGAAGAAAGAAGTAAACTGTATATGTAAAACTATCAGTCCACAAGTCACATAGTACAATCATGTAAAAGAAATGAATAGTACATCACAACAGTCCACAATAGAGTACAAATGAAAAAGTAAAAAGGGCTTATGCCCAGTACATCAAATCTCTCTCTCACAAAATCATAAATGCGAAAGCTATGCTAGAACATCAGATCTCGTCCCACCTGAGGACACACAGTAGTGATAGTAGCCTGCTGAAGCGGTATCTGCTCCTCATGTCCTGCCTCCTCGACGTGCTGGTGCTCCATCTCCACGGGCTCCTAAAAATAGTTGGTCACCGACCATTAGTCAAAAAGACTAAGTCGTTTCCTCCGCACCTCGCCCCGCAGCTCCTAGGCACCGAGCGGGAGGATGAAGCGGAGGACAAACAAGGGGTAGCAAAGTGGAAGCAGGTGACAATATCTAACTAGAGTTGTAATAAGTAATGTAATCCTACTCTAGCAATTCTAAGTACGGTACAAGTTGAAAGTGCAACTAGATCTGATATACTCTAGAGGGGGTGAATAGAGTATATGGTGTTTTAGTACTTTTAAAAACTTTTACAACAATTGTTGTAATAAGTGTGAGCAGGGAAGCAAATATAAATCTAATCACAGAACTAAGCTATGCAAAAACTAAGCATAGACAAATCAAGGCCAGAAACAAAAAGTAAACAAGCAGAGCCAGAGGACACAAGGAAATATAGTGGTTCCCCAAACTTGGGTACATTCACTCTTCTACCACCCTAGGTAGGAATCCACTGCAGGATGAGTTGATCAGGTGTCCTGGACACCAATGAGCTTTTGATAAGGTGCTCAAAAACCAAAGCAGATTTTTTGATCAGGTGTCTTGCCACCAATGAGCTTTTGACAAGGTGCTCAAAAAACCAGATTCAAACTTTTAAAGGGAGTTTGAGAAACCCTTTACAAACTGGGGGTGAGAGAGTGATGGCAGTCTTCTCTTTCTCAGACAACTGAGAAGACTATGCGGATTGATGTCAAAGCTCCCCCTGAATCCTTGAAATCTTCAGGAAGAAAAGCTTTGCTGAGGGTGATGGGCCTTCAAAGGTAGAACTCCAGCAATAGATGGTTTCAGCAATGGCTGAAATGTTGAGTGTCTGGAGTCTTGAAATGATGTTGGCCTTGAACACTTTGAAAGATGAAGAGATTTTGAAAGCTTGATCTGTTTGATGAGTGTTCTTCAGAATTCTTTTTGACAGAAGATCTTGAAAGAGTCTCTGTAATCTGTGTTGTGTATTCTCTTCTTGTTAATCTCTATTGATTCAAAAACCATTCTGTCTTTTATTCTCTGTTCCAGAATAGAATATCATTCTCTGTCAAAGATAGCCGTTGGTCTGCATTGATTGCATCCTTAATTGCAAAAACTCTTCTGGAGGAAAGTCCACCGAATTATTCCTTGAAAGATCCCTTGAAACTTGGTCCAGTAATAAATGAAAACGGCTAGCAAATCTCTGAATTAATTGCAGAATAACTCCTGTCTGATTTGAATTTGAATTCTGGAAGATATCTGAAATCGTCGAACTGAGCTCTGCTATCGTCGAGCTGAGCTCAGCGAACTGGAAAACTCAAGCAACAAAATAATCGTCGATCTGAGCTCAAAGATCGTCGAACTGAGCTCAGAGATAAAGATCCAAAGCAGAGTCAAAATCGTCGAACTGAGCTCACCGATCGTCGAATGGAGTTCGACGATATTATGAAGTTGAGCTCCGTGATCGTCGAGTGGAGCTCGACGATCTGTCGAAGTTGAGCTCGACGATCGTCGATCTGAGTTCGACGAATCGTCGTGCTGAGCTCGACGATCAGACTTAGTCTCCAGTCTGAAAAACTTGGTCTTCAGGGCAGCTTCCAATCCTAGACTTCTAACCCTTAGACTAAATTCTAATTGACCTATTAAGCTATACAGAAGGTCAAGAAAAGATTCCTAGAGACATAGTGATCCTGACCCAAATTAGTAATAAGGTGTTCCAACAATCTCCCCCTATTTAGGTTAGGATTACTATTTACAGACTTTGGAAAATCAAATAACAACTTATAATTAGAAAAGCATAAAAACAACTGCTAGACATGGCAGAAACATCACAGAGATATATATATATATATGTATATGGCATCCAGATAGCAGTCAGAGAATCCAAAGATTGTCACCTTACAAAGTCACTTCTTCTCTTTGCCTTTAACCATCTTGATTTCTCTGTTAGGGTTTTGGGCTTCCTTGTTGGACCTGGTGTCATCTGCTGCACCCAAGTAAGTTTGCTTTGCAGGCCTGGGAACCACAGCAGCAGGATGCAATTCCATATATCTGTCTGCATCAAAGAATTTGCTGGAAGCATATCTCTCTAACTCCTTTTGTCTTTGCTCTGACATAGTAGAAATATTGGAAGTGTCTAGCCCTTGTTCTATGGCCTTATTTATCTGATCTAATGCAGCCATTTCCTTCATCCTAGCAGTCCAAGCAGATGGATTCTTTTCAGGGTCCTCAAATGGTACATGTGGCTCATACCTGTTGGAAGAATTGTCTTGAGGAGGCCTGGCAGACACTGTCTCTTTGAGCTTGTAGGGGAATGGACCAGAAGTAGTATCAGATGAAACATGTCCTCCCCTGGAGTATGGGTGCTGCCTGGAATGCCCTTTAGAATAAACCTAAAAATCTCTTTGATTACCCCTGTATCCTCCTCTCCTAGAATAAGAACCCCTAGACTGGCTTTCCCTTTGATAGGATCTGGCATGGGGTTGATAGGGAGCCTGGCTTCTAGCTGGGGCTTGACTTGCAGAGCTGCCACCTGCACCTGCATCAGGAGGAGGTGGTGGAGGAGGATGAGGGTGCTGGAACTGGGAGGATCCCTTCTCATACTTTCTCTTCTTCTTCATGGCTTTCAGCTGGTTTTTGGAATATTGCATCCAATGTTCAGTAATTTGGCAGTTATGCAGAATATAATAAGGAATATCATTATTATCCTTGACTTTTGCAGGAGGAACCCTTTTCATTGTCTTGCTCCTAGCTTTCCTTTTCCTTGCAATAGTAGCAGCTGAATCATCAAAGTCTGTTTTGAATTCATCAGACTCAGAACTTTGGTCATCATATATAGCATCTATCTTCTTCATAAGATCTTTCTTTAATTGAACAGAGGCAGAAGAGGCAGAAGCTGAACCAGCAGCAGCAGGGACAGCAGCAGAGACAGGAGCAGATACAGCAGCAGATACAGGAGGAGAAGCAGAAACAATAACAGCAACAGCAGAAGTGGTGACAGCAGCAGTAACATTATCAAAATCTGCAGCAGGCTCAAAAACAGTGGCCTCTGTCATCAGAAAATCCTTGGATATTGGCTCATCAGAAACAATTGGGATTTCAGCAACAGTGAGAGCATCTTCAGCAGCAGCATCAACAATTTCAGAAGCAAAGACAGTCCTTTCTTCAACAGCAGCAACAGCAGCAATCACTGAGTGTACAAAAGAAGAGATGATGCTGGGGTCACAGCCAGAGAAAGGCACCAGTGCCTTAGATAGGTCTTCTGAGGGCTGGACAGCATTACTCTTAGGCAAACAACTGAAAAAGGCAGGATCAAAGGCAGAAAGCAAAGACTGTAGGTCTATTGCCAGAACTGCAGTAGGAGCCTGACATTCTGGAGGCACAGCAATAGTAGCAGAAGAGGCAGCAGACACAGAAATCTCAGCAGCAGCAGCAGTATCATCAGCAGCAGGAGCAGAAGCAGCAGCAGCAACAGCATGAAGGCTTGCTTCATATGGCATCTCCCCCTGCCTAGATGCAGATACATCTGTATCAAGGCACACTGCTGGAGGTGCTGCCTGAGGAAGAAGGGAGGAAAGCCTGGCAGAGAGAGCTGCCACTGACAGTTGTAGAGGAGCCAAAGAGGTCTCTAAGAGCAGAGAGAGCCTGGGGGCAATTAGCTCATACAACTTGTCAGCTAGGGCTGAGAGGTCTACTTGCTCAACCACAGGAGCAGAGGTAGATGGAATAGGGATAGCTGAGGATGCTAGAAGTGGAGGGCTGGAGAGTGGAGGGATGGATGGCTGAGGTGTGGGAATGGTGGATATGGAGGACAAGGGGATGGATATGGATGGAGTGAATGTTGGTTGGTCAATGATGTGGAGGAGGAGATCTTGAAAAGATGTGGAGGAGTAGGGTAACTCAGGAGGAGATGAGGGGGAATCATCCATGTAGGAGTCATCCAGAAGGGTGAAATATGGTATGGATGGTGATGATGTGATATCTGGTGGGGGGGGGGGTAAGAAAACAATGGGTGGAAGTGGTCTGCAGGTGGAGGTAGAATTGGGTCTGGAGATGGAGTTGAGGTTGGAGATGGGCTGGATATGGTAATGGGGGATGAAGCTGGAATGGTGGATGGAAGAGGTAGGGTTGGAATTGGAGGAGGAGAAGAGGCAGCAACAGCAGCATCCAGGTCTTCTGCAGGAGCAGAGACCTGTGGGAGAGTGACTCTTTGAGTCCTGGTGCCTGAAGGAGCACTAGAGGAGGGCCTGCTGGGCTTGCTTATTTGCCTGTCCCACTTGCCAAAGAGGGCACAGGTGAGTCTCTTGGAGGCATTAATGTGAACTCCAGAGGAGACCAGCAAGGCAGGGCACCTTGTCTGCAGGAAGACTCCAAGAATCCTTCCAAAATTAACAAAGCTTTTGTTGATTTTCTTCTTGATTAGGTCAAAGAAGACCTCTCCCCAGTTCAAACTTTTCTTATCTACCAGAGCTCCCATGAGGCAGAGCTGATATCTGGATATAGTATCATGTGCAGAGTGCTTTGCCAGCAGCACTTTTCCTACAACATCTGCTAGGAATCTGTATTCAACAGATAGATTCCTCTTGAATAGCTTGCTAGGGTTTCCCTCTGGATGACCCATCCTGGCAAGTATGTCAGAAAACTCCTCCCCAGATAACTCAGCAGATTATTCTCCATTTCTCAGTCCAAAAACCTCTGTTAAAACTGTGGGGGTCAAGGGTACCTGGTTTCCAGCAATGGAGCCAACTATAGTAGAGTTGTCCAGATTATGAGCAGTGTAAACCCATTCCTTGATTTCATCTAAGGCCAGCTTTATCCTGGTGGTCATGAGGGCAGACAAGTTCTGATCCTTGAATAAACTCAGAATGTCTTGGAATATTTGATCAGTAGTGTTGAAAGATTCCAGATCAATGTCGAATCCAGCATCGAACTTCATGGCGGCTAGAACTGCAACTGACACAGCCATTGTACCTGCAAAAATTCAACAAACAAAACGACCAAGCGTAGAACTGTTTGGAGGGAAAGAAAATCCTTGCAGAGAAATCGAAAGCGCAAGATAGAACGACGGCGAAAAATGAGTTTTATATTAGGGTTCGACGCAGAATTGGAAAGATCGTTGAACTCAGTTCGACGATCGAGGCTTCTAAAGGAATCTGAAGAGACTCCAACATCGTCGATCTCCGTTCGACGATCTTGGAAGGCGTCGATCTCCGTTCGACGATCGTTCAGTGAACATAATCGTCGAGCGCCGTTCGACGATCGTTGACCGGAAGAGATAGTTCATACTATCTGAGAGGCGCTGAACTCAGTTCGACGATTCTGCAAATCGTCGATCTCCGTTCGACGATCTTAGGGGAAATCGTCGAGCGCAGTTCAGAGATCAGAAAAATTCTAGACACTAAGAAAAATCAGAATTTTTGCCTAGTCTTGGTCAATTTTTAGCTTTCAAAATCTTGGATATTATTTAAGGCTTCCTCCATCTAACATTCCTAACTGATTTAGGAAGAAGGTGTGTTTCTTTTCATCCAAAGGCTTGGTGAAAATATCTCCCCTTTGTAAATCAGTTGGGATATATTGTAATTCAATTTTGTGTTTTTCAACATTATCCCTTAAGAAATGATGCCTTATCTCTATGTGTTTTGTCCTACTATGGAGGACTGGATTTTGAGCTATAGAAATAGCACTTGTATTGTCACAAAAGATTTTAGACTTCTCTAAGTTGTAACCATAGTCTAGGAGTTGGTTTTGAATCCACAATATTTGTGAACAACAACTGCCTGCAGCCATATATTCAGCTTCAGCAGTTGAGGTTGACACAGATGTTTGTTTCTTACAAAACCAAGAGACAAGTCTGTCACCAAGGAACTGACAAGTTCCACTGGTGCTTTTCCTGTCAATTCTGCATCCAGCATAATCAGCATCAGAGAATCCAGTTAAATCAAATGCTAAATCTTTTGGATACCAGAGACCTAGATTTGGACAACTTTTAACATACCTGAGAATCCTCTTTACTAATGTTAGGTGTGACTCTCTAGGGCTTACTTGGAACCTAGCACATATACATGTAGCAAACATTATATCTGGTCTACTAGCTGTAAGATACAGTAAAGAGCCAATCATTGCTCTATATGTTGTCTGATCAACAGGTTTCCCATGTTCATCAGCATCCAATACAACATTGGTAGGCATGGGTGTTTTCATACAAGATGCCTCAGACATACCAAATTTCTTAACCAGTTCATTAGCATATTTGGTTTGAGAAATAAAGATGCCTTCAGCATGTTGTTTGACTTGCAATCCTAGGAAGAAGGATAGCTCACCCATGCTACTCATCTCAAATTTAGAATGCATCAGGTTAGAAAACCTTCTGCACAATTTTGAGTCAGTAGAACCAAAAATGATATCGTCTACATAAATTTGCACTAGTAGGGTATGGGACTTATGGGTTCTAATAAAAAGAGTTTGGTCTACTCTACCCCTTATAAAACCATTTTCCAAGAGAAAGCATGCTAGAGTCTCATACCATGCTCTAGGAGCTTGCTTGAGACCATATAATGCTTTGTTCAGTCTAAAAACATAATCAGGATAAGTTGGAGAGATAAAACCTGGAGGTTGTCTGACATAAACTTCCTCTTTGATATCTCCATTCAAGAAAGCACTTTTGACATCCATCTGATAGACTTTGAAGCCTTTGTGAGCTGCATAAGCTAGAAATATCCTGATGGCTTCTTATCTTGCAACAGGTGCAAAAGTCTGGTCGTAGTCAATTCCTTCTTCTTGAGAATATCCCTGGGCAACTAGCCTTGCCTTGTTCCTTATTATTACTCCTTGATCATCCAGTTTATTTCTGAATACCCATTTTGTTCCAACAATGGAATGATCCTTAGGCTTTGGCACTAGTTCCCATACTTTGTTCCTCTCAAATTGATGCAACTCCTCTTGCATTGCAATGATCCAGTGTGGATCTTGCTCTACATCTTGAATGGACTGAGGTTCAATTTGAGAAAGGAAGCAGGTGTGCAACAGGTTTTGGTTGACCTGATTTCTGGTTTGCACACCAGCTGAGATTTCTCTAATTATTTTGGTAATTGGATGGTCTCTTGATGTTACTAAATCAACAGGGGGTGTTGATTGTTCACCAACCTGTGTTGTTGTTTCCTCTTGTGGTACAACAACTGGCTCTTCAAGTGGTGGTTCAATATGTTGAGCATTCCCTTCATCTTCACTGCTTTCATCCTCTTGAGCAACCTGTAGCTTGTTCATATCTTCAACTAGAGAGTGTTCCTGCAAAGGTTCTATGGTAGAAGAACTCTTCTCCTTGAAAGACATGTTAGTTTCATCAAATGAAATATGAACAGATTCCTCAATTTTCAAAGATGATTTATTATAGACCCTATAGGCCTTGCTGATCATGGAGTATCCCAGAAACACTCCTTCATCAGCTTTGGCTTGAAATTTTGCTAAATATTTCTTGTCATTATTGTGAATATAGCAAATACAACCAAAAATTCTGAAATAGTCAACTTTAGGTTTCTTCCCTTTGAGTAATTCATAGGGAGTCTTTCCCTTCAGTTTATGTATCAGACTTCTGTTCAGCACATAGTTGGAGGTGTTCACTGCCTCTGCCCAAAAGGATAAAGGTAGATGAGCATCTGACAACAATGTAGTGGCAGATTCAATAAGGGTTCTTTTTTTCCTTTCAGCTACCCCATTTTGTTGAGGAGTTCTAGGAGCTGAGAAAGTATGACTGATCCCTTCACTCTGACAGAACTCTTGCATAAGAAGAGAATCAAACTCTGTCCCATGATCACTTCTGATCAGGGCAATGTGAGTATTGAACACAATCTGTATACATTTGAGAAACTCTGTCAGACACTTAAAGTTATCAGACTTCTTCCTTAGAAAGAACACCCAAGTGAATCTAGAGAAGTCATCTACAACTACTAAAGTGTAGGATTTCCCTCCTAGGCTTTGTACTGTGATGGGTCCAAATAGATCCATGTGTAACAGATACAATATCCTAGGTGAATCACTCTTATTAAGTGACTTAAAACTGTTTTTAGTTTGCTTGCCTAATTGACAAGCCTTGCAGAGTCCTTCCTTCTTGTAGGGGCCAGAAGGTAGTCCTCTAACAAGGTTGTCCTTGGATAGCCTAGCAATAGTTTTAAGGTTTAGGTGTCCTAGTCTCTTATGCCATAAAACATTTGGTCTACAGACTGAATTAAACAAGCAGATATCTATATCAGTTGAAAGAAAATCTACTAAGTAGATGTTACCTTTCCTTATACCTGTCAACACTATTGTGTTGTCCTCTGACTTGATTTTGCATAAGGCTTTGCTGAAGGTCACCTGGTAGCCTTCATCACATAGCTGACTGATGCTGATTAGGTTGTGCTTCAGTCCTTCCACATATGCTACCTTCTTGAAGGTTACTGATCCAATCTGTACTGCACCATATCCTTAGTTTGTCCAAAGTTGGAATCACCAAAGATAACTTTGGGTCCAAGCTTGGCTCTGAAGGATGTGAGGTTGTCCTTATTCCCTGTCATGTGCTTAGAGCACCCACTATCCAAATACCATTGCTGGTTAGATGTTGGATAGGTCTTCACCTGCACATGAAACAATTCACTTGTTTTTGACCCATTTTACCTTGGGCCTAGGTTGATAACCTTTAAATTCAGAAATGAAAGACATCCCTGGCTGACTCTTATATCCTTCAGGATGATATCTCCTTGGAGGTATAATCCATTCAGTATAAGGGTTAAAGGCTTGGGATGAAGAACCCTTAGGATTCAATTTTGATTTGCCTTTGAAAAAGTTTCCAGAGTTCTGACCTCTGTTCGACGATCTTGGAGCTGCGTTCGACGATCTTGGGTCAGATCGTCGAGCTCCGTTCGACGGTCGACTATGGCTGAGGTTAGGTATATGAGATCGTCGAGCTGCGTTCGACGACTTTGGCTGAGATCGTCGATCTGCGTTCGACGATTTTTCCTGAGATCGTCGAGCTGCGTTCGGCGATCGTCGATCTTCATTCGGCGATCGTCGATCTCCGTTCGACGAATTTTGCTGGGACTCAGTTTTCTGAGGCAGATCAGAATTTTTCCTGGCAACCTCTACAACTCTCTTTCCCTTGTTAGAAATAAACTTGATGGGAGTTGTTAGGACTATAGGTTGGCTGGATGAAGCACCCAAGCCCAGTGTACTGTTGAATCTAGAGTTCACTGTGCTTGTGATGTCCATCAGCTTGATGCTTCTCCCATTAAGGGATTCTTCAAGCTTCTTGGCCTCAGAGAGCTCACTTTTCAGTGTAGCTATCTGTTCCCTACAGTTCTCCAACTCCTGAGAGAGTTTGAGGTTTTCTAACTTTAAACCATTGTGTTCAGATAATTGATTTCTGAGAGAGATAATCTCTTTCTCAGACTTTAGCAGGTCTAAACACAGTGCTTTAAATTCAGATTTAAAATCTTCTGAAGTAAAATCAAAAGAACTAATTACCTGATCTTCTTCAGTTGAGTTTCTGAGTCTGACTCTGACTCTTCATCCTCTGAATTGTGCTGTGAGGAATTAATTGCCATCATGCAGAATTCCTTTTCTTCTGCATCATCCTCATCATCACTCGAGCTGGATGAGGCTTCTGATTCCTCTTCTGTCTCACTCCAGGATTTAGCAACAAACCCTTTTCTTGTATGCTTATTTTTGCTTGAAGAGGGCTTGCCATTTCCATTCCTTTTGGAGTCTTTCTCCTTTCTTCTTTCTTTTCTGTCCCTTCTGTCCTTGGTCTTGTTCTCTGGACAGTCAGGAACTATGTGCCCTGGTTTCCTGCAACCAAAGCAGATAATGTCTTTATTGTTGTTAATGGACTTGTCATACCTTGGCTTGTCCTGCTCCTTGTATGATCTTCTTCTGAAGTCCTTTCTGGCCATCTTGTAGAATATTTTGGCCAACAAGCTGAGTAGTTCATCATTGCCTGTGCTCTTATCTTCAGGCAGATCCTCAGTTGCCTTGAAGGCTATGGTTTTCTCTTTCCTTGTGGCTGGTGAAGCAGCCTTCTATTCTTCCTCTCTATTCTTGATGAGTAGCTCATAAGATTTGAGCTTACCCAACAAGGCTTCAGTGGTGATCTCATTTAGACTTCTGGCATCCTTAATTGGCCAGATTCTTGAATCCCAAGTGCTGGGGAAGCACATTAGGATCTTGTCATTAAGTTCTGTCAGAGAAATCTCTTTGTCCAATGTCCTTAGCTCACTGACAATTAGACTCAATCTGTTGTACATGTCTCCCACTGACTCAGTCTCTCTAAAAGGGGAAACTAGATCTGATATACTCTAGAGGGGGGTGAATAGAGTATATGGTGCTTTTAAAACACAAAGAAAAACTTTTCCAAAGCTTTACAACAATTGTTGTAATGAGTGTAAGCAGGGAAGCAGAAATAAAACTAATCACAAAACTAAGCTATGTAGAAATTAAGCACAAGAAAATCTAGGCCAGAAACAAAAAGAAAACATGCAGAACCAGGTGACACAAGGAAATTTATAGTGGTTCCCCAACTTGGGTACATCCACTCTTCTACCACCCTAGGTAGGAATCCACTGCAGGATGAGTTGATCAGGTGTCCTGGGCACCAATGAGCTTTTGATAAGGTGCTCAAAAACCAAATCAGATTTTTTGATCAGGTGTCTTGCCACCAATGAGCTTTTGACAAGGTGCTCAAAAACCAGATTCAAACTTTTGAAGGGAGTTTGAAAAACCCTTTACAGAATGGGGGTGAGAGAGTGATGGCAGTCTTCTCTTTCTCAAGCAACTGAGAAGACTATGTGGATTCAGTGATGTTGTCAAAGCTCCCCCTGAGTCCTTGAAATCTTCAGGAAGATGAGCTTTGCTGAGGGTGATAGGCCTTCAAGTGTAGAACTCTAGCAATAAATGATTTCAGCAAGCTGAAATGTTGAGTGTCTGGAGTCTTGAAAAGATGTTGGCCTTGAACACTTGAGAGCTGAAGAGATCTGAAGATTTTTGAAAACTTGATCTCTTTTTGAGAAGTGTTCTTCAGAATTCTTGTTGACAGAAGATTGAGAGAGTCTCTGTGTATTCTGAGTTGTGTGTGCTCTCCTTGTCAATCTCTCTATATTTTTTTATTTCAAAAACATTCTATCTAATATTCTCTGTACCAGAATAGAATATCACTCTGTCAAAGATAGTCGTTGGTCTACATTGATTACAGCCTTAATTGTATAATTTCTTCTGAAGGAAAGTCCACTGATTTGTTCCTTGAAAAATCCCTTGAAACTTGCTCCATAAGTAAATGAAAACGGCTGACAGATCTTCTGAATTAAATGCAGAATAACGTCTATCTGATTTGAATTTGAATTCTGAAAGATAACTGAAATCGTCGAACTGAGCTCTGCTATCGTCGAGCTGAGCTCAGCGAACTGGAAAATCCAAGCAGCAAAGAAATCGTCGATCTGAGCTCAAAGATCGTCGAACTGAGTTCGACGATATTGCGAAGTTGAGCTCAGCGATCGTCGAGCGGAGCTCGACGATATTATGAGGTTGAGCTCAGCAATCGTCGAATGGAGCTCGACGATTTGCAGAAGTTGAGCTAGACGATCGTCGACCGGAGTTCGACGAATCGTCGTGCTGAGCTCGACGATTAGACTTGGTCTCCAGAAAAACTTTGGTCTTCAGGGCAGCTTCCAAACCTAGACTTCTAACCCTTAGACTCAATTCTAATTGACCTATTAAGCTATACAGAAGGTCAAACACAGATTCCTAGAGACATAGTGATCCTGACCCAAATTAGTAATAGGGTGTTCCAACAATCTCCCCATATTTGGATTAGGATTACTATTTACAGATTTTGGAAATTCAAATAACAACATATAAACAGAAAAATACAAAAACAACAGTAGCTAGACATTACAGAACCATCACAGATATATATATATATGTCATCCAGATATCAGTCAGAAAAACCAAGAATTGTCACCTTACAGAGTTACTTTTTCTCTTTGCCTTTTACCATCTTGATTTCTCTGTTAGGATTTAAAGCTTCTTGTTTGGATCTGGTGTCATCAGCTGCACCCAAATAGATTTGCTTAGAAGCCCTGGGAACCACTACAGCTGGATGCAACTCCATGTACCTGTCTGCATCAAAAAATTTGCTGGAGGCATATCTCTCTAGTTCTTTCTGTCTTTGTTCTGACATTGTAGATATATTGGAGGTGTCCAGGCCTTGCTCTTTGGCTTTCTTTATTTGATCTAATGCAGCCAACTCTTTCATTCTAGCAGTCCAAGCAATAGGATTCTTCTCAGGGTCCTCAAATGGAACAGGTGACTCATATCTGTTGGAAGAAGTATCTTGAGGGGTCCTGGCAGTCACAGTTTCTCTGAGCTTATAGGGGAATGGACCAGAAGTTGTATCAGAAGGAACATGTCCTCCCCTGGAATAAGGGTGCTGCCTGGAATGCCCTTTGGAGTAAACCTGAGTCTCTCTTTGATTTCCCCTATATCCTCCCCTTCTAGAGTAAGAGCCCCTAGACTGGCTTTCCCTTTGATATGTTCTAGCATGAGGTTGGTATGGATCCTGGCTTCTAGCTGGGCCTGAACTTGCAGAGCTGCCACCTGCACCTGCATCAGGTGGAGGTGGTGGAGGAGGATGAGGGTGCTTGAACTGAGAGGAGTCCTTATCAAACTTTCTTTTCTTCTTCATAGCCTTGAGCTGATTCTTAGAGAACTGCATCCAATGCTCAGAAATTGGGCAGTTGTGCAGAATATAGTAAGGAACATCATTATCATCTCTAACTTTGGCAGGTGGAACCCTCTTCAATGCCTTACTTCTTGCCTTCCTTTTCCTTGCAATGGTGGCAGAGGAATCATCAGAAGCAGTGTTGTAATCCTCAGATTCAGAACTCTGTGCATCATATAAGGCATCAATCCTTTTCATCAAATTTTCTTTCAGTTGAACAGCAGCAGATGGGGCAGAAGCAGAAGCAGAAGGAGCAACAGAGACAGATACATCAGCAGATATAACAACAGGTACTGGAGAAGCAGTAGAAGCAACAGAGGTTATTTCAGGAATTATGGCAGCAACAGGTTCAGAAACAACAACATCATCTACAACAGGCTCAAAAACAACAGCCTCTGTCATCAGAGAATCCTGGGAAATGAACTCATCAGCAGCAGTTGGAACATTGTCTTCTTCAGCAGCAACAACAATTTCAGAAGTAGATACAGCCTTGTCTTCAGCAGCAGCAGCAGTAACATCATCAGAAGCAACAGTCACTGAATGAATAAAAGCATAAATGATACTGGGGTCACAGCATGAGAAGGGCACCAGAGCCTTGGACAGATCTTCTGAGAGCTGGGCAGCAAGAACCTCTGGGGGCTGGACAACATATGGCTCTGGGAGGTAGCTGAAGTATGCAGTATCAAATGCAGAGAGCAAAGACCCTAGGTCAGTTGCTAAGACTGCAGTAGGAGCCTGAACTGGAGTAACAGCAACAGTAGCAGAAGCAGACACAAAAACAGCAGCAGTAGCAGCAGAATCAACAGCAGGAGCAGAAGCAGTAGTAACAGCAGCATGAAGGCTGGCTTCATAAGGCATCTCCCCCTGCCTGGATACAGATACTTCTGTATCAAGGCACACTGCTGGTGGGGCTGCTTGAGGGAGGAGAGAAGAGAGCCTGGCAGAGAGGGCTGCCACTGATAAGTGTAGAGGAGCCAAAGAGATCTCCAAGAGGAGGGAGAGCCTGGGGGCAATGAGCTCATACAGCTTATCAGCAAGGGCTGAAAGATCTACTTGCTCAAGAAGAGGAGCAGAGGTAGAGGGTACAGGGATGGCTGAAGAAGCTGGAGGAGGAGGGCTGAATGGTGGAATGAATGGCTCAGGAGAGGGGATTGTGGAGATGGAGGACAATGGGATGGATATGGAGGCAGTGAAAGTGGGTTGGGCAATGATGTGGTGGAGAAGGTCTTGAAAGGATGTTGAAGAGGATGGTAAGTCTGGAGAAGAGGAGGGGGAATCATCCATGTAGGATTCATCCAGAAGTGTGAATGATGGTATGGATGGAGATGAGGTGACATCTGGTGGTGGATATGAGAATAAAGGGTGGAATTGGTCTAATGGAGGGGATGAAGTGGTTGCTGGGGATGGAATTGAGGTTGGAGATGGGCTGGAGATTGTAATGGGGGATGAGGCTGGAATGGTGGATGGAGCTGGAGGAGGAGGAGAAGCAGCACTAGCAGCAGGCAGGTCTTCTGCAGGTGCAGAGACCTGGGGGGGAGTGACTCTTGGAGTCCTGGTGCCTGAAGGGGCAGATGAAGAGGGCCTGCTTGGCTTGCTAATCTGCCTGTCCCATTTCCTAAAAAGGGCACAGGTGAGTCTCTTGGAGGCATTGATGTGCACTCCAGAGGAGACTAACAGAGTAGGGCACTTTGCCTGAAGGAAGACTCCCAGAATTCTTCCAAAATTCACAAAGGTTTTGTTAATCTTTTTCTTTATCAGGTCAAAGAAGACCTCTCCCCAGTTCAAGCTTTTCCTATCTACCAGAGCTCCCATAAGGCAGAGCTGATGTCTGGAGATGGTGTCATGTGCAGAATGTTTTGCCAACAGGACCTTGCCTACAACATCTGCCAGGAACCTGTATTCAACTGACAGGTTCCTCTTAAACAACTTGCTAGGATTTCCCTCAGGATGACCCATCCTGGCAAGTATATCAGAAAATTCTTCTCCAGAAAGTTCAGCAGAGTCTTCAACATTTCTTAAACCAAAAACCTCTGTTAAGACTGTTGGGGTCAGAGGTACCTGAGTTCCAGCAATCGAACCAACTATGGTGCTGTTGTCAAGGTTGTGTGCAGTATATACCCATTCTTTTATCTCATCTGAAGCAAGTTTTATTCTTGTGGTCATGAGGGCAGACAAATGCTGATCCTTGAATAAACTCAGGATGTCCTGGAAGATTTGATCAGTGGTGTTGAAGGAGTCCAAATCGATGTCAAACCCTGCATCAAACTTCATGGCGGCAAGGACAGCAACTGAGACGGCCATTGTACCTGCAAAAACTTAACAAACAAACCGAACAAGCGTAGAACTGTTTGGAGGGAAGAAAATTCTTGCAGAGAAATTGAAAGCACAAGAGAGAACGACGGCAAAAAATGGGTTTTATATTAGGGTTCGACGCAGAATTGGAAAGATCGTTGAACTCAGTTCGACGATCTAGGCTTCTAAAGGAATCTGAAGAGACTCCAACATCGTCGATCTCAGTTCGACGATCTTGGAAAGCGTCGAGCTCCGTTCGACGATCGTTCAGGGAACAAAATCGTCGAGCGCCGTTCGACGATCGTTGACCGAAGGAGACAGTTCATGCTGTCTGAGGGGCGCTGAACTCAGTTCGACGATTCTGGAAATCGTCGATCTCTGTTCGACGATCTTTGGGTAAATTGTCGAGCGCAGTTCAGAGATCAGAAAATCCTAGACATTAAGAAAAATCAGAATTTTGTCTAGTCTTGGTCAATTTTTAGCTTTCAAAATCTTGGGGATTATTTAAGACTTCCTCCATCTAACATTCCTAACTGATTTAGGAAGAAGGTGTGTTTCTTTTCATCCAAAGGCTTGGTGAAAATATCTCCCCTTTGTAAATCAGTTGGGATATATTGCAGTTCAATTTTATTCTTTTCAACATTGTCCCTTAAGAAATGATGCCTAATCTCTATGTGTTTTGTCCTACTATGGAGGACTGGATTTTGAGCTATGGAGATAGCACTTGTATTGTCACAAAATATTTTTGACTTCTCTAAGTTGTAACCATAGTCTAGGAGTTGGTTTTGAATCCACAGTATTTGTGAACAACAACTGCCTACAGCCATATATTCAGCTTCAGTAGTTGAAGTTGACACAGATGTTTGTTTCTTGCAAAACCAGGAGACAAGTCTATCACCAAGGAACTGACAAGTTCCACTGGTGCTTTTCCTGTCAATTCTGCATCCAGCATAATCAGCATCAGAGAATCCAGTTAACTCAAATGCTGAATCTTTTGGATACCAGAGACCTAGATTTGGACAACTTTTAACATACCTAAGAATCCTCTTTACTAATGTGAGGTGTGACTCTCTAGGGCTTACTTGGAACCTAGCACATATACATGTAGCAAACATTATATCTGGTCTACTGGCTGTAAGATACAGTAAAGAGCCAATCATTGCTCTATATGTTGTCTGATCAACAGGTTTCCCATGTTCATCAGCATCCAATACAGCATTGGTAGGCATGGGTGTTTTCATACAAGATGCCTCAGACATGCCAAATTTCTTAACCAGCTAATTGGCATATTTGGTTTGAGAAATAAAGATGCCTTCAGTATGTTGTTTGACTTGCAATCCTAGGAAGAAGGATAGCTCACCCATGCTACTCATCTCAAATTTAGAATGCATTAGGTTAGAAAACCTTCTGCACAATTTTGAGTCAGTAGAACCAAAAATGATATCGTGTACATAAATTTGTACTAGTAGGGTATGGGACTTATGGGTTCTAATAAAAAGAGTTTGGTCTACTCTACCCCTTATAAAACCATTTTCCAAGAGAAAGCATGCTAGGGTCTCATACCATGCTCTAGGAGCTTGCTTGAGACCATATAATGCTTTATGTAGTTTGAAAACATAATCAGGGTGAGTTGGAGAGATAAAACCTGGAGGTTGTCTGACATAGACTTCCTCTTTGATGTCTCCATTCAAGAAGGCACTCTTGACATCCATCTGATAAACCTTGAAGCCTTTGTGAGCTGCATAAGCTAGAAAAATTCTAATGGCTTCCAATCTTGCAACAGGTGCAAAGGTCTGGTCGTAGTCAATTCCTTCTTCTTGAGAATATCCCTGGGCAACTAGCCTTGCCTTGTTCCTTATTATTACTCCTTGATCATCTAGTTTATTTCTGAATACCCATTTTGTTCCAACAATGGAATGATCCTTTGGCTTTGGCACTAGTTCCCATACTTTGTTCCTCTCAAATTGATGCAACTCCTCTTGCATTGCAATGATCCAGTGTGGATCTTGCTCTGCATCTTGAATGGACTGAGGCTCAATTTGAGAAAGGAAGCAGGTGTGCAACAGGTTTTGGTTGACCTGATTTCTGGTTTGCACACTGGCTGAGAGTTCTCCAATTATTTGGGTAATTGGATGGTCTCTTGATGTTACTAAATCAACAGGGGGTGTTGATTGTTCACCAACCTGTGTTGTTGTTTCCTCTTGTGGTACAACAACTGGCTCTTCAAGTGGTGGCTCATTATGTTGAGCATTCCCTTCATCTTCACTGCTTTCATCCTCTTGAGCAACCTGTAGCTTGTTCATATCTTCAACTAGAGAGTGTTCCTGCAAAGGTTCTATGGTAGAAGAAATCTTCTCCTTGAAAGACATGTTAGTTTCATCAAATGAAACATGAACAGATTCCTCAATTTTCAATGATGATTTATTATATACCCTATAGGCCTTGCTGATCATGGAGTATCCCAGAAACACTCCTTCATCAGCTTTGGCTTGAAATTTTGCTAAATATTTCTTATCATTATTGTGAATATAGCAAGTGCAGCCAAAAATTCTGAAATAGTCAACTTTAGGTTTCTTCCCTTTGAGTAATTCATAGGGAGTCTTTCCCTTTAGTTTATGTATCAGACTCCTGTTCAGCACATAGTTGGAGGTGTTCACTGCCTCTGCCCAAAAGGATAGAGGTAGATGAGCATCTGACAACAATGTAGTGGCAGATTCAATAAGGGTTCTATTTTTCCTTTCAGCTACCCCATTTTGTTGAGGAGTTCTAGGAGCTGAGAAAGTATGCCTGATCCCTTCACTCTGACAGAACTCTTGCATAAGAAGAGAATCAAACTCTGTCCCATGATCACTTCTGATCAGGGCAATGTGAGTATTGAACTCAATCTTTATACATTTGAGAAACTCTGTCAGACACTTAAAGTTATCAGACTTCTTCCTTAGAAAGAACACCCAAGTGAATCTAGAGAAGTCATCTACAATCACCAAAGTGTAGGATTTCCCTCCTAGGCTTTGTACTGTGATGAGTCCAAATAGATCCATGTGTAACAGATACAATATCCTAGGTGAATCACTCTTATTAAGTGACTTGAAACTGTTTTTAGTTTGCTTGCCTAATTGACAAGCCTTGCAGAGTCCTTCCTTCTTGTAGGGGCCAGAAGGTAGTCCTCTAACAAGGTTGTCCTTGGATAGCCTAGCAATAGTTCTAAGGTTTAGGTGTCCTAGTCTCTTATGCCATAAAACATTTGGTCTACAAACTGAATTGAATAAACAGATATCTATAGTAGTTGAAAGAAAATCTACTAGGTAGATGTTACCTTTCCTTTTACCTGTCAACACAGTTGTGTTGTCCTCTGACTTGATTTTGCATAAGGTTTTGCTGAAGGTCACCTGGTAGCCTTCATCACATAGCTGACTGATGCTGATTAGGTTGTGCTTCAGTCCTTCCACATATGCTACTTTCTTGAAGGTTACAGAACCAATCTGGACTGCACCATATCCTTTAGTTTGTCCAAAGTTGGAATCACCAAAGATAACTTTGGGTCCAAGCTTGGCTCTAAAGGAATTGAGGTTGTCCTTGTTCCCTGTCATGTGCTTAGAGCACCCACTATCCAAATACCATTGCTGGTTAGATGTTGGATAGGTCTTCACCTGCACATGAAACAATTTACTTGTTTTTGACCCAGTTTACCTTGGGCCTAGGTTGATAACCTTTAAATTCAGAAATGAAAGACATCCCTGGCTGACTCTTATATCCTTCAGGATGATATCTCCTTGGAGGTAAAATCCATTCAGTATAAGGGTTGAAGGTTTGGGATGAAGAACCCTCAGGATTCAATTTTGACTTGCCTTTGAAAAAATTTCCAGAGCTCTGACCTCTGTTCGACGATCTTGGAGCTGAGTTCGACGATCTTGGGTCAAATCGTCGAGCTCCGTTCGACGGTCGACTATGGCTGAGGTCAGGTATATGAGATCGTCGACCAGCGTTCGACGATCTTGGCTGAGATCGTCGATCAGCGTTCGACGATTTGTCCTGAGATTGTCGAGCTGCGTTCGGCGATCGTCGATCTTCATTCGGCGATCGTCGATCTCCGTTCGACGATTTGTGCTGGACTTTAGTTTTCTGAGGCAGATCAGAATTTTTCCTGGCAACCTCTACAACTCCCTTTCCCTTGCTAGAAATAAACTTGATGGGAGTTGTTAGGACTATAGGTTGGCTGGATGAAGCACCCAAGCCCAGTGTACTGTTAAGTCTAGAGTTCACTGTGCTTGTGATGTCCATCAGCTTGATGCTTCTCCCATTAAGGGATTCTTCAAGCTTCTTGGCCTCAGAGAGCTCACTTTTCAGTGTAGCTATCTGTTCTCTATAGTTCTCTAACTCCTGAGAGAGTTTGAGGTTTTCTGATTTTAAAACACTTTGTTCAGATAATTGATTTCTGAGGGAGATGATCTCTTTCTCAGACTTTAGCAGATCTAGACACAATGCTTTAAATTCAGATTTAAAATCTTCTGAAGTAAAATCAAAGGAACTGATTACCTGATCTTCTTCAGGTTGAATCTCTGAGTCTGAATCTGACTCTTCTTCCTCTGAGTTGTGCTGTGAGGCATTAATTGCCATCATGCAGAATTCTTTTTCTTCTGCATCATCCTCATCATCACTGGAGCTGGAAGAGGCTTCTGTCTCCTCTTCAGTCTCACTCCAGGATTCAGCAACAAATCCTTTCCTTGTGTGCTTATTTCTGCTGGAGGAAGGTTTGCTACTTCCATTCCTTTTGGAGTCCTTCTCCTTTCTTCTTTCTTTTCTGTCCCTTCTGTCCTTGTTCTTGTTCTCTGGACAGTCAGGAACCATATGCCCTGGTTTCCTGCAACCAAAGCAAATAATGTCTTTGTTATTGCCAATGGACTTGTCATACCTTGGCTTATCCTGCTCCTTGTATGATCTTCTTCTGAAATCCTTTCTGGCCATCTTATAGAATCTTTTGGCCAGCAAGATGAGAAGTTCATCATTGCCTGTTCCTTTTTCTTCAGACAGATCTTCAGTTGCCTTGAATGCTATAGTCTTCTCCTTTCTTGTGGCTGGTGAAGCAGCCTTCTGTTCTTCCTCTCTGTTCTTGATGAGTAGCTCATAAGATTTGAGCTTACCCAACAAGGCTTCAGTGGTGATCTCATTTAGACTTCTGGCATCTTTGATTGGCCAGATTCTTGAATCCCAAGTGCTGGGGAAGCACATTAGGATCTTGTCATTAAGTTCTGTCAGTGAGATCTCTTTGTCTAATGTCCTCAGTTCACTGACAATTACACTCAGTCTGTTGTACATGTCTCCGACTGACTCTGTTTCTCCCTTCTTGAAGTTCTCATATTGGGAGATGAGATGGGATCTTCTGTCCTTTCTCTCATCAGCTGAGCCAGAGACAATTTTTGAGAGCTTGTCCCAAATCTCCTTGGCTGAATTGCATTCAGCTACTTTTTGAAAAATGTCATCTGACATTGTCTGAGCTAAAATGTTCATTGCCTTGGCATCAGCTACTTTCCACTTTTTGATGTCAGCATCTGTTCCTGATGGAGGTGGAACAGCATTTGTGCTTGTGCCCTCTGGAGGTCTTGGACACACTGTCAAAACAGAATTAAAAATGTCTTCGTCAATAGAATTCATGTAGAGTCTAATCCTTGCTTTCCAAAGTGCAAACTTTGACAGATTGCACACTGGAGGTCTGGTGCTAGCATAATCTTTGTTTTGGGCCATGACTTGTGCAAGCTAAATCTAATAATGAAATATAAAAGAAGGATCTAGATTGAGATCTTGGGGTTCAGGTGTTAGCCTGTACAACCAAACAGATATGGTATGTTTAACCAACCTCGCTTTGATACCAATTGAAAGGGGAAACTAGATCTGATATACTCTAGAGGGGGGTGAATAGAGTATATGGTGCTTTTAAAACACAAAGAAAAACTTTTGCAAAGCTTTACAACAATTGTTGTAATGAGTGTAAGCAGGGAAGCAGAAATAAAACTAATCACAAAACTAAGCTATGCAGAAATTAAGCACAAGAAAATCTAGGCCAGAAACAAAAAGAAAACATGCAGAACCAGGTGACACAAGGAAATTTATAGTGGTTCCCCAACTTGGGTACATCCACTCTTCTACCACCCTAGGTAGGAATCCACTGCAGGATGAGTTGATCAGGTGTCCTGGGCACCAATGAGCTTTTGATAAGGTGCTCAAAAACCAAATCAGATTTTTTGATCAGGTGTCTTGCCACCAATGAGCTTTTGACAAGGTGCTCAAAAACCAGATTCAAACTTTTGAAGGGAGTTTGAAAAACCCTTTACAGAATGGGGGTGAGAGAGTGATGGCAGTCTTCTCTTTCTCAAGCAACTGAGAAGACTATGTGGATTCAGTGATGTTGTCAAAGCTCCCCCCGAGTCCTTGAAATCTTCAGGAAGATGAGCTTTGCTGAGGGTGATAGGCCTTCAAGTGTAGAACTCCAGCAATAAATGATTTCAGCAAGCTGAAATGTTGAGTGTCTGGAGTCTTGAAAAGATGTTGGCCTTGAACACTTGAGAGCTGAAGAGATCTGAAGATTTTTGAAAAATTGATCTCTTTTTGAGAAGTGTTCTTCAGAATTCTTGTTGACAGAAGATTGAGAGAGTCTCTGTGTATTCTGAGTTGTGTGTGCTCTCCTTGTCAATCTCTCTATATTTTTTTATTTCAAAAACATTCTATCTAATATTCTCTATACCAGAATAGAATATCACTCTGTCAAAGATAGCCGTTGGTCTGCATTGATTACAGCCTTAATTGCATAATTTCTTCTGAAGGAAAGTCCACTGATTTGTTCCTTGAAAAATCCCTTGAAACTTGCTCCATAAGTAAATGAAAACGGCTGGCAGATCTTCTGAATTAAATGCAGAATAACTTCTATCTGATTTGAATTTGAATTCTGAAAGATAACTGAAATCGTCGAACTGAGCTCTGCTATCGTCGAGCTGAGCTCAGCGAACTGGAAAATCCAAGCAGCAAAGAAATCGTCGATCTGAGCTCAAAGATCGTCGAACTGAGTTCGACGATATTGCGAAGTTGAGCTCAGCGATCGTCGAGCGGAGCTCGACGATATTATGAGGTTGAGCTCAGCAATCGTCGAATGGAGCTCGACGATTTGCAGAAGTTGAGCTAGACGATCGTCGACCGGAGTTCGACGAATCGTCGTGCTGAGCTCGACGATTAGACTTGGTCTCCAGAAAAACTTTGGTCTTCAGGGCAGCTTCCAAACCTAGACTTCTAACCCTTAGACTCAATTCTAATTGACCTATTAAGCTATACAGAAGGTCAAACACAGATTCCTAGAGACATAGTGATCCTGACCCAAATTAGTAATAGGGTGTTCCAACACTCTCCCATCTTGAAGTTCTCATATTGGGAGATGAGATGAGATCTTCTGTCCTTTCTCTCATCAGCTGAGCCTGAGACAATTTCTGAGAGCTTGTCCCAAATCTCCTTGGCTGAGTTACATTCAGCTACCTTTTGGAATATGTCATCTGACATTGTCTGGGCTAGGATGTTCATAGCCTTGACATTAGCTACTTTCCACTTTTTGATGTCAGCATCTGTTCCTGATGGAGGTGGAACAGCATTTGTACTTGTGCTCTCTGGGGGTCTTGGACACACTGTCAAAACAGAATTAAATATATCTTCATCAATAGAATTCATGTAAAGTCTAATCCTTGCTTTCCAAAGTGCAAACTTTGAAAGATTGCACACTGGAGGTCTGGTGCTAGCATAATCTTTGTTTTGGGCCATGAGTTGTGCAAACAAAATCTAATAATAAAATACAAAAGAAAAACAGATCTAGTTTAGGATCTTGGGGTTCAGGTATTAGCCTGTACAACCAATCAGGTATGGTATGTTTAACCAACCTCGCTCTGATAGCAATTGAAAGTGAAACTAGATCTGATATACTCTAGAGGGGGGTGAATAGAGTATATGGTGTTTTAGTACTTTTAAAAACTTTTACAACAATTGTTGTAATAAGTGTGAGCAGGGAAGCAAATATAAATCTAATCACAGAACTAAGCTATGCAAAAACTAAGCACAGACAAATCAAGGCCAGAAACAAAAAGTAAACAAGCAGAGCCAGAGGACACAAGGAAATATAGTGGTTCCCCAAACTTGGGTACATCCACTCTTCTACCACCCTAGGTAGGAATCCACTGCAGGATGAGTTGATCAGGTGTCCTGGGCACCAATGAGCTTTTGATAAGGTGCTCAAAAACCAAAGCAGATTTTTTGATCAGGTGTCTTGCCACCAATGAGCTTTTGACAAGGTGCTCAAAAAAACAGATTCAAACTTTTGAAGGGAGTTTGAGAAACCCTTTACAAACTGGGGGTGAGAGAGTGATGGCAGTCTTCTCTTTCTCAGACAACTGAGAAGACTATGTGGATTGATGTCAAAGCTCCCCCTGAATTCTTGAAATCTTCAGGAAGAAAAGCTTTGCTGAGGGTGATAGGCCTTCAAAGGTAGAACTCCAGCAATAGATGGTTTCAGCAATGGCTGAAATGTTGAGTGTCTGGAGTCTTGAAATGATGTTGGCCTTGAACACTTTGAAAGATGAAGAGATTTTGAAAGCTTGATCTGTTTGATGAGTGTTCTTCAGAATTCTTTTTGACAGAAGATCTTGAAAGAGTCTCTGTAATCTGTGTTGTGTATTCTCTTCTTGTTAATCTCTATTGATTCAAAAACCATTCTGTCTTTTATTCTCTGTTCCAGAATAGAATATCATTCTCTGTCAAAGATAGTCATTGGTCTGCATTGATTGCATCCTTAATTGCAAAAACTCTTCTGGAGGAAAGTCCACAGAATTATTCCTTGAAAGATCCCTTGAAATTTGGTCCAGAAATAAATGAAAACGGCTAGCAAATCTCTGAATTAATTGCAGAATAACTCCTGTCTGATTTGAATTTGAATTCTGGAAGATATCTGAAATCGTCGAACTGAGCTCTGCTATCGTCGAGCTGAGCTCAGCGAACTGGAAAACTCAAGCAGCAAAATAATCGTCGATCTGAGCTCAAAGATCGTCGAACTGAGCTCAGAGATAAAGATCCAAAGCAGAGTCAAAATCGTCGAACTGAGCTCACCGATCGTCGAATGGAGTTCGATGATATTATGAAGTTGAGCTCAGCGATCGTCGAGTGGAGCTCGACGATCTGTCGAAGTTGAGCTCGACGATCGTCGATCTGAATTCGACGAATCGTCGTGCTGAGCTCGACGATCAGACTTAGTCTCCAGTCTGAAAAACTTGGTCTTCAGGGCAGCTTCCAATCCTAGACTTCTAACCCTTAGACTCAATTCTAATTGACCTATTAAGCTATACAGAAGGTCAAGAAAAGATTCCTAGAGACATAGTGATCCTGACCCAAATTAGTAATAGGGTGTTCCAACACAAGTAATAAGTAAGAGCAGTGCAGTAAAGGAAAGTAAAGAAACAGTAGTATTGTAACAGCCCAAAGTTCTGAAAAAGGAAATTTTGAGTGACACGGCCTGTGACACGGGCGTGTCCCAGGGCGTGTCAGTTGACACAGCCTGCGACACGGGCGTGTCGCAGGGCGTGTCGAGGTTGTGTCGACGATTGGGCTTTGTCTCGACGATTTTTGCTCTCGGCGATGCGCCGAGAGGAGGCATACGGCCCAGGACACGGGCGTGTCCAAGGCCGTGTCGCATGCTCGACGAGTTTTATTCGACGATCGTCGAGTGTCGAGACGTGAGTGTCGAGTGTCGAGAGATTGAACACGGCCTGTGACACGGGCATGTCACAGGGCGTGTCAAATTAGGCGACGAACTCTGCCCGCCGAAGGATTTGGACAGGGCGTGTCTTTGTGCCGTGTCTGGGCACACGGCCTGGGACACGGGCGTGTCACAGGCCGTGTGAAGTCTCGGGATGATTTGAGATTTTTCACCCAGGTACACGGCCGCAGACATGGGCGTGTCTGAAGGCGTGTTGGTGACACGGCCCATGACACGGGCGTGTCCCGTGGGCGTGTCACTGGTTTGGATAAGTCGGTTGACCACCGCTTGAGGCACACGGCCTGGCACACGGCCGTGTTCGAGGCCGTGTCGGGTCAAAATATGTGTTTTGGCAGAATCGTGGCCGTCCATTCCTTCAGTCTAGATCCAAGGGCTGAAGCTTCTTCTTCTTTTTCCTTAAGGGCCGAAATCAGAGAAAGACTTCTCATTTCTTTGGCCTTGAACTTTCTTCAAGTGAAGAGAGAAAGAGAGAGAGAAAGGAGGAGGAAGAAGGAAATGGGGCTGCTGTTGGTGGTGCTGCGGTTTACCGACGAGAGATCCGAAGCCAGCGTTGCGGAGGTAACGATCTTGCGAGTCTTGCAAGCAAGCTTGGAGGCCATGGCACCGAAGCGGTCGTCAAGGGTAACGACTTTTCTTCCTAGCCATGTGAAGGCTTCCTTTTTGGCATATTTTGTGATTTCCCCCACCAAGAGGTGGCTGGTTTTGGAAATCTTTGGGTGGATGCTTGAATCCCCTTGTGTTAGCATATAGATCCGGAAATGGAGTACGGAATAGACATGCTGTGTGAAGCCCATCTGGACAGATTAGTCTGGATTGGTGATGTTGCATACGAACCGGAGAAGACTCCGTGATAAACGTGTAGTGTAAGGAGTCTACGGGTTATGCCTGCGAAAAGGAGTAGCAGGAAGTACTGGGGTGGTAGCCCAGGAAAATAGCCATGTGATGGTTTTGGGTCCAACCTGTGATTGAGGCACAGGAAGTACTGGTGGAACCAGGAAAGGCACTTTTTGTGATGCTTGATGTCGTAGGGTGTCCACCTGTGAAGCGAGTAACAGGAAGTACTGGCATGTGAGCTAGGAAAGACCCCTGACATTTGTGCTTGTGCGGTGTCCACCTGTGGAGAGAGTCACAGGAAGTACTGGTGTGCCCAGGAAAGACCCGCTGTTGCTGTGAGGAAATGGGTATAGAGAAATACCCAGGCTTGAATGCCAAGAACAGAATTGGTGAGACCGACCCGCGCCTTTGATATAGCCATGAGTACGCCGTACTCGGAGAAGGCAAGGCGATTTGAGCCACGGGGGGTGGAGGATCCGACCTGCGCTATGTCCGTCTGACGTGAGACCAAAAAGTGCGGTCTGTTGGAGCGCATAGCAAGAGTCTTCGGCCTGCGCGCCATGACACAACGGGGGGCTACGGGCCATCCCGGTGTCCGAAGACTAACTCCGGCTGCACGCCATGGAGTAAATGCTCAAGAGAGTTACCGTTGGGTTGTAACCCTGATACGGTGGTGGGCAAGAGGTTGCCAGAACACCAAGAATGTGCCCTGAGTGCACGGACCGTTGGGCCGGGCGGCGAACGGTTGTGATGGCTTGTGTGCGTGAAAGCACATTTTGATGATATAGCTTGCCATACTTGTGATCTAATATGCCTGCAGGGAAGATTTCCGCTGCCCCGAGAGAAGGGGTAGGGTCGTTATAATTTGGTCAGCTGAACGCTGACCGTTGCTTTTGTTTGCCACCGGTGGGTGGATTGTCCCTTTCCAGGTGCTGGAGAGCCGAGCGGATCGCATAGAGGCTGATGTTCCTGCGGGTGTTGTTGCTGCTGCTGCTAGCTCTCGAAGGCTAGCTGTGTTCTTTTGTGTGTTTTCTTTTCTTGTGGCCGGCCTGCGCGCCAATTGTTTAGGCCACTGTGTGAAAGCCCTGTATAGGCCATAAGGCCAACTCTTTTGTACATGTTGTAAGACATTCCTATATGATATAAAATGTGGAGTTTTATGTTTGGACATTCATGAGGAGTTCAAGTTGTAGTCTAGGCTTCCGCTAGAATGCTTTGTGTTAGGTGTGATGCACGACTCTGGTATCATCCTGTACCTTCACCAACTATTTTGTGATATATCCTGTGGGGCCCCGGCCGGACCTTCTAGAATATATCATATGAACGGATGGGGTTGTTACATTTTTGGTATCGGTCGTCTTGGTCGTTCCCTCTCGAAGTCGTGGTCGACTTCTTTTGTGGGGTGGCGAGCACGTGTTTGTGCACACCAAGTCTACGAATGAACTCCTGAATGTCCATGATAGAAATGCATATTTGTGTGTTTGAGGAACCTGTGTGTTCTTCTTTTGTGTTGATTGCTTGGGTACGACCGCTAATGTGTGTGTCTTCTCCACCTTTAGGTGACACGAAGTGGAGCTGGGCCGTCTGAGTCCCAGCGTTCTGATGAAAGTACGACACCAGTCGCGGTGCCTACACCTCCACCGTCTGAGGAACATGTGCGTTTAGTTGCGGAGGCCTTATTTACCATGATCCACGGTCAGCCACTTAGGCAAGAACAAGCGGCTGTGAGGCCAGAACAGGTGGCGGCAAGGCCTGAACCTGTTGTGGATGTGGCTCCTCGAGCGGCTGAGAAGCAGCTAATGCGGTTTATGAGCTTCCATCCGCCTACGTTCTCGGGAGCGGGAACCCCGACGCAAGCTGAGGATTGGTTATCGCGCGTCAAGCGAGTGATGACGGCGATAGGAACGGCGGAGCATCAGAAAGTTACCTTAGCCACCTTCTTGCTTGAAGGAGAAGCGCGTTTATGGTGGGATGAGATGGAGTTGCATCATTTGGCGGGTCGTCCGTTAACCCAAGTATCGATGGAAGAATTCTCCCGGCTCTTCCTAGCGAAGCACCTTCCTGTGGCTCAACGGATAGCCATGGAAAATGAATTCCAACGGTTAACTCAAGGTGATGGCAGTGTTGACGCGTACCTGCATGAGTTTACTCGCTTGGGGCGGTATGCGGGTTCGATATTTGCGGATGAGCAGAGGAAGACGAATCGGTTCTATGAAGGGCTGAGGGACGAGCTGAGGTTCCTTGTGTCCAGTTCTGTGAACCAAGGTTTCCAAGCGTTGGTTGACACCGCGACCGCGTTGGAAAAGGACATGAAAAGGGTGCAAGGGAGGAGAGCGTTGGTGATGACGCAACCGGAGTGGAAGGCGCCCCGATCGGGAAAATCATTTTATAAGAAGAGATGGGGTAAGAAGTCCAAGCCTAGTGGACAAGCTCCTTCATCAGTTGCAACGGGAGCAACATCAGGGGCAAACCTCCAAGCCAGACACTCGTACCTGCTTCAATTGTGGCCGGATGGGACATATTGCGCGAGATTGTCGGATGCCGCCAAAGAGTGAAAAGAAGGCGGGAGCATCTTATGCGGAAAAAGGAAAGGCGGTGGTGGATTCTTCTGCCTCGCAGGCGCAACCCCGGGTCTACAATCTTGGCCTGCAAGAGGCCATCAAGCAGAGTGACGTGGTCACAGGTATGAGTTTAGTTTGCTATTGTTTGTATGTTTTACTTAGTACTCCTATGTTTGTGGTTTGTGTGTGTGACCTGTTTGTCATAGGCTTTGTGATGATTCGGGACACGCTGGCGCGAGCACTGTTTGATACAGGTGCATCACATTCTTTTCTGTCTCGTGAGTTTCTTACGCGGCTTGGGATACCCAGTCGTGCAAAGGCAGATAACATCAGAGTGGTGTTGCCGAATGGTTGTTGGATGCTTGCGGATCAAGCTTGCGATGTGGCGGTTCAGTTAGGAAGTCGGGATTTTCGTTTAACCGCATTTGTTTTGCCAATATCGGAATTCGATGTGATTTTTGGGATGGATTGGCTTGCGGAGCAGCATGCTATGATTGATTGCCAGTCCAAATAAATCACGTTGGGCCAAAATACCGAACAGAAGACCAAATTCGCGGGTATGCGAGGAGTGGGCGGGACGTTGATGTCTGCACTCCAGGTAGTCAAAGCTGTTCGGAAGGGTGCGGAGTGTTACTTCGCATTAATTCAGGCTGTTGAGCCTAAGGCCACTTTGTGCGAGGTTCCGATTGTGGCAGAATTTACAGATGTGTTTCCCGCGGATCTCCCTGGGCTACCACCCCAGCAGGAGATTGACTTCACGATCGAGTTGGTGCCAGGTGCGAAACCTGTGGCCCGCTCGCCATATCGCGTTGCGCCTAAAGAGATGGCTGAGTTGAAGGTTCAACTACAAGAAATGCTAGAGCAAGGTTATATCCGCCCAAGTATGTCACCTTGGAGCGCGCCTGTGCTCTTTGTAAAGAAGAAAGATGGTGGGTTACGGTTGTGTATCGATTACCGTGAACTGAATAAGCTGACCGAGAAGAATAAGTATCCTATACCCCAGATTGATGAATTATTTGATCAGCTGGTAGGATCTACCGTCTATTCGAAGTTGGACCTGAAGTCTGGTTATTACCAGTTAAGAATTCGGGAAGGTGATATTCCCAAAACCGTATTTGGAACGCGTTATGGGCACTATGAGTTCACAGTCATGCCCTTTGGATTGTGTAATGCGCCCTCGGTGTTTATGGATCTGATGCACCGTATTTTTCGTGAGTACCTGGATCTGTTTGTGATAGTGTTCATTGATGATATCCTGGTATACTCGAAGTCCAAAGCTGAGCATGAGATTCACTTGCGGTTGGTGTTGAACACGTTGAGGCAAAATCAGCTATATGCCAAGTTCTCGAAGTGCGAGTTTTGGCTATCGTCAGTGGATCCAGCGAAGATAAGAGCCATACAAGATTGGCCAATGTTGTCTTCCGTGGCGGAAGTCAGGAGTTTCCTTGGACTTGCGGGCTACTATAGAAGATTTGTGGAAAATTTCTCGCGGATCGCTTTGCCGCTAACCACACTGACGCGAAAAGATCAGAAGTTCGTTTGGACGCCAGAGTGCGCACGAGCTTTTGAAGAGTTGAAGGTTCGGTTGACCACGGCACCAGTGTTGTCTTCGCCATGTGGAACCGATGGCTTTGTGATATATAGTGATGCCTCAGGGAGCGGCTTAGGCTGCGTTCTTCTGCAGAACGGAAAGGTGATTGCTTATGGCTCACGCCAGCTGAAGGTGCACGAGCGAAACTATCCCGTCCATGATTTGGAACTAGCGGCGGTGATTTTTGCACTCAAGCTGTGGCGACACTACCTTTATGGCGTGAAGGTGGAAATCTATACCGATCATAAGAGCCTAAAGTATCTTTTGGAGCAGAAAGATTTGAACATGCGACAACGAAGGTGGTTGGAGTTCCTTGGGGACTACACTTTCGAGATTCGCTATACGCCCGGGAAGGGGAATGTTGTCGCGGATGCCCTGAGCCGGCGGGTTCCGGCTAGAGCGAATTGGTTACAAAGACATGATGAACGTCTTATCCAGGAGCTGGAGGCATTGGAGATCTATTGTGTTGACAAGAATTCCACTGCCATTGCATGTTTGAACTGGACTGAGGTGCAATGTGACCTTGCAGACCGAGTTCGACAGGCAACGGAGTTGGATGAAGATCTCTTGCGCTATGTGAATGAAGGGCCAGAAGGCAAATTCACCTGGAATGACGGTCTTTTGCGAAAAGAGGGCCGGTTGTGCGTCCCAAATGTGGGGAAGCTGAGGGAAGAACTGATGTATGAAGCACATTATACCAAGTATTCCATTCACCCCGGGAGCACAAAGATGTTCAATGATATGAAGAAGCTTTTCTGGTGGCCAGGGCTCAAGAAAGATGTTGCCCTTTATGTATCCAAATGCCAAACATGTGCGATGGTGAAGGCGGAATGCCAAAAGCCGGGCGGTTATTTGAAGTCACTACCGATCCCAGTGTGGAAATTTGATGATATTTCCATGGATTTTGTGCATGGATTGCCAAGATCGCAGCGAGGAAATGATTCCATTTGGGTGATTGTTGACCGGCTAACAAAAGTAGCACATTTTCTCCCGAACAGGCGGGATGATTCGGTTGACAGTTTGGCAAAGTTATATGTTGATCAGATTGTGCGGCTTCACGGTGTTCCTCGGAGCATCGTAAGTGATCGAGATGGGCGATTCACGTCAAATGATTGGAGGCTAGTTCACCGACTGTTGGGTACGAAATTGACTTTCAGTACGGCCTTTCATCCCCAAACGGATGGCCAGACTGAACGTACCAACAGAACAATGGAGGACATGCTCCGAATGTGCGCCCTTGACTTCGGAAAGAGATGGGAAGATCACCTCTATATGGTCGAGTTTGCATATAATAACAGCTACCAAGCAAGCATTGGGATGGCACCATATGAAGCTCTATATGGAAGGAAGTGTCGTACTCCCTTGGCTTGGGTAGAAGCGGGTGAAGCCCGGATTGTTAAACCAAATGAGGCGGATGAAGCAAACTCAACCATTCGGACGATTCGAGAGAGATTGCTTATTGCTCAAGATCGACAAGCGAAGTACTACAACGCCAAGCACCGGAATGTAGAAATTGCGGTTGGCGATTGGGTCTACTTGAAGATCAAGCCATTCAAAGGTGTCTCCAGGATTCGACGATTGAAAAAGTTGAGTCCAAGATATTTGGGTCCTTTTGAAGTGGTTGAGCGAATTGGCGAAGCGGCTTATCGGCTAGCTCTGTCGGCGGACTTGGGTGGGTTACATGATGTCTTTCACATCTCGGTACTTCGGAAGGCCGTGAAAAATCCAGCTCAAGTGATCGCGGATGATCGTGTGCCGGTGGAGTCTGGGCTAACAACGAGAGTTAGACCCATCCAGATCGAAGATCGAGCCGAGAAACAGTTGCGGAACAAGACGGTCAGTATGGTAAAAGTGCGGTGGGACAACTGCGGCCGTGAAGAACTGACATGGGAGCGCGAGCAGACCATGCGAGCAGAGTTCCCAGAGCTGTTTGTGTAATCTGTAGCGAGAGTGTTGTAACATAACATTTTATACGTTGTTACATATTTCTTGCTGCTTTCTGTTGCTTTCCTATCTCTAAATTTCGAGGACGAAATTTCTTGTAGGAGGGGAGGATTGTAACAGCCCAAAGTTCTGAAAAAGGAAATTTTGAGTGACACGGCCTGTGACACGGGCATGTCCCAGGGCGTGTCAGTTGACACGGCCTGCGACACGGGCGTGTCGCAGGGCGTGTCGAGGTTGTGTCGACGATTGGGCTTTGTCTCGACGATTTTTGCACTCGGCGATGCGCCGAGAGGAGGCACACGGCCCAGGACACGGGCGTGTCCAAGGCCGTGTCGCATGCTCGACGAGTTTTATTCGACGATCGTCGAGTGTCGAGACGTGAGTGTCGAGTGTCGAGAGATTGAACATGGCCTGTGACACGGGCGTGTCACAGGGCGTGTCAAATTAGGCGACGAACTCTGCCCGCCGAAGGATTTCGACAGGGCGTGTCTTTGTGCCGTGTCTGGGCACACGGCCTGGGACACGGGCGTGTCACAGGCCGTGTGAAGTCTCAGGATGATTTGAGATTTTTCACCCAGGTACACGGCCGCAGACATGGGCGTGTCTGAAGGAGTGTTGGTGACACGGCCCATGACACGGGCGTGTCCCGTGGGCGTGTCACTGGTTTGGATAAGTCGGTTGACCACCGCTTGAGGCACACGGCCTGGCACACGGCCGTGTTCGAGGCCGTGTCGGGTCAAAATATGTGTTTTTGGCAGAATCGTGGCCGTCCATTCCTTCAGTCTAGATCCGAGGGCTGAAGCTTCTTCTTCTTTTTCCTTAAGGGCCGAAATCAGAGAAAGACTTCTCATTTCTTTGGCCTTGAACTTTCTTCAAGTGAAGAGAGAAAGAGAGAGAGAAAGGAGGAGGAAGAAGGAAAGGGGGCTGCTGTTGGTGGTGCTGCGGTTTACCGACGAGAGATCCAAAGCCAGCGTTGCGGAGGTAACGATCTTGCGAGTCTTGCAAGCAAGCTTGGAGGCCATGGCACCGAAGCGGTCGTCAAGGGTAACGACTTTTCTTCCTAGCCATGTGAAGGCTTCCTTTTTGGCATATTTTGTGATTTCCCCCACCAAGAGGTGGCTGGTTTTGGAAATCTTTGGGTGGATGCTTGAATCCCCTTGTGTTAGCATATAGATCCGGAAATGGAGTACGGAATAGGCATGTTGTGTGAAGCCCATCTGGACAGGTTAGTCTGGATTGGTCATGTTGCATACGAACCGGAGAAGACTCCGTGATAAACGTGTAGTGTAAGGAGTCTACAGGTTATGCCTGCAAAAAGGAGTAGCAGGAAGTACTGGGGTGGTAGCCCAGGAAAATAGCCATGTGATGGTTTTGGGTCCAACCTGTGATTGAGGCACAGGAAGTACTGGTGGAACCAGGAAAGGCCCTTTTTGTGATGCTTGATGTCGTAGGGTGTCCACCTGTGAAGCGAGTAACAGGAAGTACTGGCATGTGAGCTAGGAAAGACCCCTGACATTTGTGCTTGTGCGGTGTCTGTAACACCCCCATCTGTCGCATGGCATATAACAGAAGGTCCAGCTGGAACCCGACGCCATATACCACAGACAGTCGGAAGGGTTACCAAATGAATAATCAAACCAATCAATTAAGACTACTCGTCCTAACCACAGAGCATTCTAGCGGAAGTTTTTAAAGTTGAAGAACCCAAACTTAAATCCATCAAATATGAATGTCCACATTTACAACTACAAGAACGAACCCCAAATACACTGAAATAGGTACATGACCTTATGGCCTTACAAATGTTCATAAATATAACATGTCTTACATACATCGGCTCGCAGGCCGGCCACACATGAGAAATGTAAAAACAACTATTCTACGGCCTTCTAGGGCCAGCACAACAACATGGGCTCCAGCCCGCTATTTGGCGCTCGGCTCCGCAGCACCTGCAAGCACATACCACCGCACGGTGGCAAATAAAGCAACGGTCAGCTAAAAGCCGACCAAATTATAACGACCCCGCCCCTTACTCGGGACGGCGGTGCTCTTTCCCTGCAAAACATTAGCCCAACAATATATATATCACAATTATAATTCGCCACAGGTGTAGGCTCGCACGGCCAAACACCCCGTGCACTCAGGGCACATTCATGGTGAACCCTGACAAATCAGTGCATTCACCACCATCCCTAGGATGGCAACAACATGTGAGCATTTAGCCTTTCTGACCACCGTCTAAGGCTCCGACTATGCCAACGGCCAGTCCCCGTCTTCGGGTCTCTCGCACCGAACCACATAGCCTAGGTCCAATTCCACTTGCCCGTTGCTCACGCCGCATGTCCAATTTAAGGAACTTTGCACGGGCCAAGCTTCTCTCGGATCCCAAATTTCCCAAAACAATCTCATAACCCAGTTATGATTAAGGCCGGTTCCCAGACCGCCAAGTTAGCAGAACACGTTTCCGCTCAGTTTTCCGGGTGCGCCTTGAAGCTAACCTTCAAGGATCCCTGCTGCAATCTACCGCGTAGAAACCCAAAAAAATCCAAAGCACGGAGTCTTCTCCGGCAAAACCACATCAAATGCAACATCACCGATCCAGACAAAACACGTCCGGGTAGGCTTCACACACAATGCCTATGCGCGTACTTACGATTCCGGGCTCTACATGCAACACAAGGGGGACTATTCCCGTCAACCCCAAGGAACACCACGCACTCACCGCATACTCGCGGGAGCGGGATTCCTTATGCAGAAAGAAAGAGATTCAAGCGCTCGAGTTGAGAATCGTTACCCTTGTAGTCCGTTTTGGCGCCATGGAAAAACTACGCGGTTAGAACTCTTCGCAATGACCTTCCCTCCACGGATCCGCTCTCCGATTTCGAAACGGTGCTCCGATGCTCCGCCGGCGGCCGGAAACCTCCTTCTTCTTCCTCTCCTCTCTCACTTTGGAAGGGGAGAACTTTGGAGAGAAAATGAGGGAATAACTCCCTATTCCCGGCCTTAACAGAGCAGGATTTAATCTGGGCCATTGGATTTTAATTAAAGAAAATGAACGGCTCGGATCTGCACAAAATTCCCCAGACCTGGGCCGCACACGGCTTGGCACACGGCCGTGTCCAAGGCCGTGTGCCTCGATCCAGGCACGATCGTCGAACAGAGAAATGCACACGGGCCAAGACACGCCCGTGTCTGACCTGACACGCCCGTGTCGGGATCCTCGACACGCCCGTGTTCGTGGGCGTGTCACGCATAACCGCCACGGCAACGGACATGACCCATCAGGACACGGGTAGGGACACGGGTTGGCACACGCCCGTGTCGGATGACACGCCCGTGTCATCCGGCCGTGTTCCTGGCCGTGTCCTTCTCGGGTTGGAAACGGCCAAAAATCACCAGCCAGACACGGCCTTGGACACGCCCGTGTCCTAGGCCGTGTACCCCTACAGGCACCAAAAACTCTTTTTCCGCGACCGACTCGCACACAAAATTCGGGGCGTTACAAATCTCCCCCACTTAAGGAATTTCGTCCCGAAATTAAGCAAAGGTACACGAAAGCTAAATGATACCTGAGTGGAATAACTCGGGGTATTCCTCCAACATAGCTTGCTCTCGCTCCCAAGAAAGCTCCTCACGTCCGCAATTATCCCAACGGACTTTAACCATTCTGACCTCCTTGTTGCGGAGTCGTTTGACCGCAACGTCTTCAATTCGTACTGGTCTGACCCTTGTTGTTAACTCATAATCAACCGGTACCTGATTGTCTGCAACGATCTGTGAAGGCTCTTGCACTGCCTTACGCAACACCGATACGTGGACTACGTCATGCAGCCCACTCAACTCCGTCGACAGCTTCAACCTATACGCCGCCTCGCCAACACGCTCCAGGATTTCAAATGGTCCAAGGTATCTCGGACTCAGCTTCTTCCAGCGTCGAACCCGCGATACACCCTTGAACGGCTTGATTTTTAAATATACCATGTCGCCAACGTTGAACTCCACATTTCTATGTTTGGCATTGTAGTACTTTGACTGTCTATCCTGAGCTATCTTCAGCCTTTCCTGGATTGTCCGTATCATTGAAGTGACATCTTCCACCGCTTGACGTTTATACAACTTTGATTCGCCTGCCTCCAACCGAGACAACGACGTACGACACTTCCTCCCGTACAAAGCTTCGAAAGGCGCCATTCCAATGCTTGCCTGAAAGCTATTGTTGTACGCAAACTCCACCATGTACAGGTGATCCTCCCAATGCTTCCCGAAATCTAGGACGCACATGCGAAGCATGTCCTCCATAGTTCTGTTGACTCTCTCGGTTTGGCCATCTGTCTGTGGGTGAAAGGCTGTGCTGAACTTTAGCTTAGTACCCAACAGACCATGCACCAACCTCCAGTCATTTGACGTGAAGCGTCCATCACGATCACTAACAATACTGCGAGGCACACCATGCAGTCGTACAATATTATCCACGTAGAGTTTGGCTAACCTTTCTACTGGATCTTCCTTTCTCATTGGGATAAAGTGCGACACCTTTGTCAATCTATCTACGACCACCCAAATGGCATCATTTCCTTTCTGCGACTTCGGCAAACCGTGCACAAAATCCATAGATATATCGTCAAACTTCCATTCTGGGATAGGAAGTGATTTCAAGAAACCTCCGGGCTTCTGACATTCCGCCTTCACCAATGCACAAGTACGACACTTGGCCACATAAAGCGCCACATCCTTCTTCAAACCCGGCCACCAGAATAATTTCTTCATGTCTCTATACATCTTCGTGCTTCCCGGGTGGATTGAGTATTTGGTATGATGAGCCTCATACATCAACTCCTCCCGAATATTATCCGCACTAGGAACGCATAGACGACCGTCCTTCCTTAGCAACCCATCTTCAACCACAAACTGGGAATTTGACCCATGCAAAGATCCATCTAGGATTTGCTTCATGCTGCTATCCTGAACCAAAGCCCGCCGAACTCTATCCGCTAGGTCACACTGCACCTCTGTCCAAAACAGTTTCGCCTCGGCACTAGACTGCTTGTCAACACAAGATATCTCCAATGCCTCCAACTCTTGGACCAATCTCTCATCATGCACTGATAACCAGTTGGCTCGTGCGGGAATCTTACGACTCAACGCATCCGCCACTACATTTCCCTTCCCAGGCACATAGTGTATCTTGAAGGTGTAGTCCCCTAAGAACTCCATCCACCTCCTCTGCCTCATGTTCAGATCCTTTTGATCCAACAGGTACTTCAAACTCTTATGATCGGTGTAAATATCTACCTTCACACCGTACAGATAGTGCCTCCAAAGCTTTAGAGCAAAAATCACGGCCGCTAACTCTAAGTCGTGGACCGGATAATTCCTCTCGTGAACCTTAAGCTATCACTCTCCCATGCTGTAGCAGAACACAGCCCAAACCACTGCCTGAAGCATCACTATCAATCTCGAACCCTTCGGTACCACTTGGCGAACATAAAATAGGCGCCGTGGTCAACCGCCTCTTCAATTCTTCAAAAGCCTGTTCGCACTCCGGAGACCACACAAACTTCTGATCCTTTCTTGTCAACGTCGTGAGTGGTAGTGCTATCCGCGAGAAGTTCTCTACGAAGCGCCTGTAGTAGCCAGCAAGTCCCAGAAAACTCCGGACCTCTGCCACCGTAGTCAAAGTAGGCCACTCCCGTATCGCCACTATCTTCGCCGGATCCACAGCTATTCCTTCTCCACTAACAACATGACCAAGGAACGCTATCGAGGATAACCAGAATTCACACTTGGAGAACTTTGCATATAACTGACTTTTCCTCAATGTTTCCAACACCATGTGTAAATGCTTGTAGTGATCCTCCTCGCACCGCGAATATACCAGGATATCATCAATAAATACTATCACGAACTGATCCAAGTATTCTCTGAACGTCCTATTCATCAGATCCATAAACACGGATGGAGCATTCGTCAACCCAAACGGCATAACCGTGAACTCGTAATGCCCAAACCGCGTACTGAATGCTGTCTTTGGAATGTCGCTCTCCCTTATCCTCAACTGATAGTAGCCAGACTTCAAATCTAACTTCGAATATACAGTTGACCCAACCAACTGATCAAATAGATCGTCAATCCTCGGGATTGGATATTTGTTCTTCTCCGTAAGTTTGTTCAATTCCCGATAATCGATACAAAGCCGCAAGCTCCCATCTTTCTTCTTAACAAAGAGAACTGGTGCGCTCCAAGGCGACGAACTTGGACGCACATAACCTTGCTCTAGCAACTCCTGCAGTTGCACCTTCAACTCTGCCATTTCTCTTGGGGCTATCTGATAGGGGGAGCATGACACCGGTTTGGCACCCGGTACCAGCTCTATAGTAAAGTCTATCTCCCACTGAGGAGGGGCTCCTGGGAGATCATCTAGAAACACTTCAGGATATTCGGACACAACTGGGATGTTGCCCAAACTAGGTTTAGGCGTCGAAGTCTACACTAGAGTGACATACAGTTCTGCCCCAGACCGAACTGCCGGGAACATCTGAAGGGCTGACATCAAAATATTACCCGACCCCTTCATGCCCGCGAAAGTCACCTCATGACTAGCTCTCAACTGACCCACTAGCAACTTCGATCAACGTATGTCTACTGCTCCGAGAGCCTGACCATACTAAAGATCACGTTGAACTCTCCTAGCGGTAGAAACAACGCCTGCAAATCAAACTTTTGACTCACAATCCATACCTAAACGCAACAGATTCTATCTGCGCGCATCGAGCACTACTAGTCAACAACACATCCATTAAGACTTTTGCCATCGGAAGATATATTCCGACACGTAATACAATTCCTTTGGGCAAACGGAGACACAAAGCCCCCTTTAACGAACGGTGCTCGCGCCGGATAAACGAAATTCAGAACAACGCTTAGCACAAGCGGTTCTAGGTTAACATGCACAAAGACTACAAGTGTCTAAAGCTAAATGCTAGAATTTTAAACCTTACCTGTCACCACGTCTGCTTGCTTTCTATCCTCTTGCTGACCAAGCTTGTACTCTTCAGACTTCCTTTCGGACTTTGCACATCCACTCCAACACTCACGTGCAAAATGTCCCACTTTTTCGCAGATATAGCAAGCTCTTGGGACTCGACTTGTAGTTGCTCCCGACGCACCAGAAGAAGGGGCTGAGTTCGAAGTCTTCAGCTTCTTATTCCAACTGCGGACATCGGACTTTGAACTTGGCCCTTTGAACTGTGGTTTCTTAGTACCAGAGTCCTCACCTGCTCCTGACATAGCTTCCTTAATCTTCTGAGCACCATCCCAACATTCTCGGGCAAAGTGTCCTTTCTTTCCACAAGTATGACAGTTGTAAGCAACCTTGCTAGTCGATGATCTAACCTTCTTCTTCAGCATTTTGCAAGATGCACCCCTCATAGGAATTGCAGAGTTCGATACCCTACTCACTGGTATCTGGTGAATTTTTCCCATTTCCACTTCCAAAGATCTGGCCGACTCTACCAAGGCTCGGAATCCCATTAGTTTTGGTCCTAGAAGTGGAATTCGCAGTTCGTCACGTAGACCACTATAGAATCTATCGACTATAGACCTCTCGTTCTCCAACTCAAAGCATGGGTAGCGGCTTATCAAAAGGAATGCCTGCAAATACTCATCAACTGAGTGCGTACCCTGCACCAAGCACATATTCAACGGCTGACCTGATGGCCTCCTAAATGTCATTTGATTCAACACACCACCCGACATTGAAGTCATCTCGGGGACAAGAGGTTGCACATTGCTTCCTTGCTGTGCACTAGTCATAGCGAGCACCACTTCAACGATCCTTCTTATGTTTTCTAACGAAAGAGGGGTATCAAGCGCGCCACTGGGTGCACTATAATCCTCAGAAACCAGATGTTCTGTCGGCTCTACGCCACTCCCGGTCACCTATAGTCATACAAAACACCAATAAGTGACCAAACAAAATTGCAAAAAGCAATTATAGGAACGCGCAGGTTCCTCAACCACGAGTATTTTTCATTCCTAAGTGGACATTCATGGGTTCTTTTTAATGTTATAACGATGACGCACACATGTGCTCACCACCCCTTAAAAGAATTCGCCCACGAATTCATTTAAGCTTGACCGTAACCAGAAGTCTGATACCAAATTGTAACACCCCCATCTGTCGCATGGCATATAACAGAAGGTCCAGCTGGAACCCGACGCCATATACCACAGACAGTCGGAAGGGTTACCAAATGAATAATCAAACCAATCAATTAAGACTACTCCTCCTAACCACAGAGCATTCTAGCGGAAGTTTTTAAAGTTGAAGAACCCAAACTTAAATCCATCAAATATGAATGTCCACATTTACAACTACAAGAACGAACCCCAAATACACTGAAATAGGTACATGGCCTTATGGCCTTACAAATGTTCATAAATATAACATGTCTTACATACATCGGCTCGCAGGCCGGCCACACATGAGAAATGTAAAAACAACTATTCTACGGCCTTCTAGGGCCAGCACAGCAACATGGGCTCCAGCCCGCTATTTGGCGCTCGGCTCCGCAGCACCTGCAAGCACATACCACCGCACGGTGGCAAATAAAGCAACGGTCAGCTAAAAGCCGACCAAATTATAACGACCCCGCCCCTTACTCGGGACGGCGGTGCTCTTTCCCTGCAAAACATTAGCCCAACAATATATATGTCACAATTATAATTCGCCACAGGTGTAGGCTCGCACGACCAAACACCCCGTGCACTCAGGGCACATTCATGGTGAACCCTGACAAATCAGTGCATTCACCACCATCCCTAGGATGGCAACAACATGTGAGCATTTAGCCTTTCTGACCACCGTCTAAGGCTCCGACTATGCCAACGGCCAGTCCCCGTCTTCGGGTCTCTCGCACCGAACCACATAGCCTAGGTCCAATTCCACTTGCCCGTTGCTCACGCCGCATGTCCAATTTATGGAACTTTGCGCGGGCCAAGCTTCTCTCGGATCCCAAATTTCCCAAAACAATCTCATAACCCAGTTATGATTAAGGCCGGTTCCCAGACCGCCAAGTTAGCAGAACACGTTTCCGCTCAGTTTTCCGGGTGCGCCTTGAAGCTAACCTTCAAGGATCCCTGCTGCAATCTACCGCGTAGAAACCCAAAAAAATCCAAAGCACGGAGTCTTCTCCGGCAAAATCACATCAAATGCAACATCACCGATCCAGACAAAACACGTCCGGGTAGGCTTCACACACAATGCCTATGCCCGTACTTACGATTCCGGGCTCTACATGCAACACAAGGGGGACTATTCCCGTCAACCCCAAGGAACACCACGCACTCACCGCATACTCGCGGGAGCGGGATTCCTTATGTAGAAAGAAAGAGATTCAAGCGCTCGAGTTGAGAATCGTTACCCTTGTAGTCCGTTTTGGCGCCATGGAAAAACTACGCGGTTAGAACTCTTCGCAATGACCTTCCCTCCACGGATCCGCTCTCCGATTTCGAAACGGTGCTCCGATGCTCCGCCGGCGGCCGGAAACCTCCTTCTTCTTCCTCTCCTCTCTCACTTTGGAAGGGGAGAACTTTGGAGAGAAAATGAGGGAATAACTCCCTATTCCCGGCCTTACAGAGCAGGATTTAATCTGGGCCATTGGATTTTAATTAAAGAAAATGAACGGCTCGGATCTGCACAAAATTCCCCAGACCTGGGCCGCACACGGCTTGGCACACGGCCGTGTCCAAGGCCGTGTGCCTCGATCCAGGCACGATCGTCGAACAGAGAAATGCACACGGGCCAAGACACGCCCGTGTCTGACCTGACACGCCCGTGTCGGGATCCTCGACACGCCCGTGTTCGTGGGCGTGTCACGCATAACCGCCACGGCAAAGGACACGACCCATCAGGACACGGGTAGGGACACGGGTTGGCACACGCCCGTGTCGGATGACACGCCCGTGTCATCCGGCCGTGTTCCTGGCCGTGTCCTTCTCGGGTTGGAAACGACCAAAAATCACCAGCCAGACACGGCCTTGGACACGCCCGTGTCCTAGGCCGTGTACCCCTACAGGCACCAAAAACTCTTTTTCCGCGACCGACTCGCACACAAAATTCGGGGCGTTACAGTGTCCACCTGTGGAGAGAGTCACAGGAAGTACTGGTGTGCCCAGGAAAGACCCGCTGTTGCTGTGAGGAAATGGGTATAGAGAAATACCCAGGCTTGAATGCCAAGAACAGGATTGGTGAGACCGACCCGCGCCTTTGATATAGCCATGAGTACGCCGTACTCGGAGAAGGCAAGGCGATTTGAGCAACGGGGGGTGGAGGATCCGACCTGCGCTATGTCCGTCTAACGTGAGACCAAAAAGTGCGGTCTGTTGGAGCGCATAGCAAGAGTCTTCGGCCTGCACGCCATGACACAACGGGGGGCTACGGGCCATCCCGGTGTCCGAAGACTAACTCCGGCTGCACGCCATGGAGTAAATGCTCAAGAGAGTTACCATTGGGTTATAACCCTGATACGGTGGTGGGCAAGAGGTTGCCAGAACACCAAGAATGTGCCCTGAGTGCACGGACTGTTGGGCCGGGCGGCGAACGGTTGTGATGGCTTGTGTGCGTGAAAGCACATTTTGATGATATAGCTTGCCATACTTGTGATCTAATATGCCTGCAGGGAAGATTTCCGCTGCCCTGAGAGAAGGGGTAGGGTCGTTATAATTTGGTCAGCTGAACGCTGACCGTTGCTTTTGTTTGCCACCAGTGGGTGGATTGTCCCTTTCCAGGTGCTGGAGAGCCGAGCAGATCGCATAGAGGCTGATGTTCCTGCGGGTGTTGTTGCTGTTGCTGCTAGCTCTCGAAGGCTAGCTGTGTTCTTTTGTGTGTTTTCTTTTCTTGTGGCCGGCCTGCGCGCCAATTGTTTAGGCCACTGTGTGAAAGCCCTGTATAGGCCATAAGGCCAACTCTTTTGTACATGTTGTAAGACATTCCTATATGATATAAATTGTGGAGTTTTATGTTTGGACATTCATGAGGAGTTCAAGTTGTAGTCTAGGCTTCCGCTAGAATGCTTTGTGTTAGGTGCGATGCGCGACTCTGGTATCATCCTGTACCTTCACCGACTGTTTTGTGATATATCCTGTGGGGCCCCGGCCGGACCTTCTAGAATATATCATATGAACGGATGGGGTTGTTACAAGTATGAACAAGTAAATAAGCTAAGCTACCACTATGCTATCATCACAAACGTACCCTAACTTATATAAATGCCCATACAAATATATAAGTTAGGATTTCCAGGAAATTTAACTTATCATATAAAAGAGCCCATAATAATTTATATGATAAAGATCTATGAAGCGTATGACCTAATATGAATGAATGATATGATGCAATTTTATGCGCAGGCAAGTGCAACTCACACACAACGACTCTGTGATCACAGACCTTTAGTTCCCACTTTTTGAGAGCTAGCATCACTCTCGGGTACCACCGCTGTGGCTACGGCAGCAGCGGAGCGGGCGTCTCCGCTTCTAGACCGGTATGCACACTACCAAGCCTTAGACCCCTCTCATACGCCTCTGTACACGTCCAAGGTGCACTCTAGAGTCTCGCGTACGTACTTTGCTAACAAACCCGTCAGTCTTGTTGGGTCGGATGTGCGTTATCGGGGATCGTCCTCCAGACCGCAGTGTAAAACAACCCACTGGCCCCTCTAACTCTCACAACCGCCTGGTGCACCGTACTGCCATCGGTGTGACGAACGGCCAGTACCGCATGCCCCGCCACGATATTTATGTACATGCAAGTAATTCGTACCGAGCCTCCCGCTCGCAGGACCAAACCCGTCCTGAATCCCTCAAACCCAAACCCGGGTGAGATCGCACATCAGTGCCTTTATACCAACTCCCTCCAACCCTAGACGGGTGAGCATATATCATGAATCTCTCCAACCCTACACGGGCGAGAAGGTACAACAATGTCTTAACCTATTAGACTACTCTTGTCTACGGTTTATTATACTTAGAGATTTAAGGTTAATCTCAGGACTGCCCCCGGTATTCCCTGTGAAGGGCTCTCAAGGGGCACTAGGAACTGTGTTGGGATTACGCCCAGCGTTCCCTTTCGCAAGGATACTTATTTTAGTTGATGGCTACCCATGTATCTCCCCAGCTCTCCTTATTGCTCTAGTACAACCCTAGTGACTTAAGGTGATACCGGGATGCCGACGGTCTTCCACCGATCCCCACTCCAGTTGCTAACTAAGACTTGCACTTTTGATCCCTCACTAAGACAACTATACCCACCAGGGTTACTCATGTTGAACTCTCTTATTTCTGCCGATAATCAATCCCCTGGTAACCCCTAAGACAAGACCTATTTGTGTTATATGCAGACCATGACCTATGATTACCCTAAAAATGTGATCTTCCAAACCTTAAGGCATCTTGCCTCTAAATATTTATCCTAGGGTGGTATGGACTAAGGGAACTACCCTATGAATTCTCATAATTTTTCTTGGCCAAATAGTCCTTTTAATTAAATCTTTTAATTTAAACACTAGGTCACTTTACATATGAAGTACTATGATTTAGCATCCTCTGACCTAGGCAATTTTTCCTGAGATGTATATTGATAAAATATTGTTTCCTACAGAGTTTCATAATTTTCCTTTAATTATTTATTCTCATTTCCTATTTAATATCAAATTCTCACAAATTCCATTTTCCAAATGAAGTGTAGGCCTTATGTAAACCAAAATTCCAGGAAAATTATAGAACCTCTAGAACACTAATTTATGACTATTGGCAGAGTATCATCAACATTAATTAGGTGATGGCCTATAAAATTACATTATAACATATTTACCAAAAATGCCATTGTATTAATTTAACAACAAACAATGCATCCATTAATTCTGAGAAATTTATGCAAAACTAATAATAACATTTTATAGCAGTAGAATAAATTCCAAATTTTTCAGAGGTATATATCCATCATTTCAAGAATTAATAAGATAAGGGTAAAATGGGCAATTTAAGATATCTACTCCAAAAGTTCTTCAAAACAGAGGAATCATATTTTTCCTAAGTCAAATGTGATATTATCTATGCCTTGACAAAATGTTTGGATTTGTACTTGAGGAAATCCTATTTTCCAATTTTATTTCCAAAAGAGCTATATTTAAAATAAATTCCAATAAATGGAATTTTTGATTCCAAAAATTCCATTATTAATTTGAGGGATGCAATTTACCCTAATGAACCACTGTAAATAATTCTAAGACCTTTGCATGTCACCATTGGGCTAAATACACCAAATTTGCATTTTTGCTATTTGCACACCAAGGCATAACATAGGCTAGCACATGCAAGTGGATTCTCTAACATGCAGTGAACCCAAGGTGCTGAAACTTTTATCAAGCACCAAGGATGACCCCACTGACCTACCACCAAGATTTGGGGCCATGGGGAGGAGTAGAACTCCTTATATTTCATTTATTAGTATTTTGATATTTTAGCAAAAACTATAGGAAAATATTCTCTACAAATTCCTAAGTTTTGGCAGGAGCTAAGTATGCACTAATCATGCATGTGCCCAAAATTTGGGGCCATGGTGACTAATGGTTTGACCTGGGCATCCAATATAATTTCTGCCCTACCCTAGGATCAGTCCTAGGAGAAATGTTCTACAGGACAGCATACTACACCAAATCACATGTTTAGGGTTGCAAATTAACGATAAGACCCTTGGCTACAATTTTCATTAAGAGGCTAAGTTCTGGAAATGCCTCTAAGAGGCCTACAATTAGCATGCAAGGTGGCTGTAATAATGTGACAGAGATTTCACTATTCATCAAGTATTAATTAAATCATTTAAATCTAATGCACGAATCTTAAAGCAAAAATCGACGGAATAGGTTCATCGTCCCCGATGGTTTGACGGCCACGATTGCATCTTCCTGGACGATGTTGGCTGGCATTTTCTGGCCAGCTGAGCCACCACCACCGCCGGCGTATATCGCCACCACCTTCGTTAAGGTGGGGGCTAGCGTTTCCCGGCGGTGGGGCCGCCGGAGTTGGCTCCTCCGGCGAACCCGAGCGAGAAGAGAAATGCTCGATGTTCTCCATTTTCTCACATGGCATCGGGCTCGATTGAGCCCGATATCTCCTTAGATTGATCTAGAAACCTAGTACGGGAAGAGGCGAGGCGAAACGCACCTGAATTGAGGCTTGGCTGCGGGTCAGGCGGCGGTTTGCCATGGTGGTGGTGCGCCGGCGAGCTCCACCCCGAAAACTCAATTCTCCACCATTCTCCATGATTAAATAGTCGAATTCCACTCCCTTCTGTCTCCTGAAGCTGTTGGTGAGGTCTATTTGGACTGAGGTGGACTATATGTGGAGTTAACTCCAAAGTGAGCTCGGTTTTGAGCTTTAGAGGCTTCACCCATGGTGCCATGTGGCCACCATGCTCCAAATTCTTCTGGGATTGCCTGAGCAGGCCGGCCAGCATGTTTAGGCAACTGGACAGCAGCTGCATGTGTGGCCATGTGGCCATCCTTCCCTTCATTTCCCTTTCTCTCTCCTCTTCTTCTCCAAATTCCTTTTCTACCCCTTTGCATGTATTCTCTCTCCTGATTTAGAAGGGTAGGACTGGTCTTGTTCAATTGGGCTGGCTATGGGCCAATTTTGGTGGGCTTGGTTCAAGGGAAAATAACTTGGTCTTCATTTCACTCCTTTAGGTCAATTTGTTGACTTGTTGACTTGGGGAGTTGACTTGGTCAACCATGGTGGGTGGACTGACCCTACTTGGTGGAAATGGGTCTAGTGGTACCACCCAACTTGGGTTGGGTCAAGGGGGTGCCCCACTTAGGTTAATTAGGCCTATGAGTGTGGGTTTGACCAAATTAAGCCCAAGGTTGACTTTGGTCAATTGGGGTCAAAGTGTTGACCCAGTGACATACCCTAGGGTCCACTTAGATTGTCTTTAGGGTTAGGGCAATGTGGTGGGGTCATGGTGTGGCTAGGGTCCCTAATTAGGCTAGTTTGACCTAGTTTGACTTTGGTCCTATAGTGGGCTCCACATGGCTACCACCCACTACCTAGGGTCAAACCTAGTTGATCTCCTTAAATCTCACCCCATGCCTAACTCAATCTAAGTTGAGGGGTCCAGAAGTAACATGGGATGTTACAAATTCCAATAAACAAGAAAATAATTTCGTCCCCGAAATTTAAGTTCGGGTCTACGGGGTTCTACTTGCAAGAATCATCAAGAAATTTTAAAGGCATAACTTAAAAGTACCTGATGTGAATAGCTCCGGGTGTTGTTCCAGCATCAGATCCCTCGGCTCCCAAGTGTGCTCCTCCCGTCCATGATTGGACCACAGCACCTTCACAATAGGGACCTTCTTCTTCCGCAACACTCGGATGGCTGTATCGTCAATCCGGATCGGCTCCAATCTCACTGATCTGTCAGGCTCTATCGGTCCGGCTGTAGTAGTAATGTGCTGCTCCGGCCGAAGGAGAGCTCTTCGCAAGGAAGAGACATGAAAGACGTCATGTAATGCACCCAACTCCGGTGGCAGCTGCAGTCGGTAAGCCAGGGGGCCGATCCGCTCTAGGATCAGGTATGGCCCCATGTATCGTGGACTGAGCTTCTTGTGCCTCCGCACCCGAGAGACACCGTGTACTGGACGTATCTTCAAGAATACCCTGTCTCCAACCTGGAACTCCACCTTCCGGTGCCGAGCATCATAATACTTTGCCTGTCTGCTCTGGGCCTCTAGTAGCCGATCTCTGATCAATCGAATCTGAGCCTCAGTGTCCTCTATATAATCAGATCCAAGAGCCCTGGTATCCGCATCCTGAACCCATGATAGCGGTGTCCGGCATCTCCTCCCATAAAGTGCCTCGTCTGGAGCCATCCTGATGCTAGCCTGGTGGCTGTTATTATACGAGAACTCAATCAATGGCAGCAGCCTCTCCCAAGGCTTCCCCGTATCCAATATGCATAGTCTGAGCAGGTCCTCCATGGTCCGGATGGTCCGCTCGGTCTGTCCGTCGGTCTGCGGGTGGAAGGAGGTACTAAAGGTAAGCCGAGATCCCAAGTAAGCATGCACGGCCCTCCACTCGCTCGAAGTGAAACGACCATCACGGTCCGAAACAATAGTCTTGGGGATACCATGATATCTGACGTACTGCTCCACAAGTAATCTCACCAGAACTGCAACTGGGGTATCCTTTCGAACTGGAATAAACCGCGCTACCTTGGTCAATCTATCCACTATAACCCATATAGAATCATGCCCAGAGTGGGAGCGAGGCAATCCGTGTACAAAGTCCATAGCAATGTCCTCGAACTTCCACTCTGGAACTGGCAGTGGCTGTAGTAAACCTCCCGGGCTCTTGCATTCTGCCTTCACACGCTGGCAGGTCTCACAATGGGTCACAAAATCCGTGATCTCCCTCTTCATCCCGGGCCAATACATAGACCTCCGCAAATCTGCCCACATCTTGGTGATGCCAGGGTGCACTTAATATCTCGAGCAATGTGCCTCTATGAGTATGTCCTCCCGGATACTGCCCCCTGCTGGTATGTAGATGCGCCCCCGGAACCGAAGAAGATCATCCTGTAGCATGTAGTCCTTGACCTTGCCCCTCTCTAGGGCACTGAAAATCGGCTGTAACGCAGCATCCAGCCGCTGATGTGCTCGGATGCGCTCCTGTATATCATCTCCACTGATCGCTGAGCTCAAATACTCTCTATATACTACTGGCTCGGTCTCGGACACCATGGTAATGTGCATGTCCTCCATCATCTGTAGCAGTTCCATAGACATCAATCGGGGCTCCGGTCCAGAAGTGCCGGCCCTCCTGCTCAAAGCATCCGCAACCGTGTTCGCTTTCCCCGGGTGATAGTGGATCTTGTAATCATAATCGCAGAGGAACTTCAACCATCTCCTCTGTCTCAGGTTTAGGTCCTTCTATGTATCGATATACTTGAGATTCTTGTGATCCGAAAAGATGTCACAATGAATCCCGTATAAATAATGCCTCCATATCTTCAGGGCGAAAACCACAGCCCCGAGCTCTAGGTCATGTACTGGATAGTTATGCTCATGCTTCTTCAACTGTCTCGAAGCATAAGCAATAACATGTCCATGCTGCATCAGGACTGCACCCATCCCCTGATAAGAGGCGTCCGTGTAGATCTGAAATCCTTCGCTCCCGGATGGAAGCGCAAGAATGGGGGATGAGATGAGTCGGTCCTTCAACTCCTGAAAAGCCGTCTCACACCGCTCTGACCAAACAAAATCTGTGTCCTTCTTCGTCAAGGACGTGAGGGGGAGTGCTATCCTCGAGAACCCCTCCACGAACTTGTGGTAATACCCTGCTAGTCCCAAGAAACTGCGGATGTCAGATGCGGTCTTCGGCCGTGGCCAATCCCTCACTGTCTCTATCTTGGCTGGGTCCACTGCTAACCCAGCCCCACTGATCGTGTGCCCAGGAAAGCCACCTCCTGCAACCAGAACTGGCACTTCGAAAATTTTGCGTACATCTGGGTCTCCCTCAGCCTCTGCAGGACCTGTGCCAGGTGCTCCGTATGCTCCTCCTGAGTCCGAGAATATATAAGGATGTCGTCGATGATTACAATCACGAAGCGGTCTTGGAAAGGCTCGAATACACGGTTCATTAGACTCATGAATGCGGCAGGAGCATTTGTGAGCCCAAAAGGCATCACCGTGAACTCGTATAATCCATAGCGCGAACTGAATGCCGCCTTCGGTATGTCCTCTTCCCTGATACGGAGCTGATAGTAGCCGGATCGCAGATCTAACTTGGAGAACCAGAAGGCTCCCTGTAGCTGGTCAAATAACTCATCTATCCGAGGCAGAGGATAGGTGTTGCGGACCGTCAACCGGTTCAGCTCCCGGTAATCTATACATAATCGCAGTGATCCGTCCTTCTTCTTCACAAAGAGAACTGGCACTCCCCATGGCGATGAGCTGGGCCGCACAAATCCTGACTCGACTAGCTCCTGTAGTTGAGTCCTGAACTCTGCTAACTCCCTGGGAGCCATCCTGTAGGGTGCCCGGGACACCGGCCTCGCTCCCGGTACTAGCTGAATCCTGAAATCCAAGTCTCTAGCAGGTGGTAGCCCGGGCAATTTCTCCGGGAATACGTCGGAGAAATCCCGGACCACCGGAATATCTGAGATAGTCGCCCCTGTTCCCACCATCTCGAAGCAGACAAGATAAACTTCTTCACCCTGCTCATGGGCCTTCACAGCCTGTACAGAAGATAACAGTAGGTGGCAAATAGGCTGGATACCTTCAACGATAACATGAGAGTCGCCATGTCTTAGCGTGATCCTCTTGGACGGACAATCTATCTGGGCATGGTTCCGATGCAACCAGGCCATGCCCAAGATCAAATCAAAGTCCTGCAGCTTCAGAATAGTGGCCGGCGCCTCAAATGCCTTGCCGCCAATCTCGGCCTCCATATCACAATGTGCAGTGGTCCGCAGCTCCGACCCATCGGGTAGACGCACCCTCATCTCTAGTCCAGGAAACCTCTCCACGCCTTCGAGTCCGTCGATGAAGGCCTCGGATACGAACGAGTGCGAAGCACCCGTGTCAAAGAGAGTATGAGCGGGCTTGCCGCTGATCATAACTATGCCTGAGGTTTGTTTATGTGAAAGTTAATTGTTATCCTATAGTTCCAGGTACTATATATATATCATTGAAAACTCAAGAAAATCCATAATTAACTTTAAGTACCTGTGATAACCTCCTCGGGATTCCTCGGCTCTGTGAGGTCCAAGGCGTATATCTGCTCCTGCTCACGTCTCCTACCGTGATATCCCCGACCTCGTCCTCGTCCTCGCCTCGTCCTCGGCCCTGCTGTACTGGGGCCACTGGAGGTGGAGGAGGAGGAGGGGGATGGAATCGGTGCGGGCACTCCGACCTGATGTGCCCGGGCTGGAGGCATCCGTAACAAACCACTTGTCGGTGGCCTCGGTCATCCTGTCTCCTCAGATCATGCATCTGTAGAGGTGGGGGAGCCAATGCTGGAGGAGGCCCCTGCTCCTGCCTGAAGTTGGGACGACGACGTCCCCCACCCTTCCTGTATCCGATGGTCCTGCCTCTCTGAGAGCCCCTACTGCTCTCTCCTGATGTCGACCCATCAAATGGTTTCTTCCCTTCGGCTCGCACCATCAGCTGGTCAGCCTCCAGCTTCTTCGCCATCTCAATGATCTGCCTAGATGTGCCATGAGAAATAAACAGCAAGGCCTGCCTCAAATCGTCCCTGAGGCCCCGGTAAAATCTCTTGGCATACCTCCTATCATCGGTATCCTGAATCCCCGCGAATCTGGCCAAGTGGGAGAACTCTCTCTGGTACTCTATCACCGATCTAGTCCCCTGCTTGAGGTTCAAAAACCTCTCCTCCAAAGCATCTCTGTCCGTGGTAGAGACGAAGTGCTCCAGAAACACATCGCCAAACTCCTCCTAAGATATCTCTGACAGCTCAAAGTCCGCATAAGTAGACTCCCGGACTGATTTCCACCATCTCTTTGCATGAGCCTCCAGCACAGAGGTGGCTAGAGGTACTGCCTCGCCGACTGGCTAGCTGATGCCTGCTAAGATCTCATGTATGGCCTCCAGCCATTCTTCCGTCTTCACCGCATCCTCTGTCCCACGGTACGTCGGTGGGGACAGGCTCTTGAATGCACTCAGCCAGCTCGACCCCGGATTTGGCTGTGGAGCCGGGACTTGCTGGGCTCTAAAGGCATCCAGAATCGCCGTCAAGGTCTGCCCCATCTCCGTATGTAGGAATGGAGTGGCAGCTAGAGGGGGAGGAGCCGCATTTTGCGGCGCGGCGACCTGTGGAGGTTGCATAAAGGTAAGGTTAAAACAAAACTGGCCTAACTCATTGTACTTTGTGGACCATTCATGTGACTTTTGTACATGGGCACACCACTGCTTCCGCTGCATAGTTTGTCCGCAAACTAATGCTCGGGCGGGGGTGGTCCCATGTTGTGGACTTCTTTCTCATATGATCGTTGTTCAAGTGATACCAGTTTGTAAGACCCCCCCTCCCCCTTACCAAGGAGGGCTACCGGATCTTATGCCTAGAACCGCCGTCTTACGGTGGCACTAACTCACGGGTTAGTCGAAACCGCAATACGCCGATTCTGCCGGCTAGTACGATCATTAACCTGTAGGCCAATATGAGAAGAAAGAAGTAAACTGTATATGTAAAACTATCAGTCCAAAAGTCACATAGTACAATCATGTAAAAGAAATGAATAGTACATCACAACAGTCCACAATAGAGTACAAATGAAAGAGTAAAAAGGGCTTATGCCCAGTACATCAAATCTCTCTCTCACAAAATCATAAATGCGGAAGCTATGCTAGAACATCAGATCTCGTCCCACCTGAGGACGCACAGTAGTGATAGTAGCCTGCTGAAGCGGTATCTGCTCCTCATGTCCTGCCTCCTCGACGTGCTGGTGCTCCATCTCCACGGGCTCCTAAAAATAGTTGGTCACCGACCATTAGTCAAAAAGGCTAAGTCGTTTCCTCCGCACCTCGCCCCGCAGCTCCTAGGCACCGAGCGGGAGGACGAAGCGGAGGACAAACAAGGGGTAGCAAAGTGGAAGCAGGTGACAATATCTAACTAGAGTTGTAATAAGTAATGTAATCCTACTCTAGCAATTCTAAGTACGGTACAAGTAATAAGTAAGAGCAGTGCAGTAAAGGAAAGTAAAGAAACAGTAGTATGAACAAGTAAATAAGATAAGCTACCACTATGCTATCATCACAAACGTACCCTAACTTATATAAATGCCCATACAAATATATAAGTTAGGATTTCCAGGAAATTTAACTTATCATATAAAAGAGCCCATACTAATTTATATGATAAGGATCTATGAAGCGTATGACCTAATATGAATGAATGATATGATGCAATTTTATGCGCAGGCAAGTGCAACTCACACACAACGACTCTGTGATCACAGACTTTTAGTTCCCACTTTTTGAGAGCTAGCATCACTCTCGGGTACCACCGCTGTGGCTACGGCAGCAGCGGAGCGGGCGTCTCCGCTTCTACACCGGTATGCACACTACCAAGCCTTAGACCCCTCTCATACGCCTCTGTACACGTCCAAGGTGCACTCTAGAGTCTCGCGTACGTACTTTGCTGACAAACCCGTCAGTCCTGTTGGGTTGGATGTGCGTTATCAGGGATCGTCCTCCAGACCGCAGTGTAAAACAACCCACTGGCCCCTCTAACTCTCACAACCGCCTGGTGCACCGTACTGCCATCGGTGTGACGAACGGCCAGTACCGCATGCCCCGCCACGATATTTATGCACATGCAAGTAATTCGTACCGAGCCTCCCGCTCGCAGGACTAAACCCGTCCTGAATCCCTCAAACCCAAACCCGGGTGAGATCGCACATCAGTGCCTTTATACCAACTCCCTCCAACCCTAGACGGGTGAGCATATATCATGAATCTCTCCAACCCTACACGGGCGAGAAGGTACAACAATGTCTTAACCTATTAGACTACTCTTGTCTACGGTTTATTATACTTAGAGATTTAAGGTTAATCCCAGGACTGCCCCCGGTATTCCCTGTGAAGGGCTCTCAAGGGGCACTAGGAACTGTGTTGGGATTACGCCCAGCATTCCCTTTCGCAAGGATACTTATTTTAGTTGATGGCTACCCATGTATCTCCCCAGCTCTCCTTATTGCTCTAGTACAACCCTAGTGACTTAAGGTGATACCGGGATGCCGACGGTCTTCCGCCGATCCCCACTCCAGTTGCTAACTAAGACTTGCACTTTTGATCCCTCACTAAGACAACTCTACCCACCAGGGTTACTCATGTTGAACTCTCTTTTTTTTGCCGATAATCAATCCCCTGGTAACCCATAAGCCAAGACCTATTTGTGTTATATGCAGACCATGACCTATGATTACCCTAAAAATGTGATCTTCCAAACCTTAAGGCATCTTGCCTCTAAATATTTATCCTAGGGTGGTATGGACTAAGGGAATTACCCTATGAATTCTCATAATTTTTCTTGGCCAAATAGTCCTTTAATTAAATCTTTTAATTTAAACACTAGGTCACTTTACATATGAAGTACTATGATTTAGCATCCTCTGACCTAGGCAATTTTTCCTGAGATGTATATTGATAAAATATTGTTGCCTACATAGTCTCATAATTTTCCTTTAATTATTTATTCTCATTTCCTATTTAATATCAAATTCACACAAATTCCATTTTTCCAAATGAAGTGTAGGCCTTATGTAATCAAAAATTCCAGGAACATTATAGAACCTCTAGAACACTAATTTATGACTATTGACAGAGTATAATCAACATTAATTGGGTGATGGCCTATAAAATTATATTATAACATATTTACCAAAAATGCCATTGTATTAATTTAACAACTAACAATGCATCCATTAATTCTGAGAAATTTATGCAAAACTAATAATAACATTTTATAGCAGTAGAATAAATTCCAAATTTTTCAGAGGTATATATCCATCATTTCAAGAATTAATAAGATAAGGGTAAAATGGGCAATTTAAGATATCTACTCCAAAAGTTCTTCAAAACAGAGGAATCATATTTTTCCTAAGTCAAATGTGACATTATATATGCCTTGGCAAAATGTTTGGATTTGTACTTGAGGAAATCCTATTTTCCAATTTTATTTCCAAAATAGCTATATTTAAAATAAATTCCAATAAATGGAATTTTTGATTCCAAAAATTCCATTATTAATTTGAGGGATGAAATTTACCCTAATGAACCACTGTAAATAATTCCAAGACCTTTTCATTTCACCATTGGGCTAAATACACCAAATTTGCATTTTTGCTATTTGCACACCAAGGCATAACATAGGCTAGCACATGCAAGTGGATTCTCCAACATGCAGTGAACCCAAGGTGCTGAAAATTTTATCAAGCACCAAGGATGACCCCACTGACCTAGCACCAAGATTTGGGGCCATGGGGAGGAGTAGAACTCCTTATATTTCATTTATTAGTATTTTGATATTTTAGCAAAAACTATAGGAAAATATTCTCTACAAATTCCTAAGTTTTGGCAGGGGCTAAGTATGCCCTAATCATGCATGTGCCCAAAATTTGGGGCCATGGTGACTAATGGTTTGACCTGGGCATCCAATATAATTTCTGCCCTACCCTAGGACCAGTCCTAGGCGAAATGTTCTACAGGACAGCACACTACACCAAATCACATGTTTAGGGTGGAAAATTAAAGATAAGACCCTTGGCTACAATTTTCATTAAGAGGCTAAGTTCTGGAAATGCATCTAAGAGGCCTAAAATTAGCATGCAAGGTGGCTGTAATAATGTGACAGAGATTTCACTATTCATCAAGTATTAATTAAATCATTTAAATCTAATGCACGAATCTTAAAGCAAAAATCGACGGAATCGGTTCATCGTCCCCGATGGTTTGACGGCCACGATTGCATCTTCCTGGATGATGTTGGCTGGCATTTTCCGGCCAGCTGAGCCACCACCACCGCCGACGGATATCGCCACCACCTTCGTTAAGGTGGGGGCTAGCGTTTCCCGGCGGTGGGGCCGCCGGAGTTGGCTCCTCCGGCGAACCTGAGCAAGAAGAGAAATGCTCGATGTTCTCCATTTTCTCACATGGCATCGGGCTTGATAGAGCCCGATATCTCCCTAGATTGATTTAGAAACCTAGTACGGGAAGAGGCGAGGCGAAACGCACCTGAATTGAGGCTTGGCTGCGGGTCAGCCGGCGGTTTGCCGTGGTGGTGGTGCGCCGGCGAGCTCCACCCTGAAAACTCAATTCTCCACCATTCTCCATGATTAAACAGTCGAATTCCACTCCCTTCTGTCTCCTGAAGCTGTTGGTGAGGTCTATTTGGACTGAGGTGGACTATATGTGGAGTTAACTCCAAAGTGATCTCGGTTTTGAGCTTTGGAGGCTTCACCCATGGTTCCATGTGGCCACCATGCTCCAAATTCTTCTGGGATTGCCTGAGCAGGCCGGCCAGCATGTTTAGGCAACTGGACAGCAGCTGCATGTGTGGCCATGTGGCCATCCTTCCCTTCATTTCCCTTTCTCTCTCCTCTTCTTCTCCAAATTCCTTTTCTACCCATTTGCATGTATTCTCTCTCCTGATTTAGAGGGGTAGGACTGGTCTTGTTCAATTGGGCTGGCTATGGGCCAATTTTGGTGGGCTTGGTTCAAGGGAAAATGGCTTAGTCTTCATTTCACTCCTTTAGGTCAATTTGTTGACTTGTTGACTTGGGGAGTTGACTTGGTCAACCATGGTGGGTGGACTGACCCTACTTGGTGGAAATGAGTCTAGTGGCACCACCCAACTTGGGTTGGGTCAAGGGGGTGCCCCACTTAGGTTAATTAGGCCTATGAGTGTGGGTTTGACCAAATTAAGCGCAAGGTTGACTTTGGTCAATTGGGGTCAAAGTGTTGACCCAGTGACATACCCTAGGGTCCACTTAGATTGTCTTTAGGGTTAGGGCAATGTGGTGGGGTCATGGTGTGGCTAGGGTCCCTAATTAGGCTAGTTTGACCTAGTTTGACTTTGGTCCTATAGTGGGTTCCACATGGCTACCACCCACTACCTAGTGTCAAACCTAGTTGATCTCCTTAAATCTCACCCCATGCCTAACCCAATATAAGTTGAGGGGACCAGAAGTAACATGGGATGTTACAGGAGGTTCCCACCAGCCACGCTTTTGCTGCGGGGTATGGTCTTTACGACGGCTTTGATGCAGTCTCCCCCGAGAGCGAGTCCACGCGGGATCTTGTCCTGAAGACCTCCCACGCCCAAATACGTGCTTTGGAGTTCTCGCACCACGCCTCACGCCGCCTAATTTATATCAACAAAAAATGGAAGGACAGCGAGACGAGCCTGGCAACGGAGCGAGAGAAATCAAAAGACCTTGCAAAAAGGTTGTTTGTTGCCAAGTCCCTCCTCGCAAAAGCCCAGGGAGGCGTGGTAAGCCTTAGACTTATCCTTGGATTTTCCTTCTTCAATACACTTTACTAATGACTGGGTGTCTCGCAAGATGCCGAGACGGCGGAGCGGTTGCATTCGCGCGTGGCGGCCCTGGAGGAGGAGGTCAAGGATTTGAAAGCCCAGAACGCTCGCCTTCAGGACAACGTCGTGTCGTAGTCTCGCCGCAAACCCTTCCAGGCCCCTCCGCCTCACTACTCCTATGATGAAGTCGAGGAGCAGTGTCGAGATGTCAGCATCAGGGAGGCGGAGCTGGTCCTGAAAATGATGAAGGAGCTGGGGGTCATGAAGGACGGCTGCGAGACGGTGACCATTCGCGATCTGGTCCCCCAGCTTTATGGCGAGGAGAGCGAGGATTCTTCTTCCGACAAGGAGGAATGACGTGCTACCTCCAAGATCAAGAATCCCTCTCCCCTCCCTCGTCTTTTTGATGTTGTACAACTTGGACTTTTTGAGTTTCTTTTTTGAGATCCTTTTGAAGATGTATTCATGACAGTGATGAACCGATGGATTAAGTGTACATATTTTGTCCTGTTACTTTGTTTTTCATTTTGTGAAACGAATTAGTGGTTTGCTTTGGATTGCGAGATGGGGCTACCTACCCGTCTCGCCTTTATTTTTTACACTTTGCTTTATTTTGTTTGCTGCGAGATGACACTTCGATGCGTTCATGCCTGCAAGATGGTGCTCTGTCTTGTCTCGCTGCTTCGTTGGAGAGTTGACATTTTCTAGAGCGCGATTCATCTCTTCCCTCATTTTACTTGTGTTAAACTAACTGACCCAACCTTCTCGCCTCTCCTTAGGTTACTCCCAGCGCGAGCGACTCTTAATGATATAACTGGCCCCCTATTATCAGGCCGAGTCTTCTGTCTCACGCGAGTGCCCACTCGCCGGGGGAGAGACCGTCCCCGAGGCCGCCAGCTAGGAGTGCCTCCACTCGCACTGCTCTAGCCTTTGCCTTCCATGTTTTATTTTTCATAAGATTAAGCAGGAAAGTTTCTTAAGGGGGTTTTCCCAATCATTCTGTCATCGAGTGAATTTATTGCCCCGCTAACTTGATGAGAGCCTGAGCAATGGTTCTACCGTGGACCGAGCCAGGCTCGAGGTGGTGTAGAATTCCCATGAACCAAGAACCAAGACTTCAAGAACAAATCTTCTCCCCCACAGACGAGCCTTCAGACCTGCCAGCTAATGTGAGCCTTTACAGCAGGTCTACCTGGGGCCGACCTGCGCTCGTGGTAGTGTAAAAGTAACCAAGGACCAAGAATCAACCTCTCCCACACAGGCGAGCCCTCGGACTGTGAGCTAATGAGATCCTGCGCAGCGGGTCTACCTGGGGCCGAACAGCGCTCGGGGTAGTGCAAATGTAACCAAGGACCAAGAACCAACCTATCCCCCACAGGCGAGCCTTCGGACCTGCCAGCTAATGAGAGCCTGTGCAGCGGGTCTACCTGGGGCCGAGCTGCGCTCGGGGTAGTGAAAAGGTAACCAAGGCCAAGAACCAACCTCTCCCCGACAAGCGATCCTTCGGACCTGCCAGCTAATGAGATCCTGCGTAGCGGGTCTACCTGGGGCCGATCCGCGCTCGGGGTAGTGCAAAAGTAACCAAGGACCAAGAACCAACCTCTCCGCCATAGGTGAGCATTCGGACCTGCCAACTAATGAGAGCCTGCACAACGGGTCTACCTGGGGCTGAGCCGCGCTCGGGGTAGTGCAAAAGTAATTAAGGACCAATAACCAACCTCTCCCCCACAGGCGAGCCTTCAGACCTGCCAGCTAATGAGAGCCTGCGTAGCGGGTCTACCTAGGGCTGAGTCGCGCTCGGGGTAGTGCAAAAGTAACCAAGGACCAAGAACCAACCTCTCCCCCACAGGCGAGCCTTCGGACCTGCCAACTAATGAGAGCCTGCGCAACGGGTCTACCTGGGGCCGAGCCGCGCTCGGGGTAGTGCAAAAGTAACGAAGGACCAAGAACCAACCTCCACCCAACAGGCGAGCCTTCGGACCTGCCAGCTAATGAGAGCCTGTGCAGCGGGTCTACCTGGGGCCAAGCCGCACTCGGGGTAGTGCAAAAGTAACCAAAGACCACGAACCAACCTCTCCCCCACAGGCGAGCCTTCGGACCTGCCAGCTAATGAGAGTCTGCGCAGCGGGACTACTTGGGGCCGAGCCGCAATCGGGGTAGTGCAAAAGTAACCAAGGACAAAGAACCAATCTCTCCCCCACAGGTGAGCCTTCGGACCTGCCAGCAAATGAGAGCCTGCGCAGCGGGTCTACCTGGGGCCGAGCCGCGCTCGGGGTAGTGCAAAAGTAACCAAGGACCAAGATCCAACCTCTCCCCCACAGGCGAGCCTTCAGACCTGCCAGCTAATGAGAGCCTTGGCGTTATTATATTCGCAAGAAGAAAATAAACCGAACTAGCAATCCAATGAGGCAAGTATACCTATCAAAATGCAGCTAGGGGACACAAGTGTCGTATTAAAATCCGGGAACCGTAGAATGATCTTACTCACACTAAAACTATTATCTTATTGAAGATTGATTTTGGGTTTAAGAGAATTCTACAATGCGATTAAGAAGAGAAGTATTACGCTAAAAAGAGAAAAGCTTGCGGTTAAATAGAGAGCTATTAAAACGATTACAATGTGGGGTTAAGACGATGACAAAGAGCACTCGATCGAGAATCACCTCAGGTAAAGTTGATTAAGAAATGCGATATTAAACCCTAACTTTATAAAGCGAAAACCTTGACCGTGGAGGTTCCCTAAGCATGAACATGCTTCTCTCGAAGCCGTGCCTACCTGAGTTTAGGAAGGTCCAACCGAACTCTCGTCCAAATCGGAGAACTAAAGATCGCTTTACGTTGTGAACCCCACTATTGGATTTTACTCCAATCCGGGAGATTTGGACGTCTGCCTCTCTCGAGGGGTGGGTACTACTCCCTTTAATCTTGAGTGCTCACTTCAACCTATCGGCCTCTCAGCTAGCCAAGAATGAAAGCTAATGATGGAAAATATATATCGATGATATATTTCCAAGCAAAGGTAAATCAATAGTAAATCAAGGTATAAACCTTACAAAGAAAAAGAAAACTAAAGCATCATAACTTAATCAACCCGAACCTCAGATCATCAAGATCGAGTACAAGGAGGATTAGTTACTCATGGTGAAGTGGAGAAAGAGAGATGAGTAGAAATGCGTTAAGAAAACAAGGAAAATGGCAAACTTTTTATTAACACTGAAAGAGAACTACAACTTGAAAATAAAATATTACAGGTGCTGAAATGAAAATCTATGCGAACATTTGCCCTTTGGCTACTAAGTAGTTACAACAACTAATACAAAATAGGAGTAAGCTAAGCTAGATTACAAAGCTTGAAATGAGGAAAGAGAGGAGATACATGGAAAATTGCAAGAAAAATACAAGAAAACTAAGGGGCAGAACCTCCACTCTCACTCCAAAGATGGATCTGAACCCTTGGAGATGGGATCAATTTATAGAATTCTTTCGGGTCGGGTCACGCCCCCCCCCCCCCCCCCTGACATGCCCGAGCAGGGAGTGTACCTGGGGCGTGACACATTCGGTGAGACTTTTTGGGCTGAAATTGAATGCTGGAGGTGACAAGCATCGTAGTTGGGTTACACGCCCAAATGTCATGGCCGACCAGGGCGTGTCCGTGGGGTGTGACCATTTTAGTGCGACTTTTTTTTGCTATAATTTACTGCTGGAGGTGACGGGTGTTGAAATTAGAGTACACGCCCATATGTCCCGCCCGACCAGGGCGTGTCCGGCGGCGTGACAATTTCGGTGCGACGGTGGAGCGTGAAGAATAGTGTGCTGCGGCGATTTCTCAGGATTCGGGGACACGCCTCTTGAACACGCCCATGTTAGGAGTGACACGGGCGTGACAGAGGGCGTGTTCACTGAGTTTCCAAGAAATGCATTTTTGGACCTGTTGCTTCATTCCTCTAGGCTACATGCCCTAGGTACACGCCCTGGTAGGGCGTGACCTTAGGGCGTGTCACAGCAAAATTTTGCTGAGAGCCGTGCAAACCTGAAAAAGGAGAAAACGCATTAGTGACAATAATATTTACAAAAAGGGGTCAACATAAGCACTTGCAAGACATGATTTGTGCTTTAAAAACCTGAAAATACACTAATAAATTTAACTGTAAAAAGTACTATGAAATTCCCCCAATATTAAGCTTTGCTTGTCCACAAGCAAAGATATAAAAAACTAGCTAATCATAAACATTGACTATTTCAAAAAGTTTTAATCATGCTTACACAAGTACTATGCGAAATTCCAAGTAGGGAGAATGTGAAACGTAAACCTAAAACAGTTACTGGCCATGGTTTAACAAATTATAAGCTTTACTAACGAAAATAAATCATCCAAAATTTTAAGAAAATCTTTTAAATAAATTTAAGTAATGCAACAAAATGAAAAAGAGCATTGAGTTGTTACTAGATTGAAGGGGTACATTATAACTATATCAATCAAATAACAAAAATCTAAATTTAAATCCAAAACTATACTATTTTACTTTTCTTCTTTACTTATCTAATAAATAAAAATCAAAAGCATGAATCAAAAGGACTTATTAGGACTGAAATGTTTGGTTTAGGCATATAATTAGGAATGGAAATCAAAGATAAATATGAAGGCTTAAAATCACACTAAACCAAAAGAGAAAAGTTTCAAAAAAAATTTCATCATAAATAAACTATTTTTTTCATTATCTTTGTTTTTTTCTTTTTCTTCTTCTTTTTTTTTACAAAATAACAACCAAAAATAATTTTCTTTTCAATTTGAAATTGGCCAAACAAAAATAAATACATCTTTTGAGCATATTTTTCAAAAAGTTCTCCACAAACAAATCACAAAAATAACACTATCATAATCATGAAAATTTAGTTTTGATGAAACTCAAAAAGGTTAGTGTGATTAGATAGGTTGGAATATTTATGCTGTAGTGAAAATGAAATGATAAGTGGAGCTAATCAATTGAGGAAGGAAAAAGGCTCAAAAGTAGCTAACTAGGGGTAAAGAAAAATTTAGGTTGGCAAGAAGGATCAAACAAAAATAAAGACGGACTAAATCATTTTCATGCTTCTAAATTTATTTAAAGCATTAGTTTTGAATATTTTCAAAAAACAAGTCCTAGATAATAAAAGAAGACTAATGAAATTATCTTGGAAATAGAAATAATATGCGCGTTGGGTCGTTCACATATACTATGCCAATCAAAAGTTGATATTACAAAAATTATCTGAAAATGAAAAAGAAAATAGTGGATGAAAGATTTTCGAGAAAGTAAAGAAAATAAAAACGAGGACCATAATAAAAATGCGAGTTTTAGAAAGACATTTTACGTTAACATGCTACCGTGAATTAGAAACACAGCAAGGCCAACATTTTACTTGTGAAACATAATAAAAAAAAATGATTAAAGAGATTATAATTGGCTAAGTTATTTATATGGAATTTTGAGAAAAACAAAACAAAAGCGGGGGTACTATTGAAATATCAATATAACAAAATTTTTTATTTTGAAATATGCTTTTTGTTTTCTTTTTATTTTTAAAGGGGACAACATGAAACAAAAATAAAAAAAATGAGAAGGAGGAAATCCTCCCCCAAGCTTAAAATAGACATTGTCCTCAATGAAGAAAGAAGGGGTATGAGAGAGAGAGAGAGAGAAATTAAAACAGAAATAAAGTATAGAATTTTAAAAATAGGTACTTCCCTGGATTTATGCGCTGCGAATGTTGATTGATGCCGCTACCCCATGCTTGCTCCCTGGATCTTATTGACATGTCTTCTTCGGACTTTGTGATGGATTTAGCAGCATTGGCAGCGGTGATTGCAGAAGCTTCAACTTGTGGAGCCGTCCGGGGCAAAAAGTGTAAAATAAAGAAAACAAAAAATGATTTGGGTTGCCTCCCAAGAGAGCCCTTTGTTTATAAAGGTCGTTTAAGCTCGACCAAAAGAATATTGCCCAAAAGTTTATTTGTCCAAAATAGTATGTAAATAAATGGTGTCCAGTTAGTTTAAAGTTTGTGCAGAAGAAAATTAATACAGTTTGGACTGACATCACAACAGAAATAAAGTTTAAGACGCTGCCCATTTACTTTGAATTCACCCTTATCAGGGTGTAAAATTAAAATCGTGCCATACGGAAGAACTTCTTTAACGGTAAACGGTCCAGACCATCGTAATTTTAACTTCCCAGGAAATAAACGTAATCGTGAGTTATAAAAAAGAACTTGGTCGCCCATCTTGAAGGTTTTTGGGTGTCTTAAATTTTTGTCGTGTTAACATTTCGTCCGCTCTTTATAAAATTTGTTATTTTCGTACGCAAAAGAGCGCCACTCATTGAGTTGAAACTTTCTAAAATCGCTGACAGAGTAGGGATCAAAATTTAAGAATCTTAAGCCCCAAAAAGCGCGGTGTTCTAGTTCGACGGGTAAGTGACACGATTTTACATATACCAACCAATACGGCGTACATCCGATGACAGTTTTGTACGCTGTTCGGTAGGCCCGTAGAGCATCGTCTAATTTGGTTGACCAGTCTTTTCTAGAAGTGGAAACAATTTTTTTCTAAAATTCTTTTTTTTCTCTATTCACTACTTCGACTTGTCCGTTTGTTTGGGGGTGGTAGGCAGTTGAAAGTTTATGAGTAATGCCATATTTAGTAAGGATTTTAGAAAACTGTGCGTTACAGAAATGGGATCCCTGGTCACTAACGATGGCATGCGGCGTACGGAATCGAGAAAATAGTTTTTTAAAAAACATAACTACGACTTGGGCGTCGTTTGTAGGAAGAGCTTGGGCTTCTGCCCATCACGAAATATAATCAACAACAACTAAAATATACTTATTCCCGAAGCTAGAAGGAAGAGGGACAACAAAATCAATTCCCCTGAGGTCAAAAACTTCGCACTCAAGGAAATAATTTTGCGGCATTTCATTTTTATTAGAAATATTACCCGACCGTTGGCAGCTATCACACCTACTCACAAAGGCCTGCGCGTCTTTAAATAGGCTAGGCCAGTAAAAACCCCCGCTTAGAACTTTGTGAGAGGTGCGAGCAGCTTGATAGTGCCCACCTGTCGGTCCTTCATGCAAATGCTTAATAATGTCTAAACCTTCTTCATAAGAAACACACCTTCTTATCACTTGGTCTGCACAGACTCTGAAAAGATGCGGGTCCTCCCAAAAATAGTTCTTTAACTCAGAAAAGAATTTCTTCTTTTGCTAAGATAAGAAATCCTTTGGGAGCACAAGAGCCACTAGATAGTTGGCGATGCATGCAAACCAAGGAGAAATAAATGAGTTAATTGAAAACAGCTTATCATCAGGAAAATAATCATTAAAAGATTTTTCGTCTAATTTTTCAATAAAAGGATTATCTAGGCGCGAGAGGTGGTCGGCGGCGAAGTTCTCGTCTCCTCGCTTATCACGGATTTCTAAATCAAGCTCCTGGAGGAGTAAGACCCAGCAAATCAGGCGCGGTTTGGCATCCGTTTTAGAAAGTAGAAATTTGAGGGCCGGGTGGTCCGTAAAAATAATAATTTTTGAAAGAGTAATATAAGGGTGAAATATATCAAAAGTGAATACTACAGCTAGGAGCTCCTTCTCAGTTGTGGTGTAATTTTCTTGTGCAGATGTGAGTGCTTTACTAGCGTAATAGATGTGGTGGAAGTTTTTAGATATATGTTGACCTAATACGGCTCCAACCGCATAGCTACTCACATCGCACATTATCTCAAATGGAAAGTCCCACACTGGAGCTATCATAATCGGGGCGTTAATTAATTTTTCATTTATTAAATTAAAAGCAGCTAGGCAAAGGTCATCAAAAATGAATGGGCCGTTTTTTTCTAAGAGATGGGTAAGGGGCTTGGTGATCTTAGAGAAGTCCTTTATGAAGCGGCGGTAGAAACCGGCATGACCTAGGAAACTTCTGATAACTTTTATGTTCGTAGGTGGCGGCAGCTTCTCTATAACTTCTATCTTAGCAACGTCTACTTCCATACCTCTTGCAGAAATTTTATGACCCAAAACTAACCCTTCTCTCACCATAAAATGACATTTTTCCCAATTTAGGGCAAGGTTAGTCTCTTCGCACCGTTCTAAGACTTTTTTGAGGTTTCCTAAACAACTATCAAATGCGTCACCAAACACGGAGAAATCATCCATGAATGCCTCCATAATGCTTTCTACATACTTGTCAAAGATAGCAAGCATACATCGTTGGAATGTAGCTGGCGCATTGCACAATCCGAACGGCATTCTTCGGTAGGCGAAGGTGCCGAAGGGACAAGTAAACGTAGTTTTCTCCTGGTCATCGGGAGAGATGGGGATTTGAAAATACCCCGAGAGTCCATCGAGTAAACAATAAAAGCTATGTCTAGATAATCGTTCTAAAATCTGATTGATGAATGGCAAGGGAAAGTAATCCTTGCGGGTGGCGTCATTTAACTTACGATAATCCATACACATTCGCCATCCGGTCATTGTCCATGTCGGGATTAATTCATTATTCTCATTACTTATTACCGTTATCCCTACCTTCTTTGGTACTACATGGACTAGGCTAACCCACTTACTATTAGATATAGGATAGATAATTCCCACATCTAATAATTTCATAACCTCTCCCTTAACTACTTCTTTCATGTTCGGGTTTATACGACGCTGAGGTTCTATGGAGTTGCGCGAATTATCTTCCATTAAGATCTTGTGAGTGCAGAAAGATGGGCTTATGCCCTTGATATCAGATATCTACCAAGCAATAGCCCGACACTGCTTACATAAAATTAAAAGAAGTTTATCATTTTGCGCATCCGTGAGGTAGGCCGAAACTATTACGAGCAGCTTAGAGTCCTTTTCTAAGAAAACGTATCTAAGATGCTCCGGTAGTTCTATCAATTCCAAGGTAGGGGGGTCTTCATATGACGTTTTAGAAATCTGTTATTTTTCAAGAACAATATTTTCATATACTTTTTTTTATACGAAAAATTGAAAGGGGTGGGGCTAGCGGCCATGGCGTCTTCTTGCAGCAATTCATTTGGAAGAGTAGAAAAGGAACAAAAATCAGAAAATTCTTTTGCAAATTCAGAGAGGTGACAGGAGGATTCTTCACTTAGGTGTAGCGATTCAGTTGGAGGAGTAGAAGAGGAACAAAAATCAGAAAATTCTTTTTCAAAATCAGAGAGGCGACAGGAGGATTCTTAACTTAGGGTATCTACGAAAAAACAAGAGTCATCATTTGCTAGGGTGTTCTTCATCGAGGGGGTGATAGAGAAAGTTACTTCGTCGTCGCCTACTCAAAGGAAGAGCTTACCATTGCTTACGTCAATGATAGCTCGGGAGGTGGCGAGGAAGGGTCGGCCAAGGATCAGGGGAACCTCGACGTCTTCTTGGATGTCCAATATGATAAAGTCCACCGAGAAGATGAACTTGCCGACTTTAACTAGGACATCCTCCACGATTCCTAACTGGTGTTTGACTGATCTGTCGCCGAGCTGGATACTCATACGTGTGGGGTTGAGACTACCAATTCCTAACTTTTTAAACAATGAGAGGGGCATCAGATTAATACTCGTACCTAGGTCGGCTAATGCGTTCTTGACAAAAAGATCACCAAAGACACACAGAATAGAAAAACTACCATGGTCACTGATTTTCTTTAGTAAACCATTTGTCAAGACCGCCGAGCACTCGACATTTAATGTGACAAGCGAAAGATTCTCTAACTTCTTATTTTTGGTCAGGAGGTCCTTAAGATACTTAGCATACTTCGGCATCGAGGATATCGCTTCGTGAAAGGGCAGATTTATGTGGATTTATTTAAACATTTCTAAGAAACGAGTGTATTGTTCTTTCTGACGTTGTTTACTAAGTTCGGAAGGGTATGGCGGGGTTGGATTATTTTTAAAGGTGGGTGGTGGAGTGAGTTCTTTTTCTAAAACAGGAGTGATAACTTCTTCAGCAGAGGGTGGGATTTTTAAAGCGGGAGCGGAGCTTTAATTTTTTAAAGTGGGAGTGGAGCTTTGATTTTTTAAAGCGGGAGCAGAGATTTGATTTTTTAAAGCAGGAGCGGAGCTTTCCTCGTGCTTTTCACTTACCATACCGGGAACTTGCTTCCCACTCTGAAGAGTTATAGCTTTCGCTTGCTCTCTCGGGTTGGGCTCGGTATTGGAAGGAAGAGAGCCTGCAGGTCGCTCAGAAATTATTTTAGCGAGCTGTCCGACTTGATTCTCTAAATTTTTAACGCTTCCAGTTAAGGTTCTTATCGTAGCGTAACATTCATGTATTTTGAAAACATTTCCTCCAAACTTGGAGGTTTTGGAAAATTTTGAGGAGGTGGTGGTGGTGCAGAAAAATCAATTTGTGGTGGCGGGCGCACTGCATTCGAAGGATTACTCCACGAAAAATTCGGGTGATTTCTTAAAGCAGGATTATAACTATTCGGAAAATTAAAACCAGGGGGATGAAAATTCGCAGCAGAAAAATTATTAAAAGCATTTCTAGGCAAATTATTGACATAATCCAAGTGTTCGGAGGAAGGAGTTGTAGATTCCCATACCTGAGGGGCGGATGTAGCAGTCATGTCCGTAATTTTTTTGCTTAATATTTCAACTTGCAGAGCGAGCTGGGAGACGTTGTCCACTTCAAAGATACCTACAGGTTTGTTTGGGCGGGACCTAGGCACATTCCACTGATAAGTGTTCATGACCATGTCATCAAAAAGCTCAAGAGCTGCTTCTAGGGTTTTTGATAATACATTTGCAGTCAATTTTATTAGGATATTTTCGGGGTTTTAAAGCCAATCATGTCTTGTAAAGTACTTGTTTTGATTCCCCTTTGTATATATTTTTGTCGCTAATGCATTTTTTCTGCTTTTTGCAGGTTTTCACGGCTTTCAGCCGAATTTTGCTGTGACACGCCCCAAGGTCACGCCCTACCAGGGCGTGTACCTAGGGCGTGTAACCCAGAGGAATGAAGCAATTGGTCCGAAACTGCATTCCGTGGAAACTTAGTGTACACGCCCTCGGTCACGCCCGTGACACACCCGACACGGGCGTGTACTATAGGCGTGTCCCCAGGTTCCGAGGAATCGCCGCAGCGCGCTCGTTTTTCCCGCTCCACCGTTGCACCGAAAGTGTCACGCCCCAGGGTCACGCCTGACCCGGGCATGACATATGGGCGTGTACTTCAGCAATTCCGCCCGTCACCTCCAGCACTCAATTTCAGCTCCCAAAGTCACGCCGCAAAGAACACGCCCCAGGGTCACGCCCTACCAGGGCGTGACCTGTGGGCGTGTACCGCAACAACTCCGTCAGAATTCAATTCCTGCCCGAAAAAGTCGCGCCGAATGTGTCACGCCCCAGGGTCACGCCCGACCAGGGCGTGACAGGGGGGCGTGACCCGACCCGAAAAATTCTATAAATAGAGCCCAACTCCAGGGGTTTTAGGACAACTTTTCGCTTTGAGAGGGGAGGTTCTGTCCTTTGTATTTCTGAACTTTTTAAGCATGTCTTTCCATTTTTAGTTCGTAGCTCTAGCTTTATGCTTTCCCTGTATTAGCTCCTAGCTTCTTTCTGTAGTATGATCCTAATGATAGTGTAGTTTCCTTTTCATGTTCTTGTAATCTCTGGTTTTCAAGCTGTAAGATCACTGTTTCTCTTAATAAAAAGTATTGTTTTCTTTTTCGTTCCTGCTCTGTTTTCAGTATTTTTCTTCTACTCATCCCCCTCTTCCACCTCACCATGATTAACTAATCCTCCATGTACTCGATCTAAATGATCCGAGGTTCGAGTGATTAGGTTATGATGCTTTGAATCTTACCTTTTCTTTTTAGGGTTTAGCTTTGAATTACTCTTGATTTATCACGGGTTGGAGGTATATTATCGATATATACTCTCCACCTTTGCTTTCATTCTGGGCTAGCCGAGAGGCCGAAAGTTTGAAATGAGCACTCTAGAGTAAAGGGAGTTGTTCGCACCCCTCGAGAGAGGCAGACGTTCAAATCTCCCGAATTGGAGTAAAATCCATTAGAGGGGTTCACCGCGTAAAGCGAGTTTTAGGCCTCCGATTTAGGCGAGAGTCGGTCGGACCTTCCTAAACTCAGTTAGGCACGGCCTTCGAGAGAAGCGTGTCGATATTCATGGAACCTCCACGGTCAAGGACCTTTACCCTAATTAGCTTAGGTTTATTTATCGTATTTTTCTAACCACTCTTGCCGAGGTGATTTCTGATCGAGTGCATTTTCCCTTTCATCGTTACTAAGCTTAAGTTAATCGCTCTTTTAGCTCTCTTTATCTTTTCATACAAGTAGTTCTCTTCTTTTAGTACATTTAGCCAAACCTTATTTTGCCATCGATAAAATAATAGATTTCGTGTGAGTAAGCTTACTCAACTGTTCCCGGATTTCAATACGACACTTGTGTCCCCTAGCTGCATTTCGATAGGTATACTTGCCTTGATGAATTGTTAGTTTGGTATTTTCTCTTTGCAGATATCTCAGAGACAATCAAGTTTTTGGCGCCGTTTCCGGGGAAGCAACGCTTGTTGATAAATTGAAAACGCGAATATATTAATTTTATCACTTCTCTTTCTCAGCCTCCTTCTTAAATTTTTTCCGCCTACTCACTTGAGTTAAATGGCTGGATTTTATTAAGTGTGCGTATTTTTAATTTTTCCGCCTACTCACTTGAGTTAATTGACTGGTTTATTTCAAGCAAGTGTGCGTATCTTTTATTTTTCCGCATACTCACTTGAGTTAATTGGCAGGCTTTATTTCAGTAGAGTGTGTTTACTTTCTGTCGAGTGGGTGTGTTTTAATTTTCTGTCGAGTGCGTGAGTATAGCTTTTAATTTCCGCCTACTCGCACAGAGATAAATGGCTGGATTTTAATTACCGCATTCTTAATAGAAACCCACATCACAAAATTTTCTACACCACCTAACTCTCTCGAAAAGGGCAAAGTGGCTCTAAATGCCACTATCTTGTCTAGTACCTTGCGAACCCTTCACCGGGTAGCCCTTGGGAAGTTCGGGAGTTAAAACATAAAAAAATCTATTTCAAAAAAAAAAAAATCTTTCCAACTTCATTAGATCTTTTACTTTTTAGTCTTGCTTCTCCTCTCTTCTTCTAGTGTATGACCCGCGGAAGTCCGTCGGTTACTTTGGACCTGGACCACGAAATTGAGCGTACTCTTCGGAGAAGATCGCGATTTCAAGGCCCTACTACCCAAGTGCCGGTTGAGGATTCCGAGTCATTTTCTACCTTAAGAATGGCAGAACCCAACGTGGAGGAAGCCGTGCATAGGCCTATGTCCTATTATGCACGACCGAATCTCGAGGGTACAGAAACGAGTATAGTTCGCCCTGCAATAAATAATAATAATTTTGAACTGAAGCCTATCATAATTCAAATGGTGCAGCAGTATGTGCAATTTGACGGGCTTCAAGATGAAGACCCGAACGCACACATAGCCAGCTTTCTTGAGATTTGTGACACCTTCAAGATAAATGGTGTCACAAATGATGCTATTAGGCTAAGATTATTTCCTTTCTCTCTTAGAATTAAGGCTAAGCAGTGGCTGAACACCCTTCCTAAAAATAGCATAACTACTTGGACGCAATTAACTGAAAAATTTTTGGCCAAGTATTTTCCGCCTGCTAAAACTGCTAAACTTAGGAATGACATTTCTGCCTTTGGACAAATAGACTCAGAGACCCTTTACGAAACCTGGGAAAGATTTAAAGAATTATTAAGACGATTCCCACATCACGCTCTGCCTGTATGGTTGCAGGTGCAGACGTTTTATAATGGGCTAAATCAAAGCACGAAGCAAATGATAGACGCAGCTTCTGGCGGTACTTTAAACCATAAGACCCCGGAAGCAGCTCGTGAGCTGTTTGAAGACATGGCCATGAACACTTACCAGTGGAATGTGCCTAGGTCCCGCCCAAACAAACCTGCAGGTCTCTTTGAAGTGGACAACGTCTCACAACTCGCACTGCAAGTTGAAATATTAAGCAAAAAAATTACGGAGATGACTGCTGCCTCCGCCCCTCAGGTATGGGAATCTGCAACTCCTCCCGCCGAACATTTGGATTATGTAAATAATATGCCTAGAACTGCTTTTAGTAATTTTTCTGCTGCGAATTATCATCCTCCTGGTTTTAATTTTCCGAATAGTTATAATCCTGCGTTAAGAAATCATCCGAATTTTGCGTGGAGCAATCCATCGAATACTGTGCGCCCGCCACCGCAAAGTGATTTTTCTGCTCCACCACCACCTCCTCAAAGTTTTCCAAAACCTCCAAATTTGGAGGAAGTGTTTTCAAAATACATGAATGCTAATGACGCTACGATTAGGACCTTAACCGGAAGTGTTAAAAACTTAGAAAATCAGGTAGGACAGCTCGCTAAAATGATTTCTGAGCGACCCGTAGGGTCTCTTCCTTCCAATACCGAGCCCAACCCGAGAGAGCAAGCGAAAGCTATAACTCTTCGGAGTGGGAAGGAAGTTCCTGGTATGGTAAGTGAAGAACCCGAGGCAAGCTCCGCTCCCGTTTTTAAAAATCAAAGCTCCGCTCCCGTTTTTGAAAATCAAAGCTCCGTTCCCCTTTTAAAAATTCCATCCTCTGCCGAAGAAATTATCACCCCTATCGTAGAAAAAGAATTCAGTCCACCACCCACCTTTAAAAATAATCCATCCCCGCCATACCCTTCCGAACTTAATAAACAACGACAGGATGATCAATACACCAGTTTTTTGGAAATGTTTAAGCAAATCCACGTAAATCTGCCTTTCCACGAAGCTATATCCCAGATGCCGAAGTACGAAAAATACCTTAAGGACCTCCTAACTAACAAGAAGAAGTTAGAGAACCTTTCTCATGTCACGTTAAATGCCGCGTGCTCGGCGGTTTTGAGAAACGGATTACCGAAAAAAATCAGTGACCCGGGTAGTTTCTCTATCCCGTGTGTCTTTGGTGATCTCTTTGTCAAACACGCTTTAGCCGACTTAGGTGCGAGTATTAATCTTATGCCCTTCTCGTTGTTTAAAAAGTTAGGAATTGGTAGTCTCAACCCCACACGCATGAGTATCCAGCTCGCCGACAGATCAGTCAAATACCCGTTAGGAATAGTGGAGGACGTCCTAGTCAAAGTTGACAAGTTCATCTTCTCGTTGGACTTTGTCATTTTAGACATCGAAGAAGACGTCGAGGTTCCCCTGATCCTTGGCCGACCCTTCCTTGCCACCTCCCGAGCTATCATTGATGTAAGCAATGGTAAGCTCTTCCTTCGAGTGGGCGACGATGAGGTAACTTTCTCTATCACCCCCTCGATGAAGAACACACTAGCTAATGATGACTCCTGTTTTTTCATGGATACCATAAGTGAAGAATCCTTCTCTCCCACCTCTGATTTTGACAAAGAATTTTCCAATTTTTGTTCCTCTCCTACTCTTCCAACTGAATCTCTACACCTAAGTGAAGAATCCTCCACTCTCCCCTCTGATTTTGAAAAAGAATTTTTTGATTTCTGTTCCTCTTCTACTTTTCCAACTGAATCGCTGCACGAAGCCTCCATGGCCGCTAGCAACACCCCTTTTAATTTTACATATAAAAAAGTGTACGAGGACATAGTTTTTGAAAAAGAACAAATTTCCAAGACCTCGTATGATGACCCCCCTACCTTGGAACTGAAAGAACTACCAGAGCACCTTCAATACGCTTTCTTAGAAAAGGACTCTAAGCTACCTGTCATAATTTCAGCCTACCTCATGGATGCACAAAAAAATAAACTTCTTTCAATTTTACAAAAGCATCGCCAAGCTATTGCTTGGCAGATATCTGATATCAAGGGCATAAGCCCATCTTTCTGCACTCATAAAATCTTAATGGAAGATAATTCTCGTAACTCTATACAACCTCAGCGCCGTATAAACCCAAACATGAAAGACGTAGTTAAGAGCGAGGTTATGAAATTGTTAGACGCAGGAATTATCTATCCTATATCCGACAGTAAGTGGGTTAGCCCAGTACAGGTAGTACCAAAGAAGGGAGGGATAACGGTCGTAAGTAATGAAAATAATGAATTAATCCTGACTCGGACGGTGACCGGATGGCGAATGTGTATAGATTACCGTAAGTTGAATGACGCCACCCGCAAGGATCACTTCCCCTTGCCGTTCATTGATCAAATTTTAGAACGACTTTCCGGACATAGCTTTTATTGTTTTCTCGATGGCCTCTCGGGGTATCTTCAAATCCCCATCTCCCCCGAGGACCAGGAGAAAACTACGTTTACTTGTCCCTTCGGCACCTTCGCCTACCGAAGAATGCCGTTTGGATTGTGCAATGCGCCGGATACATTCCAACGATGTATGCTCGCCATCTTTGACAAGTACGTAGAAAACATTATGGAAGTCTTCATGGATGATTTCTCCGTCTTCGGGAATTCCTTCGATAGTTGCTTAGAGAATCTCGAAAAAGTCTTAGAGCGATGCGAAGAAACTAACCTCGCCTTAAATTGGGAAAAATGTCATTTTATGGTAAGGAACGGGTTAGTTTTGGGACATAATATTTCTGAAAGGGGTATTGAAGTAGACGTTGCGAAAATAGAAGTTATCGAGAAACTGCCGCCACCTACGAACATAAAAGCCATAAGAAGTTTCCTGGGTCATGCGGGTTTCTACCGCCGCTTCATAAATGACTTTTCCAAAATCACCAAGCCCCTTACCCATCTCTTAGAAAAAGACGCCCCATTCATCTTTGATGACCTCTGTCTAGCTGCCTTCAATTTAATAAAAGAAAAATTAGTTAATGCGCCAATCATGATAGCTCCGGTGTGGGATCTTCCATTTGAAATAATGTGTGATGCGAGTAGTTATGCGGTGGGAGCCGTACTAGGTCAACGTATTTCCAAAAACTTCCACCCCATATATTACGCTAGTAAAACACTCACATCTGCACAGGAAAATTACACCACAACCGAGAAGGAGCTCTTAGCGGTAGTATTTGCATTTGACAAATTTCGCCCTTATATTACTCTTTCGAAAATTATTGTTTTTACGGACCACTCGGCCCTCAAATATCTTCTCTCTAAAACGGATGCCAAGCCTCGCTTGATTCGCTGGGTCTTACTCCTCCAGGAGTTTGACTTAGAGATCCGTGATAAGCGAGGTGCCGAGAACTTGGCCGCCGACCACCTTTCGCGCCTAGACAACCCTTTTATCGAGCAATTAGACGAAAATTCTTTTCATTACTATTTTCCTGATGAGAAGCTGTTCATAATTAACACATCTACTTCTCCTTGGTTTGCCCGCATCGCCAACTATCTAGTGGCTCGTGTGCTCCCAAAAGAGTTCTCGTCTCAGCAAAAGAAGAAATTCTTTTCTGAATTGAAGAACTACTTTTGGGAGGACCCGCATCTTTTTAAAGTCTGTGCAGACCAAGTGATCAGGAGGTGTGTTTCCTTTGATGAAGGATTAGATATTATTAAACATTTGCATGAAGGACCGACAGGTGGGCACTATCAAGCTGCTCGCACCGCTCACAAAGTGTTAAGCGCGGGTTTTTACTGGCCCAGCCTGTTTAAAGACGCGCATGCCTTTGTGAGTAGGTGTGATAGTTGCCAACGGTCGGGGAATATTTCGAATAAAAATGAAATGCCACAAAATTATTTCCTAGAGTGCGAAGTTTTCGACCTCTGGGGGATTGATTTTGTCGGCCCTTTTCCTTCTAGCTTCGGGAATAAGTATATTTTAGTTACCGTTGATTATGTTTCACGTTGGGCCGAAGCCCAAGCTCTTCCTACGAATGACGCCCGAGTCGTAGTTAATTTCCTCAAAAAATTATTTTCTCGATTCGGTATGCCGCGCGCTATCGTTAGTGATAGGGGTTCCCATTTCTGTAACGCACAATTTTCAAAAATCCTAACTAAATATGGCGTTACTCATAAGCTTTCCACTGCCTACCACCCCCAAACTAACGGACAAGTCGAAGTAGTGAATAGAGAAATAAAAAGAATTTTAGAAAAGACTGTTTCAACATCTAGAAAAGTCTGGTCCGCCAAATTAGACGATGCTCTATGGGCCTACCGAACAGCGTACAAAACCGCCCTCGGCTGTACGCCATATCGGTTGGTTTATGGAAAATCGTGTCATTTACCCGTAGAGTTAGAGCACCGCGCCTTTTGGGCCTTGCGATTTTTAAACTTCGATCCCAACTCCGTCGGCGATTTTAGAAAATTTCAACTTAACGAACTCGACGAGTGGCGCTCTTACGTGTATGAAAATAACAGACTTTATAAAGAGCGGACGAAGCGTTTACACGATCGACATCTTAGGCACCCAAAAATCTTTAAGCCAGGCGACCAAGTGCTTCTTTATAACTCTCGTTTACGTTTATTCCCGGGTAAATTAAAATCACGCTGGTCTGGGCCTTTTACTGTTTTAGAAGTCTTTTCTTATGGTACTGTTTTAATTTCTCACCCTGATAAGGGTACTTTCAAAGTGAATGGTCAGCGTCTTAAACTGTATTTCTGTGATGATGTCAGTCTCAACCCTGTTAACTCTATCTTTCCGGTCCTGACATTTGATTAATCTGAACTTTTTTTTTCTCAACAACTTTGACTTTATTCGAACTTTATTTTTAAACTATATTTGGGACATTATTATTTTGATGCGTCGAGCTCAAACGACGCTTTAAACAAAGGGCGCTCTTGGGAGGCAACCCAAGTTATCTTTTTCTGTTTTCTTTCTTTTACACTTTTTGCCCCGACTGGCTCCGGCAAGCTGAAACTTCTGCGATCGCCTGCTCCAACGGTTCTGCTTCCATGCCAAAGTCTGCCGGACGACGTTTCATGAAGATCCACAGCACAGGCATGGAGGAGCGGCATCACTCAACTTGCCCTGCCAAATAAAACCGGGGAAGTACCTGCTTTTCAATTCTGTCTTTTATTTCTGTACTTTACTTTTCTCTCATTCTCCGACCTCCTTCTCCATTGCGGACAATGTAGATTTTAAGCTTTGGGGAGGACTTCCTCCTTCTTTTTGTTTTCTTTTTGTTTTGTAAATATCCCAAAAAATCCAAACTTTCAAAAAATTTCAAAAAAATTATTATATATATATAGCTGCATTTTGGTATTTCAATAAGTACCCCATGTTTATGTTTTGTTTTTCTCAAACTTCTTTATAAACAACGTAATTAATTATAATTTTTCTAATCATTCTTTTTAATCATATTTCACAAGTAAAATGTTGGCCATGCTGTGTTTCTAATTCACGGTAGCATGTTAAGGTAAAATATTTCTCTAAACCGTGCATTTCTATTATGGTTTTCCGTTCTTTATTTTATTTACTTTCTCTAAAAATTTATCATCCACTATTTTCCTTTTCGTCTTTAGATGATTTTTGTAAGAACATATTTTGAATAACGTAGTAGATATGAACGATCCAAGTGACATATTATTTTTATTTTCAAGATAATTTCATCAATCTTCTTTTATTATCTCGAACTTGCTTTTTGAAATTTATCGACTCTATGTTTTAAATAAATTTAAAAAAAAAACGCATGAAAATGATTTAGGCCATTTTTGTTTACGCTTGAGCTTTCTTGCCAACCTAAACTTTTTTACCACTAGTTAGCCACTTTTGAGCCTTTTTTCCAAATTCATTTGATAAACTCCACACACCATTTTATTTTCACCAACGCCCAAATTCCTACCTATCTAATCACGCTAATTTTGTTTGATAGGAAATTTTGTCTTATCTGTGGAGATATTGTTGAAAAAGGTGTACTCAAAAGCAATAAATTGAAAAAAAAATGAATGAAAATAATAGTAAAAAAAAGAGTTAAATAATCATAAAGAGAAAAAAATAAATTTATTTATACATATTTTGTTTAAAATAAATTTATTTTTTTTGAAACTCGTTGTTTTGGTTTAGTGTGATTTTTAAGCCTCCATGTTTATATTTGAATTCCACTCCTATTCATATTCCTAAACCAAACGTTTCGGTCCTATTAAGTCCTTTTGATTCACGCCCTTTTTTTTAATTTTATTTAACAACTAAGAAAAGAAGAAAAGTAAATCAGTTTTAGTTTTGGATTTAAACTTAGATTTTTGTTATTTAATTGATATAATTATAATGCGTTGCTTGGATCTAGTAATAACTCAATACGTTCTTTTCATTTTCATTACCTTGCTTAAATCTATTTAAAGAATTTCGTCAAAATTCTGGAAGATTTATTTTTATTAAGTAAAGTTTATAAAAGTTAAACCATACCTAAATAATTGTTTTAGATTTACGTTTTACATTCTCCCTACCTAGAATTTCGCATAGTACTTGTGTAAGTATGATTAAAACTTTTTGAATTAGTCACTTTTTATGATTAGCTTGTCTTTATATCTTTGTTTGGGGACAAGCAAAACTTAAGCTTGGGGGAATTTGATAATACGTTTGCAGTCAATTTTATTAGGATATTTTCGGGGTTTTAAAGCCAATCATGTCTTGTAAAGTACTTGTTTTGATTCCCCTTTGTATATATTTTTGTCGCTAATGCATTTTTTTCTGCTTTTTGCAGGTTTTCACGGCTTTCAGCCGAATTTTGCTGTGACACGCCCCAAGGTCACGCCCTACCAGGGCGTGTACCTAGGGCGTGTAACCCAGAGGAATGAAGCAATTGGTCCGAAACTGCATTCCGTGGAAACTTAGTGTACACGCCCTCGGTCACGCCCGTGACACACCCGACACGGGCGTGTACTATAGGCGTGTCCCCAGGTTCCGAGGAATCGCCGCAGCGCGCTCGTTTTTCCCGCTCCACCGTCGCACCGAAAGTGTCACGCCCCAGGGTCACGCCTGACCCGGGCGTGACATATGGGCATGTACTTCAGCAATTCCGCCCGTCACCTCCAGCATTCAATTTCAGCTCCCAAAGTCACGCCGCAAAGAACACGCCCCAGGGTCACGCCCTACCAGGGCGTGACCTGTGGGCGTGTATCGCAACAACTCCGTCAGAATTCAATTCCTGCCCGAAAAAGTCGCGCCGAATGTGTCACGCCCCAGGGTCACGCCCGACCAGGGCGTGACAGGGGGCGTGACCCGACCCGAAAAATTCTATAAATAGAGCCCAACTCCAGGGGTTTTAGGACAACTTTTCGCTTTGAGAGGGGAGGTTCTGTCCTTTGTATTTCTGAACTTTTTAAGCATGTCTTTCCATTTTTAGTTCGCAGCTCTAGCTTTATGCTTTACCTGTATTAGCTCCTAGCTTCTTTTTGTAGTATGATGCTAATGATAGTGTAGTTTCCTTTTCATGTTCTTGTAATCTCTGGTTTTCAAGCTGTAAGATCACTGTTTCTCTTAATAAAAAGTATTGTTTTCTTTTTCGTTCCTGCTCTGTTTTCAGTATTTTTCTTCTACTCATCCCTCTCTTCCACCTCACCATGATTAACTAATCCTCCATGTACTCGATCTAAATGATCCGAGGTTCGAGTGATTAGGTTATGATGCTTTGAATCTTACCTTTTCTTTTTAGGGTTTAGCTTTGAATTACTCTTGATTTATCACGGGTTGGAGGTATATTATCGATATATACTCTCCACCTTTGCTTTCATTCTGGGCTAGCCGAGAGGCCGAAAGTTTGAAATGAGCACTCAAGAGTAAAGGGAGTTGTTCGCACCCCTCGAGAGAGGCAGACGTTCAAATCTCCCGGATTGGAGTAAAATCCATTAGAGGGGTTCACCGCGTAAAGCGAGTTTTAGGCCTCCGATTTAGGCGAGAGTCGGTCGGACCTTCCTAAACTCAGTTAGGCACGGCCTTCGAGAGAAGCGTGTCAATATTCATGGAACCTCCACGGTCAAGGACCTTTACCCTAATTAGCTTAGGTTTATTTATCGTATTTTTCTAACCACTCTTGCCGAGGTGATTTCTGATCGAGTGCATTTTCCCTTTCATCGTTACTAAGCTTAAGTTAATCGCTCTTTTAGCTCTCTTTATGTTTTCATACAAGTAGTTCTCTTCTTTTAGTACATTTAGCCAAACCTTATTTTACCATCGATAAAATAATAGATTTCGTGTGAGTAAGCTTACTCAACTGTTCCCGGATTTCAATACGACACTTGTGTCCCCTAGCTGCATTTCGATAGGTATACTTGCCTTGATGAATTGTTAGTTTGGTATTTTCTTTTTGCAGATATCTCAGAGACAATTAGTTTTGTGGTTTAAGGTACTACCAGAAGCTGCATCTATCATTTGCTTTGTACTTTAATTTAGCCCATTATAAAACGTCTGCACCTGCAACCATACAGGCAGAGCGTGATGTGAGCATCGTCTTAATAATTCTTTAAATCTTTCCCAGGTTTCATAAAAAGGTTTCAGAGTCTATTTTTCCAAAGGCAGAAATGTCGTTCCTAAGTTTTGCTATTTTAGCAGGCGGAAAATACTTCACCAAAAATTTTTCAGTTAATTACGTCCAGGTTGTGATGCTATTTTTACGTAGGGTGTTCAGCCACTGCTTAGCCTTAGTTCTAAGAGAGAAGGGAAATAATCTTAGCCTAATAGCATCATTTATGACACCATTAATCTTAAACGTGTCACAAATCTCAAGAAAGCTTGCTATATGTGATTTCGGATCTTCATCTTGAAGTCCGTCAAATTGCACATACTGCTGTACCATTTCAATTATGCTAGGCTTCAGTTCGAAGTTATTATTTGCAATCGCAGGGCGAACTATGCTAGATTCTGTACCCTCGAGATTTGGCCGTGCATAATAAGACATGAGCCTATGTACAACTTCCTCTACAACAGGTTCTTCCATCCTTAGGGTAGAAAATGTCTCGGAATCCTCAACCGGTATTTGGTAAGTAGGGCCTTGAAATCGCGATCTTCTCCGAAGAGTACGCTCAATTTCGTGGTCCATGTCCAAAATATCAGACGGATTCCCTCGAGTCATGCACTAGAAGAAGAGAAGGAAAAGAAAAAGAAGTAAATAAACTAAAATTCCCCTTTTTTTGAAATAGATTTTTTTTATATTTTAACTCCCGAACTTCCCAAGGGCTACCCGATGAAGGGTTCGCAAGGTAGTAGACAAGATAGTGGCATTTAGAGCCACATTGCCCTTTTCGAGAGACTTAAGTGGCGTAGAAAAATTGTGATATGAGTTTCTATTAGGAGCGTTAATAAATTTTTTTTGGAGTTCTAATTTGAGAAAGAGGGTGAGAAGAAGAAATGATAAAAGTAATAGGTTCGTGTTTTCAAATTATCAACATTTGTTGCTTCCCCGACAACGGTGCCAAAAACTTGGTGTGATTATATTCGCAAGGAGAAAATAAACCGAACTAGCAATCCAACGAGACAACTATACCTATCGAAATGCAGCTAGGGGACACAAGTGTCGTATTAAAATCCAGGAACCGTCGAATAATCTCTCACACGAAAACTATTATCTTATCAAAGATTGATTTTGGGTTTAAAAGAATGCTACAATGCGATTAAGAAGAGAAGTATTACAATAAAAATAGAAAATCTTGCGGTTAAATAGAGAGCTATTAAAACGATTACAACGTGGGGTTAAGACGATGATAAAGAGCACTCGATCGAGAATAACCTCGGGTAAAGTTGATTAAGAAATGTGGTAATAAACCCTAAATTTATAAAGCAAAAACCTTGACCGTGGTGGTTTCATAAGCATTAACACGCTTCTCTCGAAGCCGTGCCTACCTGAGTTTAGGAAGGTCCGACCGAACTCTCATCCAAATCGGAGACCTAAAGCTCGCTTTACGCTGTGAACCCCACTATTGGATTTTACTCCAATCCGGCAGATTTGGATGTCTGCTTCTCTTGAGGGTTGCATACAACTCCCTTTACTCTTGAGTGCTCACTTCAACCTATCGGCCTCTCGGCTAGCCAAAAATGAAAGCTAATGATGGAAAAAAGATATCAATGATATATTTCCAAGCAAAGGTAAATCAATAGTAAATCAAGGTATAAGCCTTACAAAGAAAAAGAAAACTAAAGCATCATAACTTAATCAACTCGAACCTCAGATCATCAAGATCGAGTACAAGGAGGATTAGTTACTCATGGTGAAGTGGAGAAAGAGAGATGAGTAGAACAATGCATTAAGAAAACAAAGAAAATGACAAACTTTTTATTAACACTGAAAGAGAACTACAACTTGAAAATAAACGATTACAGGTGCTGAAATGAAAATCTATGCGAAAATTTGCCCTTTGGCTGCTAAGCAGTTACAACAACTAATACAAAATAGGACTAAGCTAAGCTAGATTACAAAGCTTGAAATGAGGAAAGAGAGGAGAAACATGAAAAATTGCAAGAAAAATACAAGAAAACTAAGGGGCAGAACCTCCCCTCTCACTCCAAAGATGGATCTGAACTCTTGGAGATGGGCTCAATTTATAGATTTCTTTCGGGTCGGGTCACGCCCCCCTGACATGCCCGGGCAGGGCGTGTACCTGGGGCGTGACACATTCGGTGAGACTTTTTGGGATGAAATTGAATGCTGGAGGTGACGGGCGTCGTAGTTGGGTTACACGCCCAAATGTCACGCCCGACCAGGGCGTGTCCGTGGGGCGTGACCATTTCAGTGCGACTTTTTTTGGCTGCAATTTACTAGTGGAGGTGACGGGTGTTGAAATTGGAGTACACGCCCATATGTCACGCCCGACCAGGGCATGTCCGGGGGCGTGACAATTTCGGTGCGACGGTGGAGCAGGAAAAAAAGTGTGTTGCTGCAATTTCTCGGGATCTGGGGACACGCCTCTTGAACACGCCCGTGTCGGGAGTTACACGGGCGTGACAAAGGGTGTGTTCACTGAGTTTCCAAGAAAAGCATTTTCGGACCTATTGCTTCATTCCTCTGGGCTACACGCCCTAGGTACATGCCCTAGGTACACGCCCTGATAGGGCGTGACCTTGGGGCGTGTCACAGCAAAATTTTGCTGAGAGTCGTGCAAACCTGCAAAAAGTAGAAAACGCATTAGTGACAATAATATTTACAAAAGGGGGTCAACATAAGTACTTGCAAAACATGATTTGTACTTTAAAAATCCGAAAATACACTAATAAATTTAAATGTAAAAAGTACTATCAAGTCTGCGCAGCGGGTCTACCTGGGCCGAGCCGCGCTCGGGGTAGTGAAAAAGTAACCAAGGACCAAGAACAAACCTCTCCCCCACATGTGAGCTTTTGGACCTGCCAGCTAATGAGAGCATGCGCAGCGGGTCTACCTGGGGCTGAGCCGCGCTCGGGGTAGTGCAAAAGTCTCATCTTCCTGCTGTTAGAATTTCACAGTAAGCAAAAGCAAGAAGTAATTTGAGGAATATATTATAATAAACTTGATTTGCGTTACAATTTTCATTTTCCCTTCTCACGTGTGGAAACGCTTCAAGTCGTCGCCGCTCCAGGTGTGGCTCATGGACCTACCCTCCACATCCTAGAGGTGATAACCTCCTGTTCTTATGGCCCTCTCGACAATATAGGGTCCTTCCCAATTTGAGTTGAGCTTTCCCACGGGGGCCGATCTTCCTGCGGCATCAACTTTTTTCAGCACTAGATCTTCCTCCGCGAACTACTTGATCCTGACATATTTGTCAAAGTATTTTGCCATTCGTCACTTGATCTCTTCCTGCCTTATAGCTGCGACATCACATAGCTCTTCCACCATATCCAATGAGAGACGTAGCTCCCCTTCGTTTTCCAACCTCCAAGACTCATCCCCGTCACCCGCGACTGCGACTCGTGGGGACCGAACCTCAAACTCCACGGGTAGGACCGCCTTACACCCATGAGACAGTTTGAATGGGGTCTCACTGGTGGCCGTGTTCGGGGTTGTCCGCAATGCCCACAGAACTGAGGGGAGCTGCTCCACCTAGCTTCCCCTCAAGTTCTCCACCTTCTTCTTCAGTAAGTTCACGATGATCTTGTTGGCCACCTCCACCTGGCCGTTGCACCTGGGGTGGTGCACGGAGGCAAATCTGAGGTCTATCCCCAGCTGAGCGCAGAAGCTGATGAAATCTTCACTGACAAACTAGGGTCTATTGTCTGTTACGATCGCCTGAGGGACCCCGTACCTGCATATGATCTACTCCCCAGACAAAATTCTGGATGACCTATGAGGTGACCTTGGCCAACACCTTGACCTCCAGCCACTTTGAGAAATAATAAATCATGACCAGGAGGAATCTCCTCTGCCCACTAGCCGGAGGGAAAGGTCCGACCAAGTCCATCCCCCAGATGGCGAAAGGCCATGACGCCGTGATGATTCAGAGCTTTTGAGCCCACAATAGCTGGAGGGGGGCGTATAGATGACACTTCCTGCACCTCCTCGCAAAGTCAGCCACATCCTTCCTCAGGGTCTGCCAAAAATACCCTTGCCTCACCACCCTTGATTCCAATGTCCTTCCCCCTGAGTGACTGCCGCACTCTCTTGAATGCACCTCCTCCAAGTTCCTTAGGACCTCCTCCTCAGTCACACACCTTGCCAGGAGCCCCGACAACATCTTTCGATGCAACCCTCCTTCCACGATTAGGTAGTGAGATGCCTTATGCGTGAAGCTTTTGCCATCCCTGGTCCCCTCCGGAAGCTCGCCAGTGGTTAGGAAGGCCACCAATGGATCCACCCACGAGGGTCGCAGATCCACCTCCATCAACTCTCCTTCCTCGATAGCCTGTTGAAATAGCTCAGTCAAGGTACCTCCTCCCCGAGGTCCAAACTTAGCCAATCGATCGGCTGCTATACTCTCTTCCCTAGGTACATGTTGGATGGAGAACGTCTGGAACCCTCCGATGATCACCCTCACCTTGGACAAGTACTTCACAAGGGTGGGCTCCCGAGCTTCGAACTCTCCTCGGATCTGTGATGCCACCACCAATGAGTCCTTCACAGCCTCGTACTCTGCCTGGTTGTTAGTTGCTGAGAAGTGTAAGACCACTTCTTATTCTATGGTGACCCCCTGAGGGCTTATCAATATCACCCCTTCTCCAAGGGAGTGCTTCCCCGAGGCCCCGTCTACCATCATCTTCCATGCCTCCTGCGGTCTCGGCACCTCGGCTCCAATCTTAAAAACGTTGTCCGCTAAGAAGTCAGTCACCACCTGTGTCTTAATGGAGAGCCTTGGCATGAACGATATATCGAACTCACTTAATTCGATATACCATTTGACAAACCTGCCTGAGTGCTCTACTCCTTCAAAAATCTTGCGGAGGGGATGATCTGTCACCACCCTGATCGAGTGCACTTGAAAGTACGGCCGGAGCTTCCTGGCCAAAACGATCAAGGCGTATGCCAGCTTTTCCAGGATGGGGTAGCGGAGCTCTGCCTTCTTCAGGATCCTACTAACATATTAGATCGACAATTGCTTCTTTCCCTCTTCCTTGACCAGGACCGAGCTCACGGCCTCTGCTCCTACTCCGAGGTACAAGGCCAAGTCCTCCCCCTCCTTTGGGATTTGAAGTACAGGAGCCAGGGAGAGTAGCTTCTTCAGCCTTTGGAAAGCTTCTTCACATTTGGCGGTCCACTCGAACCTTTGGTTACCTCGCAGCACTTTGAAGAAAGATGAGCATTTTTCTCCTGACCTGGAGAGGAATCTACTAAGGCCGCCCTGCTTGCCTGTCAAGCACTGGAACTCCTAAGCATTACGTGCTGACTCCAACTCCAAGATGTCCTTCACCTTATCTAGGTTAGGCTCCACCCTTACCGGGTCAGAATATGTCCAAGGAATTTCCCGTGGCTCTCCCCGAAGACACAATTCAAGGGGTTCAGCCTCATCTTGAACTTCCGCAAGGTGGATAATGTCTCCTCCAAGTCCCGAAGGTGTGAGTCCACACCCTTGCTTTTAACCATTAGGTCATCAATGCATAGACCTCTAGGTTCCTTCCCCTTTGATCTTGGAAGACTCGATCCATCATACACTGGTACATAGCCCCTGTGTTTTTCAACCCAAAGGGCATCATCTTATAGATAAAACATCCCTCCCTCGTGATGAAGGAGATGTCCTTGACATCGGGAGGGTGCATTCGGATCTGATGATAACCTGGAAAAGCATCCAAAAAACTCATAATAGAAAAACCAACAGCTGAATCAACCAACGCATCGATTCAAGGCAGGGGGTAGCAATCCTTGGGGTATGATTTATTTAATAAAGAAAAATCAATACACATGCGCCACTTCCCTTCCCCTTTCTTCACCATTACCACGTTGGAGACCCAGCCTGGATACTGGATCTCTGAGATGAAGCCAACCTCCAGAAGCTTCTTGACCTCCTCGCGGATGAGCTCCTCCAGCTTGGTGGTGATGGCCCTCATCTTTTGGCAAATGGAGCGCGCCCGGGGATCCAGGTTCAGGCGGTGGAAGGCCATATCAGCATCGATGCCTGGCATGTCAGTCGCGCTCCAAGTAAAGATGTCAATGTTGCCCTGGATGCAACTTCACATTCGCTCCTGGTCCTCAGGGCTCAAGCCCTCGCTGATCCGCACCTCCTGTACTTGGCCAACACTGGTGAAGACTTACATCTCCACCACCTCCTCCGCCGGTTCTAGCCGCGACTACTCCCAGCTGGCCCTTGCCTCATCTTCCTGCCCAAACTCTTCCTCTCCTCCTGCTTCTCCGACCTCCATCGCCTCCTCTAGGCTCTCAAGCTGCTGCTACTCGACCTCCACGCCCCTCAGGGCTTCCTTCTCAGCTCCTTCTCCTACTCCTTCCACCTGCCGACCCTCTCGCAGCTCCAACTCTTCGTCCCTCTGGACCTCCTGCACACCTCCTCCTTTCTGCTCCTCCTCAATATCCTCGCTCGCCTCCTCTAGGCCACTTCCTCCTCTCCAACAACCTTTTCCTGCTCCGCCATATCCCTCTCCAGCTCTTCTGCCTCTGTCATCCAAGAAATGGTGTTGACCACCATCACGTAGCATTGTATTGCCACCCTTGGGTCCCCCTTGACCCTAACCTGCACCCCTTCATTATTGAACTTGAGGCATTGATGAAACGAGGAGGGGGCGCAGCGAAAGGCACTGATGAGGGGAGCCCAAAGATGGTGCTGTAGCTGCTCGGGGCATCCACGATCACCAACCTGCAGTTCCGTAACATGCCCCCTAACTTCACATGTAGCCCTACTCCTCCTTCTACTTCCTTCCTCCTGAGAAAACAAACAACGACCCGTCCAAAGCTAAGACCCTTTTGGCCTCGACCTGCATCTCATCGAAGGCCTTCTTGAAGATCACGTTCACGGAGCTCCTGTTGTGCACCAGGATCTTGGAGACCGTGAAGTTGTTTTTACTGCTGTCTGGATCACCAAGGCATCGCAAAACGGGTCCTCATAGTCTGACATATCCGCTGAAGAAAAGGCAATTTTTTCTTTTGGAGGGGGAGCCTGGGAGGTCGAGGCTACCCCCCTTCAGAACATTGTATGGAGGCTCCCCTTTCAAGTTACCTCAATCCCAACTCCTCTGTGGATCACCCCGATCCCTCCCCGGCTCCCTACGTCCAACTAGTCCTCACATCTATCTTCCATCTCCCCCTGCTGCACCTCCATGGTCCTTACCGGCGGATCTTGCCTCCCCGACCCCATGGCTTCTCTCATCTCCAAGAACTCAGGGCAGGTGGCCGTCGCGTGACCTTCCTCCTGGTGGAAGTCAAAAAAAGGCAACGCCACCGGGCCCCTTCTTTCTTCTCCACCTCCTCTTCTTCCGGCTCCTCCCCGAGTTCCTCTCCTTCCTCATCTACTTCAACCAACATCCATTGCTTCTTGCTGCTACGGGAAGAGATCCCTCGGCCCCTGCCTCCACGCCGGCTGATCAAACCTCCTCGGCTCGTGGAAGTTGTCTCTTCCCTGAAAGTCTACTCCTTGCCCCTAGGGGCGACCCTCCTGAGGCCTCCAACCTATGCGGTTGTTCAGCTCCCAGACCCGCCATTTTGATTCTGCCCCTACTGCCCTTGCTTCCCCTATCCTCGGGTCTCCTCCCTCCTTCTTTCATCTCTCTGCTCCCTCTGCCTTCCTGCTCCCGGTTCCTTCACATCATCCTCCGCCAACTTAGCCAGCTTCCTAGCAAAAGCCCGATTAGCCCTCTCGAAGTCTATCTCCTTTGCCGCCCTCCCGATGAGTTCCTCAAAAGAGAGGGGGGGGGGGGGCACTCTCTTCAGCTCCATGCTAAAGAAACCCGGCCTCAGTCCCAGGGTAAAGGCGAGCATCAGCGTGTACCCTGGGACCTCCTGGACCAGGAGGGTCTCTTCCTGAAACCTGCCAATATAATGACCCAGCGTCTCTTCTTACTTCTGCCTCACCGCAAAAAGGCACTCTGCCTCCTTCTTACGCCTCTTTGATGTCTAGAACCTGAACAGGAATCCTCTACGCAGATCCTCAAAACTCTAGATAGAAATCGCCGACAACTGGTGCAGCCAGTCCCATGCCTTCTCCTTCAACGTGATGGCAAATAACCGACAATTGAAGGCATCCGTCATCTGCCTTATCGAAACAACATCTTCAAATCACTGCACGTGTTGTACAGGGTCATCCTTCCCCGAGTAGTATAACATGTCGGGCTCTCAGAACCCATCCGGCACAGGGGCCGAGATGATGAGCTCACTTAAAGGTCTCTCGCCACCTGCCTGTCGAGTGGGCACGTCTCGCGGCCTCGGCTGGCAGGCCCGATCTGTGAGACCATGCCAAGGGAAGAGCACTCGCACAGCCTCCTCCATCTCGCCGACTTATGACGGAATCTCCTTTCCGGGACGCTGTCCTGGGAAGAGCTCTCGCGCGGCAACGTCCCTCTTGCTAGCCTCTGCCGGGACCTCCTTCCCAGGGCGCTGCCCAGGAGAGTTCTCACCCAAGAGCGGGACCGCCCCCACTGGGACCTGAGGCGTCGCCCACTCGCTCCTTGCCGAGAAGGCCAAGCTGATAGTCTGCAAGACCTCCAGCCTGAAGTCCTCCAGCATCTTCCTCGTCACCTCCTCCCCCCGGGAGGCGGAACCTCCTGAACCACATCCTTGACCTTCACCTCTTGCCATAGGACTAAACTCAAGCCTTTCTTGTATCAACTACCTTCCAGGCTCACCGCACCAGAACTATTGAAGCCAAAAATCTGACTTCGACAAAAGTTCGAAAATAGGGGTGTAGCCAACACCTACTCGTCATAAGCTCTGACCTCTGACTGGTTGTGAAGGACCAGAAACCGACCCAAAGCCTCAGCAGGGAGGTCCCACCGCTTACCCGAAAGATCTCTGAGAGCTTCCCCTCCAAAGCCAAAAGCTGGGCTTGGAGCTCCTCAGAAAGCACAGGAAAACTCTTAAAATCCCGGGAAAAAAGGTTCTTCTGAAGAACCCATATGGGCCTATTTATAGTTTTCTGAATCTGAACTGCAAATAACCAAACTGAAGCATCCTGAAAATACAAAATACCCCTGGTTTGGTCTGCCAACAGCCAAACTCCACTGTTCTGGAGAGTTTTATGTAGACCACTGAGGGCAAAAGGGTAAAAATACCCGAGGTAGAAGAGTAAAAATCCCCCAGGGGTATAGAGATGTGAAAACGACTCTCTTTATATGGCGAGTAGGGAAGCACCCAACGGCGAGACGAGCCCTCCTGGCCGTCTTGCAGGCATCCTTCTCCATGGGCCCCTCTCGCCGATAAGGGCCTACTCGCATCCCAGAAGGGCGTCTCACCCGCTGTAGAGACCATCCGTCCCGCCTTCTGCGAGTGGCCCACATGGTCCTGCTCGCCTATCCCATACCTCTCGCTAACCTCTCATGCTCGCTCCCTGAGGGCCTCTCACGAGCCTGAGGTTGTACAAAATATACTGGCATACCTGTTATAACCTGCTCTAGGTTCCGAGGTTGTGCCAGATCTAGAGCATACACTTGTCCCCTTTCTAGCCTGTGGCCTCTGCTCTGATATCCCTATCCAGGGTCGACTCCTCGGTCACCGAACTGCCGAGGAGGTGGGGCACCCTGAAGTGCTGGTGGGGGTGCTCTCCTCATGGGACAATTCCTCTTGAAATGTCCCTGCTGATTGAACTGGAAGCATATCGGTACATGCTCTGCTGTCCTTGGTATCTCCAGCATCTGTAAGGGCTGGGAGCCAATACCCCTGGTTCCTCTGCTCCTGTACAATCTCCTAACGGGGTTGATCCCCATTCCTTCTTTCCCCAATGACCTGGCCTCGAGGACGGTCTCTACAACCTCCAATCATTGCATCATCAGCCGATCTCTTCCGGCTCTTGACTGTAAGCTGATTTGCTTCCCTTTTCATGGCCATCTCCAGAATCCTGGCCAAGCTTCCCTCGGAGATGAAGGGGAGGGCCTGTCTCATGTCGTCGTGCAACCCCTTGTAGAACCTCCTGGCATAGCCAGCGTCGTCTAACTAATAAGAGTCCGCATAGAAGGCTAGTTGAGTAAACTCCTGGTAATACACCAGCACTGTCCTGTTGCCCTGCCTCAACTGCAGGAACCTATCCTCCAACTCGTCCCTTGCCGACTGAGGTACGAAATTGTTGAAATTTGTGAAGTGGAAGTGGGTGACGGGACAGGCCGCGCGGCCTGTGCGGACAGCTTTGGCGGACTGGGCGGACTGGGCGGACTGAGGTTGCGGCCTGGTGAAAAGTCTGGTGGAAGCCGGCTGTGTTCTGAGCGGGTTGTTGCATGGTGTCCGCGGTTTGGTGCGGCCTGGTATCTGCGGATAGAGAGGCTTGCGGACTGGTGCTTTGCTCAGTGGTCGCGGGTGCAAGTTTGCGCTGTTGGCGGGATGGTTCGAGTTCGCGGATAGCTTGCGGACTGGAGTGTCCGCGGTTCTGGCTGTTGCGGACTGAGCCTAGAGCTTGGCTGAGGCCTTGTCAAGTTCTGGTGGCACAGCAGGTGTTTGCTGTGGAGATCGTGGTTGGCGGACTGAGATTGGAGTCCGGCAGGAAGCTACTGCATTGGACAAGTGCGAGGAGCTCGCGGACTGGTTGCGGTCTGTACTAGGGTGTTTGGCGGACGGGACTTTGTGTCCGCCATGCTCGCACTGGCCCTTGATGGTTTTGGACTTGGTCACACTTGGTGTCAAGTTCATGGTGTCCGCCGTATCCGCCAAGTCCGCTGTGACCGGGCGGACTGTTGCTGTTTGCCTTTGGTCGTGGACTTGTGGCGGATTGAGGTGTGAGTCTTGCGGACTGCCTCGGGTTGGTGCGGACTGCCATTGAAGAAGGTGCTGTCCTGATGCAGTTGGAGCTTTGCGGGCTGGTGCCTTGTCCGCTTAGCCTGGGCGGACTGGAGAGGGTTCGTCAATGGTTGTTTTGCTCCTGGCGGTTTCCCTTGGTGACTGGCTAAGTCCTCGCGGACTGAGCGGACGGTCGGTTGTATTCGCGCGGGCTGGGGCGGTGTCGCTATCTCATGGGCGGTGACCACACTCCTCACCTGGCCTATAAATAGGACCCCCCTGGCACATCTACAGTAACTAGAAGTAACGTGAGTGAACAGTAATTTGGGTTGGGCGAGTGCTGCGGTCTGTGTTTTTCAGTCCGCACGGATTGTTTCAGGCTGACGGTTTGCTGTGTGCAGGTCGCGCGGATAACTTCAAGGAGCCAGGAGTTTGGCTGTGACTTCGGTCAGTGCTTGGAAGTGTGCGGTCTCTGCGGACTCAGCAGGAGGTCGCTCTGCGGCTTGTCAGTTCTGTTTCAACTTTCCCAGCTTCAATAACCTGTCCGCCGGCTTCAGGCGGGTAGGGGAGTTCCTCAGTTCGGGTTCAGCAGGAGGCGAATAACGGTGTGTCCGCGCGACCTCGCGGTTTCGGCGGACTCCGTGGTATTCGGCGGATTGCAGCATAGCTTGGGCGGTCTCGGCGGCTTCGGCGACCTCGGCGGTCTCGGCGGACTCCGGGTTTTGTCCGCCCGGCTTGTTTTTGGTTCTTTCTGTTTACAGCTGTAATACTAGCGAAATCATGTCTCGCTATGTATGCCTCGGATTGTAATGAAGTGAATGCATAATAAGATCTTCTTGTGCTTCCATTGTTTTGTTGGGTGCAACCTCTAGTCCTTGGGTTTCCGCAGGTTCAGCGTGCGAACTGGGTAGTTCCGAAGATATTAATTTGGCGTTTGGGCTATCTTGCTGACCACGTTGAGAAAATTTAACATGGTATCAGAGGGAGGTTTCTGAGGTTGCGGAGGTTCAGTTGCGTGAGCGGAGGTCAGCCAGTGTTGTTACTCAGTGATTGAGTGGTGATCAACCTGTGTTGTTGCTCGGAGCTGCTGAAGGGTACCAACAGGTGACTGCAATGGAAGGGAGCTTAGCAAGAGGTCTGGGCATTGAACTCTTAACGCCGACTAACTATAAAAAGTGGAAGTCGTGCATGAAGAGTTATCTTCTAGGCGAGGAGCTGTGGGAAGTTGTCGGTGGAGACGACAGACAGGAAGTAACTGCTGCTTTCGGTACTGCTGAGCAGGTGAGGCTCTGGAGAAGAACTAATGCTAAGGCAGAGTTCGTTCTGAAGAGAGCTGTCTCTCCGGAACTGTTTGATCACATCATTGGGTGTGAGTCGGCTGCTGATATTTGGACAACCATTGATGAGTTGTTCAATAGGAAGAATGTGGCGCGGCTTCAGTTCCTGGAGAATGAGTTGGCCAGGGCAACTCAGGGAGACCTTTCCATCTCCAGGTACTTCTTAAAGATGAAGAGCTTGTGTGCTGAGCTGTCGGCGCTGGATCCTGATGAGCCTATCTCTGAGGCAAAGATGAAAAGGCACATTTTCCGCGGCTTGCGGAAGGAGTATGTGGCCTTTGTTACGTCTGTTCAAGGGTGGGCTACTCAGCCGTCTCTGCTGGAGCTGGAGAATCTGCTTGCCTCGCAGGAGAGCTTAGCAAGGCAGATGGCTGGAGTGAATCTGAATCAGGAAGGCAGCGAGGCTCTCTTCTCAGGCAAGAAGAAGGGATGGGAAGGGAAGAAGAAGAAGAAGGTGCAGGCCGCTGTTGAGAAGGAGACTTCAACTTCATATCCGCCGGAGAGGAGCAATGCTCCTAAGGACTGGAAGAAGAATCTGAAGTGCTACCGGTGTCATCAGCGTGGGCACTTCAAGCGGGACTGCAAGGTCAAACTGCAGCCTGGGCATGCTGCGGGAAAGGAGGAAGCTTGCTCACGAAGTGAAGAAGCAGAATGGGGAGGAGCTTTCATGACGGGCACTTGTGTCCGGGCCTTATCTGCTGAGGACTTCAACAGCGAGTGGATCGTCGACTCCGGGTGTGGTCATCACCTCACCGGAGACAAGTCGAAGTTCACCTCCATGCAGGCTTACTCAGGTAATGAAGCTATTATCACTGCTGATAATACTGTTTATGCAGTAGAGAAGGAGGGGGTCGTGTCTTTGGGTAGTGATCAGGGGCCACTCACGTTAAGGAGTGTGTATCACGTGCCGGGCATGAAGAAGAACCTCTTCTCGGTGACCAACGCGGTGGACGCTGGGTATCATGTTCTGTTTGGGCCAACAGACGTGAGGTTCCTTCGCAACGTATCAGCGGTAAAGGCTGATGTTGCTCATGTTGGGAGGAGGGTGAAGAACTTGTTTGTTCTTTCCACCAGTGCCTATGTTGATAAGATGAGGGCCAATGATAGTGCGGCTATCTGGCATGAGAGGCTGGGGCATGTTGGCATGGACAAGCTGAAGGCAATGGCGAGTAGAAGTCTGGTGAGGGGGTTGCCGATGTTGTCTTCCTTTGGTGATGGGCATGTTTGTGCGGGCTGTCAATACGGGAAGGCACATCGCCTTCCGTTTGATAAATCTCAAACAAGGAGCAAGAAACCATTGGAGTGTATTCATGGCGACCTGATGGGACCGACTGTTACTGTCAGCCTTGGTGGAAGCAAATACATGCTTGTCTTGGTTGATGACTACTCAAGGTATACTTGGGTGTACTTCTTAAAGGAGAAGTCGGATGCCTTCCGTTTGTTTGTGGAGTTCAAGGAGTTGGTAGAAGGCCGGCTTGGCTTGCGGATTAAGAAGTTTCGAACTGATAACGGGGGAGAGTTTGTCTCTTCCGAGTTTTCTAACTTCTGCAGGAAGCACGGGATCCAACGGGAGCTTACTTGTGCTCACACTCCACAACAAAATGGGGTAGCGGAGCGGAAGATCCGTCATTTGACGGAAACCTGCAAATGCTGGCTGCATGCGAAAGATATCCCGAGGTCCTTTTGGGCGGAGGGAATGTCTTGTGCTGCATATGTTATCAACCGGATGCCACTCAGCCCTATCAACATGAAGACGCCCATTGAGCTGTTGCTGAAGGAGAAGCCGAGTGTTGGACACCTTCGGGTGTTCGGTTCAACTTGCTACGTGCATGTCCCGGATGCTTCACGGACAAAGCTGGATGCGAAGGCAAGGAAACTTGTCTTTGTTGGCTATGATGAGCGGAAGAAGGGATGGAAGTGCATGGACCCTGTGACGAAGAAGTTCGTGGTGTCAAGAGACGTTGTCTTTGACGAGCTGACGTCATATGGAGGTGGCTCGGTGGAGCCTACCGGAAGTAGCAAGGTTGAGGAAGCACCGGTGGAGGATGCTGAAGGCTTGGAAGAGGAGCTTGCTGTTTCACCAGCAGCTCCTGTTGTTTCGAACTCCGAGGCTGAGCCTTCTGGCTCAGGAAGCAGGGGGAGCACTGCTCAATGCTTGCCCCAGGTAGGAGTGGAGCCTGAAGAAGCAACGGAAGCCATGAGCAAGGAGCCGTGTCTTCGGAGATCGAAGAGGGTGGTTAAGCCACCGGCTCGGTACTGTGATGGGAATGCAGTGAGCTTTGTCTCCTGTTTCTTTGCAGGTCCTCTGGATGAGCGAGAGCCTGCAAGCTTCAACGAGGCCACTGGAGTGAAGGAGTGGGAAGGTGCCATGAAGGAAGAGATTGATGCTCTGAAGAAGAATGAAACCTGGGACCTTGTGCCCAAGGTTGATGGCATTACTCCGGTTACTTGCAAGTGGGTGTATAAGTTGAAGAAGAAGGCTGATGGGAGCATTGATCGGTTCAAGGCTCGCCTGGTCGCTAGAGGATTCTCACAGCAGTATGGAGAAGACTATGAGGAGACATTCAGTCCAGTTGCGAAGATGACGTCTGTAAGAGTGGTGATCGCCTTGGCTGCTAGCAAGGGATGGAGGTTGTGGCAACTCGATGTGAAGAATGCCTTTCTTTACGGAGAGATTGACAAGGACATCTTCATGGATCAGCCGCTTGGTTTCGTCTCTGAGAAGCATCCGGACTATGTCTGCAAACTCAGGAAGGCTCTCTATGGGTTGAAGCAAGCTCCTCGAGCGTGGTATGGGAAGATTGCAGAGTACCTGCAGTTCTGTGGATACCTGGCTTCTAACTCGGATTCAAGCTTGTTCGTCAAGAAGAAGGGAGAGCTAAGAGTCTTGGTCCTGCTGTATGTGGATGATATGATCATCACAGGGAACTCGGAGGAGGAAGTAGCAAGGCTCAGGGGAGAGCTTGCTATACGCTTCGAGATGAAAGACTTGGGAGAGTTGCATCATTTTCTTGGTCTGGAAGTGGAGAGGAAGGAGTGCGGGATTCTCATTAGCCAGAAAGGGTATGCTGATCGTATTGTGAAACGGTTTGGCATGGGCGAAGGGAAGAAGTGCTCTACTCCACTGGAATCTGGGCTGAAGCTTCGACGAGATGAGGGAAGGGTTCTTAATGATCCCTTGGTGTTCAGGGCTCTTGTTGGGAGCTTGATCTATCTGACGATTACAAGGCCGGATATAGCTTATGCTGTTGGCCGAGTAAGTCGGTATATGGCTGAACCAAGGCAATCTCATCTAGTGGCGGCGAAGGGAATTCTGAAGTATGTCAAGGTGACTTCTGAGATGGGACTCCTCTATGGAAGAGATGCGGAGTTTGCATTGCTCGGGTACACGGATGCTGACTATGGCGGTGATTCGGATGATCGAAGGTCTACTTCAGGTTATGTGTTCACTTGCGGTTCAGCTAGCATCTCGTGGTGTAGCAAGAAGCAGGACTCGGTGTCGGTTTCAACCACGGAGGCGGAGTATAAGGCTTCGGCCTTGGCTGCTCGGGAAGCCGTTTGGTTGAGGAGGCTCATAGAGGATGTTCATGAAGAAGTGCAAGGGCCTACTTTACTCCGGGGTGACAATGAGAGTGCTCTCAAACTGGTAAACAATCCAGTGTGTCACGCCAGGACCAAGCATATAGAGATTGATCACCACTTCATCAGGGAGAAGGTGTTGGAGGGGTCTCTGCTGGTCGGGCATGTTCGGAGTGAAGATAATCTTGCTGACATCTTCACGAAGCCGCTGTCGAAGGGGCCTTTTGAACGCTTGCGCAGCTTGCTGGGCTTGGTCACCACTTCTCACTTCAAGGGGGAGTGTTGAAATTTGTGAAGTGGAAGTGGGTGACGGGACAGGCCGCGCGGCCTGTGCGGACAGCTTTGGCGGACTGGGCGGACTGGACGGACTGAGGTTGCGGCCTGGTGAAAAGTCTGGTGGAAGCCGGCTGTGTTCTGAGCGGGTTGTTGCATGGTGTCCGCGGTTTGGTGCGGCCTGGTATCTGCGGATAGAGAGGCTTGCGGACTGGTGCTTTGCTCAGTGGTCGCGGGTGCAAGTTTGCGCTGTTGGCGGGATGGTTCGAGTTCGCGGATAGCTTGCGGACTGGAGTGTCCGCGGTTCTGGCTGTTGCGGACTGAGCCTAGAGCTTGGCTGAGGCCTTGTCAAGTTCTGGTGGCACAGCAGGTGTTTGCTGTGGAGATCGTGGTTGGCGGACTGAGATTGGAGTCCGGCAGGAAGCTACTGCATTGGACAAGTGCGAGGAGCTCGCGGACTGGTTGCGGTCTGTACTAGGGTGTTTGGCGGACGGGACTTTGTGTCCGCCATGCTCGCACTGGCCCTTGATGGTTTTGGACTTGGTCACACTTGGTGTCAAGTTCATGGTGTCCGCCGTATCCGCCAAGTCCGCTGTGACCGGGCGGACTGTTGCTGTTTGCCTTTGGTCGTGGACTTGTGGCGGATTGAGGTGTGAGTCTTGCGGACTGCCTCGGGTTGGTGCGGACTGCCATTGAAGAAGGTGCTGTCCTGATGCAGTTGGAGCTTTGCGGGCTGGTGCCTTGTCCGCTTAGCTTGGGCGGACTGGAGAGGGTTCGTCAATGGTTGTTTTGCTCCTGGCGGTTTCCCTTGGTGACTGGCTAAGTCCTCGCGGACTGAGCGGACGGTCGGTTGTATTCGCGCGGGCTGGGGCGGTGTCGCTATCTCATGGGCGGTGACCACACTCCTCACCTGGCCTATAAATAGGACCCCCCTGGCACATCTACAGTAACTAGAAGTAACGTGAGTGAACAGTAATTTGGGTTGGGCGAGTGCTGCGGTCTGTGTTTTTCAGTCCGCACGGATTGTTTCAGGCTGACGGTTTGCTGTGTGCAGGTCGCGCGGATAACTTCAAGGAGCCAGGAGTTTGGCTGTGACTTCGGTCAGTGCTTGGAAGTGTGCGGTCTCTGCGGACTCAGCAGGAGGTCGCTCTGCGGCTTGTCAGTTCTGTTTCAACTTTCCCAGCTTCAATAACCTGTCCGCCGGCTTCAGGCGGGTAGGGGAGTTCCTCAGTTCGGGTTCAGCAGGAGGCGAATAACGGTGTGTCCGCGCGACCTCGCGGTTTCGGCGGACTCCGTGGTATTCGGCGGATTGCAGCATAGCTTGGGCGGTCTCGGCGGCTTCGGCGACCTCGGCGGTCTCGGCGGACTCCGGGTTTTGTCCGCCCGGCTTGTTTTTGGTTCTTTCTGTTTACAGCTGTAATACTAGCGAAATCATGTCTCGCTATGTATGCCTCGGATTGTAATGAAGTGAATGCATAATAAGATCTTCTTGTGCTTCCATTGTTTTGTTGGGTGCAACCTCTAGTCCTTGGGTTTCCGCAGGTTCAGCGTGCGAACTGGGTAGTTCCGAAGATATTAATTTGGCGTTTGGGCTATCTTGCTGACCACGTTGAGAAAATTTAACAGAAATGTCATAGAAGTGCTGATCTGAACTCTCCCCAAGAAATATCTGTGCAATCCATATCCGCAAAAGTGGTGTGCAGATGTGACTTCCACCACCTCTTTCCATATGACAACAGGCAGGAGACTGCCAAGGCAACTGCCTCCTTAGTGGGGCATCGAATCCCCGCAAGCATCACATAAATGGTATCTAACGATTCCTCCGTGCGAACTGCCGACTCCATCCCCAGGTAGGATGGAGGGGAAAGTCCCCAGAAGACACTTATCCAGTTGGACCCGGGATTTGGATGTGGAGCCGGGGCTTTCTGAGCTCTGAAGGCCTCCAGAATGGCCGTCAGTGTTTGCCCCATCTCCGTCTGTTGAAACGGAACTAGAGCCGGCAGAGGAGGAACTATATTCAGAGCCTGAGGTGTCCCCTGTTGTGGAGTAGCGTTCGTCGCAGGCTACAAGGAAAATTCCAATTTTTAGATAGCGTACGAATGCAATAAAAGAAGGAGAAAATGGAATTCTACATGTGATTTCCCTTATGGGCACACCACTACTCCCGCTGCTAGTTTGTCCGCAAACTAAGCTCAAGAGGGGGTGGCCTAAGGTTTTTGTGGACTACTTCTCTTTCGATCGAGGTTTGCTTGATACCACTTGTAAGACCCCAATTGTTTTTTCAAACCTGGGGGTCTTATGCCCAAAACTGCCGTTTTGTGGTGGCACCGACGCTCGGGAAGGCCGCCACTACAAAACGCCGATTCTGCCGGGCTATTCGATCATCAAAGAGAGAGCAGTAATCATAAACTGAATTAATTGAGTCCATAATCATCATAAGAAAATGAGAAACCACAACAGTCCATAAACATAAAAAAGAGAGAGAGAGTACTACAGAGAATAGTACAAATGAAATATAAACGAGCTTAAGCCCGGTACATCAGATCCTCACTACAATCTCTCGCGGAGGCTATAAGTAACTAAACACTCACTGAACCAGTAGCTAGTGCTCCTGTGCTAGACTGGCACACCTCCATGAGCACCATACTCCGCTGGTGCTGTGTCCCTTACTGCTGCTCCCTGTCTCCCATCCGGAGCCCCTGTAATGTTGTGGTCCGAAAACCTTTAGTCATAAAAAGTAAGCCTTGTCTTCCCCTACCCCTCCGCCATAGCTCTTAGGCACCGAGCGGGGAGGAGGAAAGGGAAGCTATGAAGGTGGAGAGTAAAACGAGTAGGTGATAGTGGAACTAATCTAGCAGTTATTTATAATGTATAAACAACTAAGGAAGAAACGTACAAACTAGCAGTTCTACAATAGTAAGCTGTAAAGTAAACAAGTAGAGTAAAGCAACACAGGTAGGAAAAACATTCTAAGGAGTAAGTAACCTTAACTTATATGAATGCCCATACAAACATATAAGTTAAGGGGTCTTTTGCAAGGCTCCCATCGTATAAAAAGTCCTATACCAATTTATACATTGAGGTGTCAGTTGTATGCAAGTATGAGTGTAGTGATATGCTATGTCATGATTCATGCAAGTGCAACTTACGCACACAACTCTATACGCACAGACCTTTAGTTCCCCCTATTTGGGCAGCTAGCTTCACACCTAGGAACCTCTGTAGTGGCAAACGGAGACAGTGGGTTGGGCCCCCCACTCCCAGGCAGGTATCCACACTACCAGGCCTAGCCCTTACGTATGCCTCTAGAAGGACACAACCTAGAGTCTCCAAGTACTATGCTCGCCATATATGTTGGATCCCTAGTTGATTTGGGCTATGTTCACTGACTTAGGATGTAACCCATCTTGTATAACTAGGGTCAATTTTGTGTCCTAGAGTGTAGGTTAAGTCCTTAGGCTCAACTCCAGATGCACCAGCTTTCAACAAGACCCTCAGATACTCCAGACTCACAAGTTTTGTTGGGTATTGTATCCACAACGTACCTGATTTGAAGAAGCCCCTGAACAAGCTAAGGTGAATAGGCAATGTTTTTGACAAATTATTTCAAGTTGTGCTTGCAGTTATTCCACGCTAAGTGCACACCAATGTCAGGGTGCAGTAGGTCAATATACACGGGTCTGCACGACGTAATCCCTCGTTGAGCAGATCAGTGTGTTGGCCTACGTGTACTCTCTCTATTGGAGTGCACTTACTTTTAAGTACAGGGCCGTGTTTATGCAAGAGAAGACAAGGAGCAAGGATGGGTCAAGGAGCAGCTCTTGGGTGGAAAGACGAAAATTCGTCTAAGTATAATTCGACGAGAATCACCAAGTGATTCTCGCCGAATCGTCGAGAATCATTAGTGATTCTCGCCGACTCTTTCCGGCTACCTCAAAACGGTGCCAAGTAAGATTCGGCGAGAATCACTAGTGATTCTCGCCGAACCCATCGCTGAGCAGATCATGAATACAAAGTAATATTCGTTGAGAATCAACAAGTGATTCGGCGAGAATCACTAGTGATTCTCGACGAATCATCGAGAATCACTAACTGATTCTCGCCGATTCGTCGAGAATCACCTGCGATTCTCGCCGATTTTTACTTGGCGATTTCTCTGGAAGCTGCTGAACCGGATTCTGCCGCTGACAATGTTCTGGACCGGGATTTAGGGATTCTTCTTGTGGGTCCCACAACGGTCGTTTTGAAAGCGTCTATAGTATATATATACGGGTATTTTGAACGGAATAATAGACACAGAAAGAAGCCGAGCACAAACTAACCCTAAAATCGCGTGTTTCGCTCCGCCGCCGCCGTCGTCGCTCGAGCAAGTTGGTCGCCGCTTTTGATCGAGATTTCTTCCTGATCTTCCGGTGACAGAAGCTTAGCCAAGCTTAGTGTCTCACGCGTCTATCCAGAGATCCCTTGTCTCTCGATTTGTTGATCGGGAAAAACTTCCCCGTCCGAATCGATCGAGACGACCGATCCTCGTGTGACCGTTGGAAGACCTAGCTAGCTTCGCTACGAAGTTTGGATCTCCAAAGTACAGCAACCGCACATCGTCGTCGCCGCCGAACCCGTGAACCGTGTCGCCGCCCATCTTGCCGCCGACGGCTCCGGGGAGATCCTCTCCAAGAGAGATCTAGGGTTGTGTACTCTTTGTGGACTTCAAGAACACGTTGTCAACAAAGAGGGACACCTTAGTCTCCAAACGTAGTTTGTATCTCTTGTACATTCTAGTTTCTCTTTTGTTGTAAAGGAACGTTTGTTCCGAGTTGTAAGGGTTGGGTGCAACCTGGGTTGTGGGAGTGTTGACTCCTACGTGTGGAAGGTTTCCTTCCGATAGTGCAAGGATTGGATTTCAATCCTGTTGGTGAAGAGACCGAGTCGTCCCTTATTGGGACATAGGTCGAAGGGGGAAAGTGGATGTACCCAACTCGGGGAACCACTATAAATAGCTTGTGTATTCTGTGTGCTGTGCTGTTTGTTTTTATTGTGCAGGTACCATTTTAAATTCCGCAAAAATGCTGCACGTCACCTATCCCCCCCCATAGGTGAAGATAGTGGACACTAGGTGAACTTTCAAGTGGTATCAGAGGGAGGTTACTCATCAAAAAGGTTAACACCTTGAGTTGAATCCTGCCGCTAGTGTCAAGAAGGAGGCAAACTTCTACTATGGACGGTCTCAAGTTCTTAGGCAAGATCCCCGTGTGCACCAGGCTCAACTTTCCTATCTGGAAGGAAAGGATCAGGTTCTACATGGAAGCAGTTGATCCTCGACTCTTCATGATCGTGGAGGAGGGACCTTATGTCCCCACTAAGGCCTCCACCATTGATCCTACCCAGAAAGTGCCAAAGAAACTTTCTGAAATGGACAAGGACGAGATGGTGCTAGTAGGACTTGACAAGAAGGCGCGAAACATTCTGGTCAGCGCGGTTGATGACTCAATGATGCAAAACTTCAGCAACTGTAGGACAGCATAGGAGATCTGGCAATGCCTGATCATCCTAATGGAGGGCACGGATGAAGTGAGGGATGATCGGAGATCCCTCTTGAACCAGAAATATGAGGCCTTCAGACAAGGGCCTAAGGAAGAGATCGGAGTCACCTACGAGAACTTCCTCAAGATCGTCAACGCCCTCAAAGGATACGGAAGAGTGTTCACTAATGGTGAACTCAATGATAAATTCCTTAGGTCACTTACTAAGGAATGAGACACAAAGATCTGCGCCATCCGAGAGTTTGGCAGGCTTGCTGAAACTGACCCGCAAATTCTGTTTGGGAAGCTGATGTCCTATGAGCTTCAGCTGAACACCAGAAAAGCAGAAGAAGAAGCAGAGAAGGCTGCAGCCAAAGAAAAGACTGTGGCTCTAAAAGCCAGTCACTCCAGAAAAGGCAAGGGTGCGGTTTCATACCGTGCCAGGAAAAAGGATGAGGAGGAGGACTCCGAGCCATGCTCCTCCAGCTCAGAGCTGTTGGAGGAGGATTTCTCCTTCATCACCAGAGAGTTCAAGAAGTTCCTCAAGATGAGGAATCAAAGAAAGATAGACGGCTCCTCCTCCAGGCATCAGAAGAAAAATTATTCTTCTGACAGGTATGCTTCTAAACCGAACAAACATCGCTCCTCTGACATTATTTGCTTTGGATGCAATAAGCTAGGACACGTCGTGGCCGACTGCTATCAAGGCAAGAGAGAAAAAGGGAAAGAAGAGGAGCACAAATCTTCGAGAGATAAGAAGAAAGAGCGGAGCTACATCGCCAAAAGGCCAAAGACACTGAGCGAGTCTGATTCCTCAGACTCCAGTGATGATGAGGAAGCCTACTTCGGGCTGGTGGGTCGCTCCGACTCAGAAGGAGAATGTCCCCCATTTACTGGGAAGGTAAAAGCTCACACCCCTCTCTCCGACTCCGACTCTGATCCTGAGTCTCAGGATGATGAACCTGAGGATAGCCCTTCGGCTCGTGAAGCGGAGCTCCTCGAGAAGTATGAGCTTCTGCTCAACACTTTTGAGGAGTGCCGTAAGAGACTGAAGGCTGAGAAAAAGGAAGTGAAATTCCTTAAGGGTGAATGTGTATCCCTAAGGGAAGAAGTCACTAGTTTGATTTCTCTCCGACAGGAGCACCTTGACCTGACTTCTAAGCATTTAGAGTCTCTTAAGCTCCTTGATCTTAAGCAGGAGGAAGTCGACAAGTTGGAAGAACAACTTGCAGCAGAAAGGAAGATCGTCAAGAGCTTCTCTATGCCAAAAACAGTTCTTCCAGTTGTTGATACCTTCTCTGCTCAGGCCAAAGGAGCTGGCTTGGGGCATGTAGGGGTATCTGGTTCCTCATCCAGGAGAAACAGGAACCAGAGGAAGAATAAGGCCGCCAAGAAGGCCTCTGCTGATGAAAAGGGAAAGGCTCCGCTCAGTCCTGTTGCGTTCAGAAAGCCTAGCTTTCCTTGCAACCAACATGACTTTGAATCAACCTTTGGTCATCATTTCCGACCCTCGGTTGCAAAGCCAAAGAGCCGATACGATGGCTGGACCTTTCCCCGGAACTTCGGTGAGAGTGCCCTCAAGGCACCTTATGAGGAAATCCACATGGGAAATTATGGTCAATTCTCTAGCGGCCATAATAGAAAGCAGGCACCAAAAGTCAAGCCTGTTATACAGAAGGTGACGAAGTCATGTGACTGCTGTCACCATGAGGCCTCCACCTCCAGATCCAAGGCCCCAGCTGTACCCACCGTTCCCAGGGTAAGGCAGGAGCCTAGGAAAAGGTACAACAGATTCGACTGTTGGTGCTGTGGCAAAGTCGGTCACTTTGCCGTGGATTGTTGGTTTAATCCAAGGTATTACGAGACTCCCTATGTTAGCAATGCGAGGCCGACCACTCGTAGGGTTAACCAACCGAGGGGGAGTGTGCTAACCAGGAATCTAGGACCCAAGTTCGATTGGGTTCCTAAGGCAAATTAATTTTGTTTTGCAGGAATGTCCAAAGGCCACCAAAACGCCGATCTGGTATTTGGACAGTGGATGCTCCCGACATATGACTGGGACAAGAAGCCTGCTGCGTGATTACACTCCTGTCGAGAATGGACCCAAAGTCATCTTTGGAGGGTCAGATCGAGGAGTCACCAGAGGTTACGGTATGATTTCCAACGGTATAATCTCTATCACCGACGTGGCTTATGTTGAAGGGTTAAACCATAACCTGATCAGTGTAAGTCAGTTATGTGACAAAGGTTATGACGTTAAGTTCTGCAAGGATAAATGTCTGATAATTTCACGTACCTCTTCTGAGACAGTATTATCAGGCATTAGGAGCAGAAATATCTTCTGCTTAGATTTTCTCAGTGTAGATTCATCTACCCCCGTATGCCTTGTGGCAACAGGCAGTGCATCTCTTTGTGATCAATGACACAAGAGATTGGCACATATCAATTTCAAGACAATTAGTATGCTGTTTTCTAAGAACTTAGTAAGGGATGCTCCCAGTATCATGTGCATCAGAGATAGCCCCTGTCCTGCATGCCAGATGGGCAAACAGACTCGGGCTACCTTTAAGAGCATCGCAGACAAAGACTCTTCCCGATGTCTTTACCTTTTACATATGGACTTGTTTGGTCCAATACAAGTTCATAGCTTGGGAGGCAAGTCCTATACGCTAGTGATAGTTGATGATCATTCTCGATTTACATGGGTGTTCTTTTTGAAACGAAAGTCAGATACGTTTGACATCTTCACTAGTTTTGTCAAGCAGGTTCAGAACGAATTTAACTGCTCAGTGGTCAAAATCAGAAGTGACCATGGAATAAAATTCGAATCTGGTGCTATGACAGAATTTTGTGAAGAACAAGGTATCTTTCATGAGTTTTCCTCCCCGCGCACTCCTCAGCAAAATGGAGTTGCGGAGAGGAGAAATAGAACTCTCATTGAAGCCTGCACGACAATGTTGAAAGACGCTTCTCTCCCAGAATACTTCTGGGCAGAGGCTGTTAATACAGCTTGTCATGTACAAAACCGAGCATTGATCAACAAGCATCATCGTAAGACGCCTTACGAGCTACTGAAAGGCAGGAAACCAACCATGTCATACTTGAGAATTTTTAGTTGCAGATGCTATGTACTGAATAATGGGAAGTACCCGCGTACTAAATTTGGTGAAAAATGCTTCGAAGGCATATTCATGGGCTATAGTTCCCACAGTCGGGCATATAGGGTCTTCAATAAGAAAACCCTAGTGGTAGAAGAATCAATAAATGTTGTATTTGATGAAGCAAGTTTGCTTAACAGCAATTCTTCCAGTGGTATTCTTGAAGATGCAGGTGCACGACTTGAACAGCTGAGTCTGGATGAGACCGCTAAAGATGACACTCCTAAGTACGTCAAAGTTTCCACCTCCACGTCATCTGAAAATGTTGAAGATTAAAATGGAACAAATCTCTTAGAAGGAGGAGAAGCCCAAGAAGTAGTCGAAGCTCCAGACGCCAGACTTCTAGAGCTCCGACACGTGAGGGATCATCCTAGAGATCAGATCATCGGAGATCCTCGTGTCGGTGTCAGAACTCGTAGAGGTACTATTAACGAAGTATTGCATCTTAGCTTCCTGTCACAGGTTGAGCCAAAGAAGTTCGACGAGGCGAACAAAGATGCGGCATGGATTCTGGCCATGCAAGATGAACTACATCAATTCGAACATTGCAACGTTTGGACGCTAGTTCGCAGACCATACAAGAAGAATGTGATTGGCACCAAGTGGATTTTCAGAAACAAGCTGGATGAACATGGTGTCATCATAAAGAACAAGGCAAGACTGGTGGCTGAAGGTTACAGACAGGAGGAGGGGATTGACTTTGACCAGACCTTCGCACCAGTAGCAAGGCTCGAGGCAATCAGATTGTTCCTGGCGAATGCTTCGCACAAAGGATTCACAGCCTATCAAATGGATGTGAAATCAGCATTCTTGAACGGAGACCTGAAATAGGAAGTATACGTCGCTCAACCTCCAGGTTTTGTCGATCCTACTTATCCCAATCATGTTTATTTTCTTAATAAAGCTTTATATGGGTTAAAACAAGCTCCACGAGCTTGGTATGAGACTTTATCTAGTTTCTTCTTGAGAACAAGTTCTCTAGAGGTAAAATAGATAAAACATTGTTTCTCAGGGAAGTCAAAGACAAGATTTTGCTGGTGCAAATCTATGTCGATGACATAATATTCGGCTCAACGGACAACAATCTTTGCAAATAGTTTTCTAAACTTATGCAAGGAAAGTTTGAAATGAGCAGTATGGGAGAGCTCAAGTATTTCTTAGGACTTCAAGTGAAACAGTCTGGGGATGGAATCTTCATCTCTCAGACGAAGTTCACAAATGAACTCCTTAAGAAATTCGATATGGAGAGTGCAACCTCTATGAGGACTCCAATAGGATCCACTATGTCTCTGGATAAGGATGAGAAAGGTAAACCTTTCGATGAAACCAAATACAGAAGCATCATTGGATCCCTGCTCTACCTCACTACCAGTAGACCGAATATCATGTTCTCCACATGTGTCTGTGCCAGAAATCAGGCGAACACTAAGGAATCTCACTATGTCGCTGCAAAGCGAATTCTAAGATACCTTAAAGGTACTCCCAATCTTGGCTTGTGGTACCCGAGAAACAATGATGTCGAGCTAATAGGTTTTTCAGATGCTGATTTTGCAGGGAGTAGGGATGACAGGAAAAGCACCTCCGGGACGTGTCAATTCCTCGGACGAAGGCTTGTTTCATGGAATAGCAAGAAACAGAATTGTGTTGCAACCTCCACAGCAGAGTCTGAGTACATCTCGGCAGGCAGCTGTTGCGCACAACTTCTATGGATCAGAATGTTGGAGTTACCATGATGATCTGGAAGTGGTCAAACATGTAATCTCACTGCCAACGCAATATGAGCCTGCAGGGTCGCACATAAGAGATGTGGAGAAATTGGATGACTGACTGTGTTGGTAAAGGTTACCAATCACCGACCTGAATAGGGTTATGGGCAAAGTGTTGCCTTATAGAATCATCGGGTTGGGCAAAGGTTGCCTTGAAGGGCTGGTTAGGTTCGTCGTCCAAGGGTCAAAGACATTAGTCGAGAATGGTCTTCTGATTCCCACCGATCGGCGAGAATCGTCTCCCTGATTCTCGCCGATCGACGAGAATCGTCGAGAATCAATTGTTGATTCTCGACGATCGACTACCTTGACAATTGTCGTCGACCGCGGCTCGACGATCGTCGAGTATCATTATGAGTCGTCGAGCTCAGCTCGACGATCGGCGAGAATCGTCGAGTATTGTACTCTGATTCTCGCCGATCCAATGTGATACTCGTCGAATGATTCTCGCCGAACCTGCTCAGTGATTCTCGCCGATTGTCGCCGATTCTCACCGATTCATACTCGCCGATTCTGAACCGTAATTTCGAGTGGTCTGCGGATAGCAATTTTCCTGGGTTTATTTATACCTTTGGTATAAATAGAACACTTAGGTTCTATCGGGGATATCCTTTTGGCTACTGTGCGAATCGAACCCGACGGAAGGAGTTCCGCGTTCGCTCCGCCGATCCCGATCCCGCCGCCGGAAGAGTTCCGCCGCCGTGTTTGCTCCGTTGACCACCTTTTCTCCAGCGATCGTCGCTGGCGCTGCAATCCCTGGCGCGGACCTAGCAGTCCGTGGGAAAGCAAAGGTGCGGTCTTCTCCTTCCCGATCTTCCGTGCGACGGAAAGCTCGGCGTTCTCCCGCTCGTGTGGACTTCTGTAGAAACGTGGACACTATTCCACGTAGAACTCGCCTCTAGCAAGAAGATACAGTTTGGAGCTTCTCCGTTGAGTTGTGACTCAACGCCACCGAGGTAATTTTTGCCTAGTTTTGTTAACTTCTTGATTCAACTGTTCATGGCCCGATCCACATCTCTTTGGGTTTTTCTTGATGTTTTACTTTTCCGCTGCGTGCACAAGCGTTGTGCCAACCCCATAGAGAAACCCAACAGTGGTATCAGAGCGAGGTTCGGCCATGACTGTTGTTTTGGAAGTTTGGTCATTCCAGTGCGTGTAAACCTAGAGATTTAGAAGCGTTCTAAATGTCTAGATTTAGTCTTGGCACTTCACCAAGAACGATTGGAATTTCGGTGGCATTTCTAAGTGTTAGGAATTGTTGTCTCCTTAGCAGTAACCATCCCTCGAGTATGTTTTGGATTTTGAATCCAACATAGAGAGATGAGCTTGTCTACTGCTTAAGTTGAGTTGTCTTTGCCTTCTGTCCAATGCATGTAAATCTGAGGATTTGGAAATTTCCGGATGTTCAGATTTAGCCCTTCCTTCTATCAAATTGTTGATGGTGTAAGGATGTGCACATAAGGGATGCATGTGGTGTAGAATTGTTTTTCTTTGGATGTGCACATAGATCAAATGTTGATCATGGTTAACTGTTAACCCAAAATTGAAATCCCTTCTTTTAATATTAAGTGTTCGGATGCCTTCCGATGGATGACACTCTTCCTGCCTCGATCGATGAAATGTGGGCTTGCCAAAGCAAGGTGCATTAATCTATCTTGGTAAGGGTGCGAGCGGATAATTGTGATATCCCACTATCGACATCGGGTCCAGCTTAACTAGGTGACCTCAAAGGTTGAGTGCCTAGAGGCATAGGGTTGGCATGCACCATATGATGGATGCGAATAAGGAGTTATTCACCAACCATACAAGAATTGCATGAGGATGCAATTGGCAAGCGTTGCCTACCTAAATAACTGCATCGTGAGAGGAACGCCAAAGCGGACTCATTGTGTTGGTGAAATACGGATCTTGTCCACTAAGAGAGTAGCTTGCATGAACTCTCCGAATTGTTAGTGAGGGCTATCATTTCGAATAAAATAGTGGGAGTATTTTAATTGAAGTCCTAATTAGAATAAATTGTAATTGAAATTTAGGTACTGATTTTATTCTGCATAAATTCTTGTAGAATTCCATGGCAAGTGTTTCACACTCCACGCTGTCTCTGAGAGCCATCCTTGAGAAGGATAAGCTCAGCGGGACAAACTATATGGACTGGTATCGGAACCTGAGAATTGTTCTCAGGCAAGAGCGAAAGCTCTATGTCTTGGAAGAAGAAGCCCCCGAGGTGCCGACCGGGAACTCTTCCCGTGCTGAGAAAGATACTTATAAGAAGTATACTGACGATGCTTTGGATGTCGAGTGCCTTATGCTTGCCACCATGAACTCTGAGCTTCAGAAGCAACATGAGAGCATGGGGTGCAAGGAGATTGACGAGCATCTCAAGAAAATGTTTCAAGGGCAGGCTCGTCAAGAGAGGTTCGACATCACGAAAGCGTTGTTTCAGTGCAAGATGGGAGTTCGAGACTCAGTAGGGACTCACGTACTCAAGATGATTGGGTATATAGAGAACCTTGAAAGGATGGGTTTTCCTCTTGGTCAAGAGTTGGCCACGGATCTGATCCTGCAATCGTTGCCGGACAGTTATGAGCAGTTTGTCTTGAACTACAATATGAATGAGATAGACAAGACACTGCCCGAACTCCTAGGCATGTTAAGAACTGCCGAGATAAACATGAAGAAGGCCAAGCCTGCCAGCCCCATACTGATGGTGCATAAGGCCAAGGGCAAAGCCAAGGGCTCCAAGAAGACAAAGGTGGGACCTAAGTCATATCTTGAGCCCAAGTCTTCAGCACTGATCAAGAAGAAGAGCACGGTGAAGGAAGGGAAATGCCACCACTGTGGCAAGGCTGGTCATTGGCGGAGGAACTGTCCTTCGTATATTGAGGGTCTGCAGAAATTGAAGGGAGGTATGACTTCCGCTTCTAATGTTTACGTTATAGAGATAAAACTTTCTGCTCCTTCATCTTGGGTATTGGATACCGGATGTGGTTCTCACATTTGTACAAATGTGCAGGAACTGGGAAGGAGAAGATTGCTGAGTAAAGGGGAGGTGGACCTCCGCGTCGGCAATGGAGCAAGAGTTGCTGCTGTAGCCGTAGGAGTTTACCGTCTTTCTTTGCCCAGTGGGCTTGTAATAGAATTAGATAACTGTTATTTTGTTCCGGCAATAACTAGAAACATTATATCTATTTCATGTTTGGACATGATTGGATTTTCTTTTATAATTAAGAACAATTGTTGTTCTATATTTAAGAATGATGTTTGTTATGCTGTAGCCCAATTGTTTAATGGTCTTTACGTTTTGAACTTGGACCATCTGATCTATAATGTAGAAAATAATAAAAGACTAAGAACAAATGATTCGAACCCTACGTTTCTCTGGCATTGTCGTTTGGGCCATATCAACGAGAAGCGCATATCCAAGCTCCATGGAGATGGACTTTTGGACTCATTTGATTATGAATCATTTGAGCGATGCGAATCTTGTTTGTTAGGCAAGATGACTAAAGCTCCTTTCACTGGTTATACTGAGAGGGCTGAGGATCTCTTGGGTGTTGTACATAGTGATGTATGCGGACCCATGAGTTCCATGGCTAGAGGTGGGTATTTCTACTTTGTTACATTTACTGATGATTTCAGTAGATACGGATATGTGTATCTTATGAAGTGCAAATCCGAGACCTTTGAAAAGTTCAAAGAGTTCAAGAATGAAGTAGAAAACCAGTTGGGTAAGAGGGTTAAAGCACTCCGATCTGATCGAGGTGGCGAATACCTGAGTCATGAGTTCCGTGATCATCTGAAAGAGTGTGGTATTGTATCACAGCTCACTCCACCTAGAACACCACAACATAATGGTGTGTCTGAGAGGAGAAATCGTACTCTGTTAGACATGGTACGTTCGATGATGAGTCATGCAGACTTGCCTGTTTCCTTTTGGGGTTTTGCTTTAGAGACTGCTGCAATGACATTGAATCGCGCTCCAACTAAAACTGTTCTGAAGACACCATATGAGATATGGACTGGGAAGCGTCCTAGTATGTCGTTCATTAAAATTTGGGGCTATGAGGCATACGTAAGACGTCAAATGCCTGACAAGCTGGAACCCAAGTCGGATAAATGTTATCTGGTGGGATATCCTAAGAAAACGAAAGGGTATTACTTTTACCTACCATCCGAGGGCAAAGTGTTTGTCGCAAGGACTGGTGTCTTCTTGGAGAAAGAGTTCTTATCAAGAAAGACTGAAAAGGTAGAGCTTGAAGAAGTTCAAGAGCCACATGTAGTGAATGAACCGGAATTGGATTCTGAGATAGGACTACAAGATGTTGTAGCTGGAGAACCTGCTCAGGGAACACAAGTCCTACGTAGATCTGGTAGACCGAGGTTTGAGCCTGAGAGATATGGATTTCTCGTGTCTCAAATAGGTAATGTGTTGCTTATGGATCATGATGATGAGCGAGCAACCTACCAAGAGGCTATGAATGGACCGGACTCCGACAAATGGCTTGAGGCTATGAAATCCGAAATGGACTCCATGTATGCAAACAAAGTTTGGAACTTGGTGGAACCACCTGAAGGGGTACGACCCATAGGGTGCAAGTGGGTCTTCAAGAAGAAGACCGACATGGAAGGGAATGTACAGACATTCAAAGGGCGACTGGTGGCTAAGGGCTTCAAGCAAATTCATGGTATTGACTATGATGAGACCTTTTCCCCTGTTGCCATGGTAAAGTCCATTAGGATATTGCTTGCTGTTGCTGCGTATTATGACTACGAGATCTGGCAGATGGATGTCAAAACGGCTTTCCTTAATGGAAACCTCCTTGAGGAAGTGTATATGACACAACCCGAGGGTTTTGTATCCCCAGATGAAGCCACTAAAATATGCAAGCTGAATAAGTCCATTTATGGACTGAAACAGGCCTCTCGAAGTTGGAATCTTCGTTTTGATGAGAAAATCAAAGAGTTTGGTTTCATCAAGAATGAAGATGAGCCTTGTGTTTACAAGCGAATCAGTGGGAGCATTGTTGTCTTCCTGATATTGTATGTAGATGACATACTGTTGATCGGGAACGACATTCCTACCCTGAAAGTTGTTAAGAACAACCTAGGGAACTGCTTTTCAATGAAGGATTTGGGTGAAGCGACTTATATACTTGGTATTAAGATCTATAGAGATAGATCGAAGAAGTTGCTGGGTTTGACCCAGAGTACGTACATCGAAAAGGTGTTGAAGCGGTTCAACATGCTTGAGTCCAAGAAAGGATTTTTGCCCATGTCTCATGGTGTGAATCTCTCTAAGGACCAGTGTACAAAGTCTTGTGAAGACAAGGACCGCATGAAGTTGATTCCATATGCTTCGGCAATTGGATCAATCATGTACGCGATGTTATGTACTCGACCCGATGTCTCCTTTGCTTTGAGCATGACTAGCAGGTATCAGTCAGACCCCGGTGAGTGTCACTGGATTGCAGTCAAGAATGTCCTGAAGTACTTGAGAAGGACTAAGGACGTGTTCTTGGTGTATGGTGGAGAGGAAGAGCTCGTTGTAAGCGGTTACACGGATGCTAGCTTTCAAACTGATAGAGACGACTCCAAGTCTCAGTCAGGTTTTGTGTTTTGCCTGAATGGAGGAGCTGTGAGCTGGAAGAGTTCCAAGCAAGAGATAGTTGCTGATTCTACAACAGAGGCCGAGTATATCGCCGCAGCTAATGTAGCGAAGGAGGCTGTATGGATTAGGAAATTCATCGGCGAGCTTGATGTAGTTCCTAGCATTGTTGGTCCCGTAGTTCTCTACTATGATAACAATGGTGCAATTGCACAATCTAAGGAACCTAGATCTCATCAGCGCTCCAAGCACATACTTTGGCGGTTTCATCTTATTCGTGAGATTGTCGAACGAGGAGATGTAAACATTTGCAGAGTGCCGACTGAAGAAAATATTGCGGATCCGCTGACAAAGCCTCTCACGCAGAGAAAGCATGATGGTCATACTAGATCGATGGGTATGCGATACCTAAACGATCAACTCTAGCGAGGATCTTGTGGATTGCATGTAAATATGTATTTTGTTGGCTGTTTGTTCATATGATGAACTGTGTACCTAGTTTTTCGTTTATAATTAATGGCAAGTTCTTTTATTATGTCTTTTCTATATGATAGTTAAATGTTAACATAATAGATACCCTTAGAATGTTTGCTTCCATGGGACATCAAGTACGTGACTTGAATGTGAAAGCCCATGATTTATTTGAAGCTTCATTCTTAAAGGTCCCTGGTCGAGTATCATCATAGAAGCTAAGGGTGATGATGATGCATGAAGGCTAGCACGTGTGTTGACTGATGACTGGTTCTCACAGGTCATGATATTGTGATATCAAGTCATCACGTGGGTACTTGTTAGTGAACAAGTTGTACTGGACAGACCCATCCTGAGACTACTCTGTGGATTGTCATCCAATAGTGTCACGAGTATGTCTCAATTGACAATGGTGTTGTGGTCCTTTGACCTGAAGTCACAGCATTCATCAAGTGAGGAAGAGCGTGCTTTGATGCCATCTAAAGTCGTCCTTGAGAAAGGTTGATGATAAGGGTGGTTGTTGGGCATGTTACGAATCATTTGGGTGTTTGTGTGTGAGCAGATATGGGATTTGTCCTCCTGTATGACAGGAGTTGCATCCATAGGCCCCTTGATGGAACTGGACTGAGAAATGCATGGCCATGCTTGGTTGAGTCAATATGTGATATTGGACTCACCATTCTCTGGAAGTCCGTCCTGGATTAAGAAAACTTGGATTGAGCTATTACGAGGGTGACACGGTCCATGCCTCTAGTTCTTTCCGGATGTAAGGGACAAAGGGACAAAGACAACGCTGATACATTGGTCATAAAGGCTTATGAGTTATGAACTCTTATTGCTTGGGGAGCAATGATGCATTGCTAGATGCCGCTCATTGTTTGTGAGGTTTTTGGTTTGATACTTTCGAGATCAAGTGGGAGTCTGTTGGAGTTACCATGATGATCTGGAAGTGGTCAAACATGTAATCTCACTGCCAACGCAATATGAGCCTGCAGGGTCGCACATAAGAGATGTGGAGAAATTGGATGACTGACTGTGTTGGTAAAGGTTACCAATCACCGACCTGAATAGGGTTATGGGCAAAGTGTTGCCTTATAGAATCATCGGGTTGGGCAAAGGTTGCCTTGAAGGGCTGGTTAGGTTCGTCGTCCAAGGGTCAAAGACATTAGTCGAGAATGGTCTTCTGATTCCCGCCGATCGGCGAGAATCGTCTCCCTGATTCTCGCCGATCGACGAGAATCGTCGAGAATCAATTGTTGATTCTCGACGATCGACTACCTTGACAATTGTCGTCGACCGCGGCTCGACGATCGTCGAGTATCATTATGAGTCGTCGAGCTCAGCTCGACGATCGGCGAGAATCGTCGAGTATTGTACTCTGATTCTCGCCGATCCAATGTGATACTCGTCGAATGATTCTCGCCGAACCTGCTCAGTGATTCTCGCCGATTGTCGCCGATTCTCACCAATTCATACTCGCCGATTCTGAACCCTAATTTCGAGTGATCTGCGGATAGCAATTTTCCTGGGTTTATTTATACCTTTGGTATAAATAGAACACTTAGGTTTTATCGGGGATATCCTTTTGGCTACTGTGCGAATCGAACCCGACGGAAGGAGTTCCGCGTTCGCTCCGCCGATCCCGATCCCGCCGCCGGAAGAGTTCCGCCGCCGTGTTTGCTCCGTTGACCACCTTTTCTCCGGCGATCGTCGCTGGCGCTGCAATCCCTGGCGCGGACCTAGCAGTCCGTGGGAAAGCAAAGGTGCGGTCTTCTCCTTCCCGATCTTCCGTGCGACGGAAAGCTCGGCGTTCTCCCGCTCGTGTGGACTTCTGTAGAAACGTGGACACTATTCCACGTAGAACTCGCCTCTAGCAAGAAGATAAAGTTTGGAGCTTCTCCGTTGAGTTGTGACTCAACGCCATCGAGGTAATTTTTGCCTAGTTTTGTTAACTTCTTGATTCAACTATTCATGGCCCGATCCACATCTCTTTGGGTTTTTCTTGATGTTTTACTTTTCCGCTGCGTGCACAAGCGTTGTGCCAACCCCATAGAGAAACCCAACACAGAAACCAGTTAGCCGACTACGACCTTCAGTTCAAGGAAGTTCCAATGTACTGTGACTCCTCCAGTGCAATTGCAATTGCCAACAACCCGGTATCGCACAGCATAACGGAGCATATTGAAGTGCGATACCACTTCATTCGGGATCACGTGGAGAACAAGGACATCTCTCTCTGTTATGTCCCCACGGACAAGCAGATTGCGGATATATTCACAAAGCCCTTAGACGAGGCCAAGTTCAGTCTTTTCAAAACTGAATTGGGGATGCTCAATTATGAGGAATGAAGACTACAGTAGCTTCAGGCTCGTGCAAGAATTGAAGGGGAGCAAGGTACTCAAGATGAGCACATGCGCAAAAACCGAGGGGGAGCAAGGTACTCAAGTATGAGCACAGATGCAAGAACTGAGGGGGAGCAAGGGGTCAAATGCTACCGACCCCGATTTGCAGAAGCCGAAAAGGGGGAGATTACCCTCTCGGCTAAGGCTAAGGTGGCTCCAAGCTTGCTCCCAAGAAATTGGTATTGGTAATGAATAACTCACTCAACTCAATTTCAAGTTTATGATTGTCATTCCTATACGCTTTATTCACCTTAGCTTGTATGGTTTAGGCTTCTTCAAATAGGGGGAGATTGTTGGGTATTGTATCCACAACGTACCTGATTTGAAGAAGCCCCTGAACAAGCTAAGGTGAATAGACAATGTTTTTGACAAATTATTTCAAGTTGTGCTTGCAGTTATTCCACGCTAAGTGCACACCAATGTCAGGGTCCAGTAGGTCAATATACACGGGTCTGCACGACGTAATCTCTCGTTGAGCAGATCAGTGTGTTGGCCTACGTGTACTCTCTCTATTGGAGTGCACTTACTTTCAAGTACAGGGTCGTGTTTATGCAAGAGAAGACAAGGAGCAAGGATGGGTCAAGGAGCAGCTCTTGGGTGGAAAGACGAAAATTCGTCTAAGTATAATTCGACGAGAATCACCAAGTGATTCTCGCCGATTCGGCGAGAATCACTAGTGATTCTCGCCGAATCGTCGAGAATCATTAGTGATTCTCGCCGACTCTTTCCGTCTACCTCAAAACGGTGCCAAGTAAGATTTGGCGAGAATCACTAGTGATTCTCACCGAACCCATCGCTGAGCAGATCATGAATACCAAGTAATATTCGTTGAGAATCAACAAGTGATTCGGAGAGAATCACTAGTGATTCTCGCCGAATCGTCGAGAATCACTAACTGATTCTCGCCGATTCGTCGAGAATCACCTGCGATTCTCGCCGATTTTTACTTAGCGATTTCTCTGGAAGCTGCTGAACTGGATTCTGCCGCTGACAATGTTCTGGACCGGGATTTAGGGATTCTTCTTGTGGGTCCCACAACGGTCGTTTTGAAAGCGTCTACAGTATATATATACGAGTATTTTGAACGGAATAATAGACACAAAAAGAAGCCGAGCACGAACTAACCATAAAATCTCGTGTTCCGCTCCGCCGCCGTCGTCGTCGCTCGAGCAAGTTGGTCGCCGCTTTTGATCGAGATTTCTTCCTGATCTTCCGGCGACAGAAGCTTAGCCAAGCTTAGTGTCTCACGCGTCTATCCAGAGATCCCTTGTCTCTCGATTTGTTGATCGGGAAAAACTTCCCCGTCCGAATCGATCGAGACGACCGATCCTCGTGTGACCGTTGGAAGACCTAGCTAGCTTCGCTACGAAGTTTGGATCTCCAAATTACAGCAGCCGCACATCGTCGTCGCCGTCGAACCCGTGAACCGTGCCGCCGCCCATCTTGCCGCCGCCGGCTCCGGGGAGATCCTCTCCAAGAGAGATCTAGGGTTGTGTACTCTTTGTGGACTTCAAGAACACGTTGTCAACAAAGAGGGACACCTTAGTCTCCAAACGTAGTTTGTATCTCTTGTACATTCTAGTTTCTCTTTTGTTGTAAAGGAACGTTTGTTCCGAGTTGTAAGGGTTGGGTGCAACCCGGGTTGTGGGAGTGTTGACTCCTACGTGTGGAATGTTTCCTTCCGATAGTGCAAGGATTGGATTTCAATCCTGTTGGTGAATAGACCGAGTCGTCCCTTTTTGGGAGATAGGTCGAAGGGGGAAAGTGGATGTACCCAACTCGGGGAACCACTATAAATAGCTTGTGTATTCTGTGTGCTGTGCTGTTTGTTTTTATTGTGCAGGTACCATTTTAAATTCCGCAAAAACGCTGCACGTCACCTATCCCCCCCCCCATAGTTGAAGATAGTGGACACTAGGTGAACTTTCAAGTTTTTCAAGACTAAGTAAAGTGAGTTCGACGTTCGTCGAACTCAGCTCGACGAAAGGAGTTCTGCGCTCGACGATCGTGAGACAATTCTTAGTGCTGAGCTCGACGATCTATGTTCTCTGTTCGACGAAAACTGAGTTTCGACTTCAAGCCAAAGTCAGGAGGACTTCAAATTTTTCTAAGTCCAGCTTCATGCTTCGGTCGACGAAATATATTCTGAGCTCGACGAACTTGGACCTCAAGTTCACAGCTTCTTAGGTCGACGAAGTCAGCTTCTCAAGTCGACGAATGTTATTCTCTACTCGACGCTTTCTGCACTCAGAGAATCTGTGTCGACACTTAGGGTTTGTGTCGACACCAGCCAACTTGTGTCGACACCAGGATTTCAGTCGACACTAGCTTAGGTCGACACCAGAGGATTTGTGTCGACACCAAGATCAATCTGTCGACAACAATTTATGTCGACATAGCTTTTCAGCAGATGCAGAGTATTTTTTTTGTCTAAGTCCAGAACTTTTCTCAGCTCGACGAATTTGATTCTCAGCTCGACGAATGAAGAATGTCTGTCAGATGTATGAAGATTGTCTGGTCGACGAACTTTATCAAGCTCAGCTCGACGAACTCAAGCTCAGCTCGACGAACTCAAGCTCAGCTCGACGAACTCAAGCTCAGCTCGACGAACTCAAGCTCATCTCGACGAACACAAGTTCAGCTCGATGAAATGTGTTCTTCGTTCGACGAATCCAGATTAGGTTTTATTCAAGGCTCCCATCCCGTTTCTTGGCGCTGATTCCTGAACAGTTAATGGCAGATCTTAACGGAATGTTACCATTAGAACGAGCATTGACTATGGACGATCACATGCCATTTTTCCATGGGACAGTTAAGAAAGTCATTGATTGATGATTCTTTCCAAGGTCGACTGTAATTACTGCTCGACATTCAAAAGTTTGAATATCCCTCAGTCAGTCACAGACACATCCCGACACAAAAAAAAGAATACAGAATCAAGCAGAGTTCAAGAATTACATTACAAAAGATACTCTAAAGTTGTAGAAGAACAATCATTTTCAAAATCTAAAGTTCTTGACTGCAATCAGCCTTGACCAGAGAACTCTCTCAAGAAGAAGAAGAAGAACAACTAAATTCAATCAAGAGTCTTCTTCTCTCTATTCACAGGATAACTTCAAAGGACAACAATCATTCAATCTGTCAAAGAAGTTCCTGAAGCAGTTCTGGTCCAGGCATTCTAGGTCATTGAAGGCCTATCACCCTGAAGCAGTGCTCCAGCATTCCTGACCAATTCAAGACGTCAGGGGGATCAAGAGCTGCTACATTAATCCACAAGTCTTCTCTCTGACTGTTGACAGAGAAGACACTATCACCCTCTCTCTAATTCCTGTACAGGGTTTTAAATCCCTTCAAAATTATTCTGGTTGCAAGTCTCCTTCCAAAAGACTTGAGGGTTTAGTTTTTGGGGACCTGATCAAAACCCATTGGTGCTCCGGACACCTGATCAACTCATCCTGCAGTGGATTCCTACCTAGGGTGGTAGAAGAGTGGATGTACCCAGATTGGTTGGGGAACCACTATAACTCCTTATGTCTTCTGGTTGCTTGTTTTCTTTTGTTTTCTGGTTGTGGTTTGTGATTGCTCTGTGTTCAGTTAGTTGTTGTGTTTACTTTATGTTATTTGCTTCCCTGTTCACTTAGGAATACAACAAGAGTTGTAAAAAGTTTTTAGCAAGCACCATACTCTATTCACCCCCCTCTAGAGTATATCAGATCTAACTTGCAGTTTCAATTGGTATCAAAGCGAGGTTGGTTAAAAATACCACATCTTCCAGGTTGGTTAAAAATACCACACCTTAGTGGTTGCACAGGCTAATACCTGAACTCAAAGATCCCTCTAGTTAGATCTGCTTGTTTAAGTTTGTTATTAGAATTATTTCTTCACAGAACATGGCCCAAAACAAAGATTATGCTAGCACCAGACCTCCAGTGTGCAATCTATCTAAGTTTGCACTTTGGAAGGCAAGGATTAGACTGTACATGAACTCTATTGATGAAGATATTTTCAATTCTGTTTTGACAGTGTGTCCAAGACCTCCAGAAAATACAAGTACAAGTGCTGTTCTACCTCCTTCAGGAACAGATGCAGAAATCAAGAAATGGAAATTGGCTGATGCAAAGGCTATGCACATTCTAGCCCAGACTATGTCTGATGAAATATTCCAAAAGGTAGCTGAATGCAACTCAGCAAAGGACATCTGGGACAAGCTATCTGAGATAGTCTCAGGATCTGCTGATGAGAGAAAAAATAGAAGATCTCATCTCATAACCTAGTATGAGAACTTCAAGAAAGGAGAAGCTGAGTCAGTAGCAGATATATATAATAGACTCAGTCTCACAGTCAATGAGCTGAAAACATTGGACAAAGAGATCTCATTGACTGAGCTCAATGATAAAATCCTAATGTGCTTCCCAAGCACTTGGGACTCAAGGATCTGGCCAATCAAGGATGCCAGAAGCCTAAATGAGATCACCACTGAAGCTCTCTTGGGAAAGCTCAAGTCTTATGAGCTGCTCATCAAGAATAGAGAAGAAGAGCAGAAGGCTGCCTCACCAGCTACAAGAAAAGAAAAATCAATAGCTTTCAAAGCCATTGAAGATCAGCCTGAAGACAAGGTCACAGGCAATGAAGAGCTGCTAAGCCTACTGGCAAAAAGGTTTTACAAAATGGCCAGGAAGGATTTCAGGAAAAGATCACACATAGAGCATGACAAGCCAAGGTATGACATATCAAATAAAAAAGAGATTATTTGTTTTAGATGCAGGAAACCAGGCCACATGGTGTCTGACTGTCCAGAAAATCAATATAAGGACAAAAAGGACAGGAAAGAAAGAAGAGAAGACAAAGACTTTAGGAAGAACAGCAATGACAAACCCTCCTCCAGCAAGAACAAACACACCAGGAAGGGGTTTGCAGCTGAAACTTGGAGTGAGACAGAAGAAGAATCTGAAGCTTCATCCAGCTCAAGTGATGATGAAGATGATGCTGAAGAAAACGAATTCTGCATGATGGCTATCAATGCCTCAAAACAAAATTCTGATGCAGAAGAGTCAGAATCTGAATCAGAGACTCAATCTGAAGAGGACCAGGTAATAAGTTCTTTTGATTTCAATTCCGAGGACTTCAAGTGTGAGTTTAAAGCACTATGTTTAGATTTATTAAAATCTGAGAAGGAAATCATTTCTCTCAGAAATTAGTTATCTGAACACAGTACTTTAAAATTAGAAAACCTCAAACTCTCTGAGGAGTTGGAATGCTGTATGGAGTAGATAGCCTCACTGAAAAGTGAACTATCAGAGGCCAAGAAGTTTGAAGAATCCTTCAATGGGAGAAGTATCAAACTAATGGACATCACAAGCACAGTGAACTCAAGATTCAACAGTACACTAGGCTTGGGTGCTTCATCCAGCCAACCTATAGTATTAACAACCCCAATCAAGTTTATCTCTGATAAAGGTAAGGGAGTTGTAGAGGTAGCCAGGAAGAACTCTGATCTACCTAAGAAAACCATAGTTCAACAGAAATCGTCGAACGGAGCTCGACGATCGCTGAATGGAGCTCAACGATCTCAGGCTAAATTGTCGAACTCAGGTCGACGAACTCTAAACCCTGAACTCTGGCATGGTCGATCTTCGAACGGAGCTCAACGATCTGACCCAAGATCGTCGAACTCAGCTCAGAGATCGTCGAACAGAGCTCAGAGTTTTGAAAACACTTTCAAAGAAAATCAAAGTTCAATCCTAGAGGTTCTACATCTCAATGGTTTAACCCATATACTGATTGGATAATACCTCCAAGGAGATATCATCCTGAAGGCTATAAGAGTCAACCAAGGATATCTTTTATTTCTGAATTCAAAGGTTATCAACCTAGGCCCAAGGTAAACTGAGTCAAAAACAAGTAAATTGCTTTATGTGCAGGTGAAGACCTATCCAACATCAAATCAGCAATAGTATCTGGATAGTGGGTACTCAAAGCACATTACCAGAAACAAGGACAATTTCACATCCTTCAAAGCCAAGCTTGGACCCAAAGTAATATTTGGTGATTCAAACTTTGGACTAACAAAAGGATATGGTACAGTCCAGATTGGCACAGTCACATTCAAGAAGGTAGCCTATATAGAAGGACTGAAGCACAACTTAATCAGCATCAGTCAATTGTGTGATGAAGGCTACCAAGTGACTTTCAGCAAATCCTTATGCAAGATCAAATCAGAGGACAACACAACTGTGTTGACAGGTAAAAGGAAAGGTAACATCTATTTAGTAGACTTTCTTTCAACTAAAGTAGACATATGCTTGTTCAACTCTATTTGTAGACCTAATGAATTATGACATAAGAGATTAGGTCATATAAACCTTAGAACCATTGTTAGGCTATCCAAGGACAACCTTGTTAGAGGACTACCTTCTGTCCCTGCAAGAAGGAAGGACTCTACAGAGCTTGTCAATTAGGCAAGCAAACCAAAAATAGTTTCAAGTCACTTAATAAGAGTGATTCACCTAGGATTTTGTATCTGTTACACATGGATCTTTTTGGACCCATTACAGTACAAAGCTTAGGAGGGAAATCTTATACTTTAGTGGTTGTAGATGACTTCTCTAGATTCACATGGGTGTTCTTTCTGAGGAAGAAGTTTGATAACTTAAGTGTTTGACAGAGTTTCTTAAATTCATACAGATTGAGTTCAACACTCACATTGCCCTGATCAGAAGTGATCATGTGACAGAGTCTGATTCTCTTCTTATACAAGAGTTCTGTCAAACTGAAGGGATCAGACATACTTTCTCAGTTCCTAGAACTCCTCAACAAAATGTGGTAGCTGAAAGGAAAAATAGAACCCTTATTTAATCTACTACTATATTGTTGTCAGATGCTCACCTTCCTCTATTCTTTTGGGCAGAGGCAGTGAACACCTCCAACTATGTGTTGAATAGAAGTTTAATACATAAACTAAAGGGCAAAACTCCCTATGAATTCTCAAAGGGAAGAAACCTAAAGTATATTACTTTAAAATTTTTGATTGTATTTGTTACATTCACAATAATGACAAGAGATACATAACAAAATTTCAAGCTAAAGCTGATGAAGGAGTGTTTCTGGGATACTCCATGGTCAGTAAAGCTTATAGGGTGTATAATAAATCAACTCTTAAAATTGAAGAATCTGTTCATGTATCTTTTGATGAGACTAACATGTCATATAAGGAGAAAGAAATTTCTATCATAAGCTCTTTGCAGGTTCCACCACTGTGTGAGTCTATGGATGAACTGAACCTTACCCAAGAGGTATCAAACCATCCCACTCCACAGGATGCTGAAGATAGTGTTGAGGAAAGTCAAGAGGAAGTGGCTGAACTTCCCCCAACAGTTAGTATCATTCCCCAAGAGGAATTAAATACTGAAGCTGTTGCTCAACCAACTCCACCAACTGATCTTGTCACACTTAGAGATCACCCCAGATCTCAGGTGATTGGAGACATCTCAGTAGGTATACAGACAAGGCATCAACTCAACCAAGACTTGATGCATGCCTGTTTTCTCTCTCAAATTGAACCTCTCACCATACATGAGGCAGAGCAAGATCCCCACTGGATCATTGCAATGCAAGAGGAACTCAATCAGTTTGAGAGAAGTAGAGTTTGGGATTTGGTTCCAAGACCCCATAACTACCCAGTTATTGGAACCAAATGGGTCTACAGAAACAAGTTGGATGCTCAAGGCAACATAGTGAGAAACAAGGCTAGGCTTGTTGCTCAAGGCTACACACAAGATGAAGGAATAGACTATGACCAAACCTTTGCCCCTGTTGCAAGGTTAGAGGCCATTAGGATATTCCTTGCCTATGCAGCTTACAAGAGTTTCAAGGTCTACCAGATGGATGTCAAAAGTGCATTTCTGAATGGAGTACTTCAAGAAGAGGTTTATGTAGAACAACCTCCAGGTTTTATCTCTCCAACTCAACCCTCTTTTGTTTTTAAATTGCATAAAGCTCTCCATGGTTTAAAGCAAGCTCCAAGAGCTTGGTATGAGACCCTAGCAAGCTTTCTCTTAGAGCATGAATTTACAAGAGGAACCATAGGTAAAATACTTTTCACTAGACATCATAAGGACCAAACATTGTTAGTACAAATATATGTGGATGACATTATTTTTGGGTCTACTGATCCCAAATTGTGTAAGAGGTTTGCTGAACTCATGCATTCAAAATTTGAGATGAGTAGCATGAGTGAGCTTTCCTACTTCCTTGGTCTCCAAGTGAAGCAGCATCCAGATGGTATCTTCCTCTCCCAAGCTAAGTATGCTAAAGAGCTTATCAAAAAGTTTGGGATGGGTGATGCTTCAGGGATGAAAACCCCTATGGCTACAAATGCTGTTGTGGATTCTGCGGCAGGGAAACCTGTAGATCAGAAAAATTATAGGGCAATTGTTGGATCCCTATTATACCTAACAGCTAGTAGACCTGACATAATGTATGTCACATGCCTCTGTGCTAGGTTCTAAGTGAACTCTAAAGAATCTCACCTTATTTTCCTAAAAATAATTTTGAGATATATAAAGAGTTGCCCTAATCTAGGACTCTGGTATCCTGCAGAGTCAGAGTTTGAGTTAACTGGATACTCAGATGCTGACTATGCTGGATGTAGAGTGGACAGGAAAAGTACCTCTGGAACATGTCAGTTCCTTGGTATGAGACTTGTCTCCTGGTTTTGTAAAAAGCAGACATCTGTGTATACATCAACTGCAGAAGCAGAATACACGGCTGCTGGTAGTTGCTGTTCACAAATGCTATGTTTACAAAACCAACTCTTAGATTATGGTATCAACTTAAATAATTCAACTTTATTTTGTGATAATACTAGTGCTATTGCGATAGCACAGAATCCAGTTCACCATTCTAGGACAAAACATATTGAAATAAGACATCATTTCATTAGAGATAATGTGGACAAAAAGAAAATTAACTTGATCCACATTCCTACTGATCTACAGAGAGCAGATATTTTCACCAAGCTATTGGATGAGAAAACCCATCTGTTCTTTATAAATCAACTGGGAATGCTTGATGGAGAAGTGTTAACCTAGTTTCTGTCTGCATTCGACGAATTTTCCAGAGTTCGTCGAACGGAGTTCGCCGAATTAGGGAAAGTTTGAGAGATTCTCGTCGAACGGAGATCGACAAATTCTCTGTGTGAGGAAATAATCTTCGTCGACCGGAGATCGACAAACTTTGCTTCAGAAGACTCTTCGTCGAACGGAGTTCGATGAACCGTTTTCGATTCTTATGGATGAGATCGACGAATTATCTGTCTATAATTTATTTCGTCGAGCTCAGTTCGAAGAATTTTTCTTTTTCGTGGACCGGAGTTTGTCGATTCATATTCTGAAAATCTTATATCTAGGTTTTATTCGACCTCCGTCCCACGCTTTCAGTTCCCTTGCTCTTGATCACCATTTTTCTCTGTGTTTTTCTTGCAGGACATAAATGGCGATTCCCTCAGGTGCTTTGGTTGCAATGAAGTTTGACAATGGTTTTGACATGGACTTTGAATCGTTTCAACATTCTGACCCCATCTTTCTATACATCTTAGAACTACTGGAAGAACTAAGTTTAAAGGATTTCATGACCAGGCGCATTAATCTTCATGGAACGGAAATACGAGAATGGGTTTATACATCTACAGCTTCTGAAGAAGATGTTTTGACTGACAATATAGGGAGCACTGCTGTTTCCCTCTCTCCCGTAGTTCTCACTGAATTATTTGGATTAGTGAATAGAGAAGACAATATGGAAATGAATTCTGAGGAATTCGACGATATGCTGAAATTAATGGGGTTCTCTGGGAACAACCCTAATAAGTTGTTGAAAAAGCAATTATCCGTAGCCTATCAATTTTTGGCTGATATTACGGGAAAGATTCTGATGGCCAAGCACTCTGCTCATGACTATATCACCTGTCACCAATTTCGGATAATGTGTGCAGTAGTGAATAAGCGACAGGTTGATTGGAGTAAGGTGTTCTTTGAATTGATCAAAAAGAAGAACAGCAAGAAGGAAGTCTGCTTTGGCAGAATATTGAGAATTTTTCTCAAAGAGAAGGCTGTTGAATGTATGGTCTCCCCGACCATCTTCATAAACGCCAGCAAGCGCCTCACTTGCGCTCTATTTGGAAGATGGGAGAGGACCATCTCCAAGCCCTCAAAGGCTTCCTCCTCCTCCCTCCAAACTTCTGAGAGCACAAGGGCTGTAAAGGCCGCTCCCCACCCTGTTGAAGAGGTTCCTCCATCTCAACCATCTATTCCAGCACCTCTTCCTCCAAAGAAGCCTCCTCATGTACCTACCCCTCCTTCATCTCCACCACTTGACCTGAAAAACATTCCATCTCTACCTCCATCTTCCCCCTTGCCAGTTGATCATCAACCCACTCCTCCAGATTCCCCTCAGGACATTCCTATTCCTACACCTCCTCAGTCGCCTCTTCCCCAACACTTATCCACCATCGCATCATATCATATACCATCAGATGCAATCATGTTAGATGCCCCTCCTCCATCTGTTATTCCTCCTCCCATTCCATCCCCTTCCCCATTTGATCCATCTACCCTCATTTCCTTGCTCACACTTCTTATCCAATCTTTGATCCAAGAGGCCATTACACCTCTTATGACCTCCATTCATTCCTTATCTGCCCAGATCTCTCTTCTATCTGATGTCCCCTCTTCATCTAGTGGCCTGGCTCCAGGTCTTCCTGAACCCAGGCACGGGGAGATGCTCTGTGATGAAGTTGCAGCAGATGCAGATACATCAGCAGCAGCAGCAGTTACAGAAGTTCCCTCTCCAGCAGATTCAGATTCAGATAAGGATACACCAATTTTGACAGACCTTGATGCTGAGATGTCTGAGTTAATTCAATTTATGGATACTGACATTGATTTGGATGAGTCAGTTGCTCCAATAACTCCTGTTGGTTATTTCTATTTAAATCCCACAGTGACTTTATCAGCTTTGTTGAGAAGTTTTGACACTGTACATATGAAATTCCCTCCAGCAGATTTCTCTAAGCCTTATTTGGCTATTGTACCTTATACCTCTCTAACTAGTCCAGCAGTTGCTAAGCAACTCTGTGACAATTTTGCTCTCTCAGCTTCAGCCTCCATCTCTGCCTCCAGCTCAAAAGACATTCCAGAAGATACTCCTGTGCCAGTTTCAGCACCAGACTTTATTATGGATGACTCTCCAATACCTACTCTAGATGAGCTCATTCAGGCAGACATTGAAGAAGAGAATAAGGCAGTAGCTTATAGCTCTGTCTCTTTTGTTTCTGAATCTTGTACAGATAATTCTTCTCTTGTTGCTGAACCTCTTATTCCTGAACCTTCTGCCCCTCCTCCAGCAAATGCTGTTGTTTCTTGATAAAGCTTTAAAAGCTTTGGATGCATTGTATGATACCCCTCAGGATTCAGAATCTGATGATGATGATATTGATTCTGATGAGGATGCAGCTAGTAAGAAAAAGAGATTGTTGGCAAAGAAGAGAAAGACTGCCCCTCCTCCCAAGCCAAATCCCACTGCAGACACTCCCTACTATATTCTGCACAATGTGACTCCATATAAGGGAATGCAAGCATGTATGTGGCTCTCCAAAAACCAGCAGAAAGATAGAAAGAGAAGCAGGAGATACTCCCCTCCTCAAGTACACAGATACAGGAAGGATCCTCCTCCTCCTCCTGCAGCAGCTGGTGCCAGTGACTCTAGCTCCCAGAGATCTGCCCCAATGCAAACTTATCAAAGACAATCAGGGAGATCTTCTGGAAGCAGCCAGCAGAGGCCATCCTCCTCAGGTAGTTAACAGCATAAGCAGCAGCAGCAACATAGTTCTGAAGCTCATAAAGATGAAAGCCCAAAGAAGCCAGACTCCCCTCCAATTCCTTTTGAATACCCAGAGACTGCAAATACAGCAAGAATGGCTAGATACCAAGAGCTGATTGGTCTATCATTGATAAATAAAGACAAAGTAGAAGGAAAAGATATTTCTGGTCTTTCAACTATGTCACAGTATAGAAAGGAAGAGCTAAAAAGATTTGACAAAGGCAACAAATTATTTAATGTTGATGACTATATGAAACTTCACCCAGAAGCAGTTGTCCCCAGGGCTACATCATTGAAAATTATTGGGGCAGCTAATATGACCATGACAGTGGCTCAAGCTCAAAATCCTAACAGAGAAATCATTTTCAAGAAGCCAGGAGAAAAGAAAGCAGAAGACAAACCTCAGCAGAAGAAGCCAAAGAAGTAATTTTCTTGTTGTTTCTTTTTCTGTCTGCTATTTGTGCTTAAACTGTGATATATGTTAAACAAAGCTGTGTGTATATATATATCTGTTGCATGTGTTATAATTCTCTGACAGATATACCTCTTTTCTTGCTTTGTTTTTCTGTCGTGAGTCTCTGTTAGTGACCTCACCCAAATAGGGGGAGATTGTTGGATCACTAGTTGATTTGGGCTAGGTTCACTGACTTAAGATGTGACCCATCTTGTATAGCCAGGGTCAATTTTGTGTTTTAGAGTCTAGGTTAAGTCCTTAGGCTCAACTCCAGATGGACCAGCTTTCAACAAGACCCTCAGATACTCCAAACTCACAAGTTTTTCAAGACTAAGTAAAGTGAGTTCGACGTTCGTCGAACTCAGCTCGACGAAAGGAGTTCTGCGCTCGACGATCGTGAGACAATTCTTAGTGCTGAGCTCGACGATCTATGTTCTCTGTTCGACGAAAACTGAGTTTCTACTTCAAGACAAAGTCAGGAGGACTTCAAATTTTTCTAAGTCCAGCTTCATGCTTCGGTCGATGAATTATATTCTGAGCTCGACGAACTTGGACCTCAAGTTCACAGCTTCTCAGGTCGACGAAGTCAGCTTCTCAGGTCGACGAATGTTATTCTCTACTCGACGCTTTCTGGACTCAGAGAATCTGTGTCGACACTTAGGGTTTGTGTCGACACCAGCCAACTTGTGTCGACACCAGGATTTCAGTCGACACCAGCTTATATCGACACCAGAGGATTTGTGTCGACACCAAGATCAATCTGTCGACACCAATTTATGTCGACACAGCTTTTCAGTAGATGCAGAGTATTTTTTTGTCTAAGTCCAGAACTTTTCTCAGCTCGACGAATTTGATTCTCAGCTCGACGGAATGAAGAATGTCTGTCAGATGTATGAAGATTGTCTGGTCGACGAACGTTATCAAGCTCAGCTCGATGAACTCAAGCTCAGCTCGACGAACTCAAGCTCAGCTCGACGAACTCAAGCTCAGCTCGACGAACACAAGTTCAGCTCGACGAAATGTGTTCTTCGTTCGACGAATCCAGATTAGGTTTTCTTCAAGGTCTCCCGTCCCGTTTCTTGGCGCTGATTCCTAAACATTTAATGTCAGATCTTCACGGAATGTTACCGTTAGAACGAGCATTGACTATGGACGATCACATGCCGTTTTTCCATAGGACAGTAAGGAAAGTCATTGATTGCTGATTCTTTCCAAGGTCTACTGTAATTACTGCTCGACATTCAATAGTTTGAATATCCCTCAGTCAGTCACAGACACAGCCCAACACAAAAAAAGAATACAGAATCAAGCAGAGTTCAAGAATTACAGTACAAAAGATACTCTAAAGTTGCAGAAGAACAATCATTTTCAAAATCTAAAGTTCTTGACTGCAATCAGCCTTGACCAGAGATCTCTCTCAAGAAGAAGAAGAAGAACAACTAAATTCAATCAAGAGTCTTTTTCTCTCTATTCACAGGATAACTTCAAAGGACAACAATCATTCAATCTGTCAAAGAAGTTCCTGAAGCAGTTCTGGTCCAGGCATTCTAGGTCATTGAAGGACTATCACCCTGAAGCAGTGCTCCAGCATTCTTGACCAATTCAAGACCTCAAGGGGAGCAAGAGCTGCTACATCAATCCACAAGTCTTCTCTCTGACTGTTGACAGAGAAGACACTATCACCCTCTCTCTAATTCCTGTACAGGGTTTTAAATCCCTTCAAAATTATTCTGGTTGCAAGTCTCCTTCCAAAAGACTTGAGGGTTTGGTTTTTGGGGACCTGATCAAAACCCATTGGTGCTCAGGACACCTGATCAACTCATCCTGCAGTGGATTCCTACCTAGGGTGGTAGAAGAGTGGATGTACCCAGATTGGTTGGGGAACCACTATAGCTCCTTGTGTCTTCTGGTTGCTTGTTTTCTTTTGTTTTCTGGCTGTGGTTTGTGACTGCTCTGTGTTCAGTTAGTTGTTGTGTTTACTTTATGTTATTTTGCTTCCCTGTTCACTTAAGAATACAATAAGAGTTGTAAAAAGTTTTTAGCAAGCACCATACTCTATTCACCCCCCTCTAGAGTATATCAGATCTAACTTGCACTTTCAATATACACCAGACTTTCTTTGGCAAAGTGTCCCACACTATCGAGTCAACATATCGACGTCGGTGTGAACGACCGTCCAATACCAAAGACCCACCACCTTATTTTGTATCCAAAACCTTCGGAACCACCGGCTCCCCGGACTATCCCATCCGTTACATATACCTTCCGAACCTACCGTCCGGATGGTTAATCAAACCAACCTAACCAACCTCTCGAGCTACCATGGTGTGTGAATATTAAACCCTAATTATACTAGTTGCTCTTGTAGTTTATTATTCCTACTATTTAGGTTAGCCCAGAACTGCCCAAGGTATTCCCCGTGAGGGGCTCTCAAGGGCACTAGGAACTATGATAGTCGCTGAAGCCCATCGTTCCCTTTCGCAAGACACTTACTATTATTGTTTGTTACCCAACTCCGAATCCCTTAAATGTTGTGCTGGATCTAACCCTAGTGTATTTGGACTCTTTCTCTCTCCACGGGGAAGACGGTGTTTCGTTGACCCCGAGCATCTCTTAACACTAGTCAAACCTCCCACTCCTCATCACGACTCCCGATGATAATCTCATTTCACTTAGCAGATCAATACACTAATATCACAACTCCCTAAGTTCATTTTGGACCATATTATGATTTCTGTAGTTTTTACTAAATGCAGATCATCCTAAGCTATATGATGTATACAATGGGAGGTACTCCAAATTATCATTCAAAATCCCTATAATATTTATTGGAGGTCTATCGTGACATGATTAGCCTAAATCCAGAAGTTTATAATTTTCATAATTTACTTGATAATTTATTAAATTTTCAAAGAGATCGAAATGCCTTAGTTTGAAAATGAAGTACTATTTTCAGGCATGCAAAATATTCCACAAAAGTATGATAAATAAAAGACAACTATTTATCAGTAAATTCAAGGTCTCCAAATTTTCAGTGAGATTTAACCTCTAAACATAATTTTTGAACATAACCTACATTAACCAAATTAAAGAGACAAGTACTGCCAATATACTTATAAAAATTTTGAGAAAATTCAAGGAAGAATATAAAGACATATAAACACTCCAGCTCAAGTTTCACAATTTATCAGTGAATAATGAACTCTATACTTTATTTTCTCATAGAAATCCAAGTTAACAGGTTAAAGAACTAAGTACAATAATTATTCATCTAAAAATTACAATAAAATTCCCATATGAGTATATTGACCTAACAACACTACTGATGAAGTTTCATAATTTTCCAGTAAAAAAGGGAGCTCTAAATCTATTATAGATCATATTCCCGTATTTAAATACTTGTGAAGTAAGTACTGGAAATTTACATTTACAAATTACAATAAAATTCATGTATGATCATAATGGTCTAAAAAACTCTCTACCCCAATTTCATAATCATCTAGTGGATATTAAGATCATAATAAAAATATAATTAATTAGGGCTAATAGTGTAACGTCCCGATTCGCGCTAGGCCCCCCCCATTGGAGTTTTGAGTCAGGAGGGTAGGCTTGAGTTCAGGAAAGTGGAGGAAAAAAGGTGGCACTTGTGGACTAGAGAAGTTAGTCCAGAGCAGGTTACACGCCCTGGGTCACGGGCGTGACTCAGGGGCGTGACTGAAGTACTCGAGTAGCTGCCGAGGTTACTCGAGTAGTTTCAAAATACTCTAGTAAAATGAGTTACACGCCCGGGGTCACGGGCGTGACCCAGGGGCGTGACTGAAGGTACTCGAGTAGCTTCCAATGTTACTCGAGTAGTTTTCAAAATACTCGAGTAAAATGGGTTACACGCCCTGGGTCACGGGCATGACCCATGGGCGTGGCTTAAGGTACTCGAGTAGGTGCTTAAGGTACTCGAGTATGCGGCTGGTTCTCGAGTGAGAGGGTTACACGTCCCATGTCACGGGCATGACCATGGGCGTGATCATGGGCGTGACCTGGGCGTGTTCTCCGTTCGACGATTTTAGTTGAATTCGACGAATTTCGGTCGATGATATGCGTCACGCCCGGTGTCACGGGCGTGACCATTGGCGTGACCAGGGCGTGTTTCATCGTGTCGAGTATCGAATCGGCATCGTAACCGCCTGTAACGCTTCGCTCGAGCGGGACATGGGTAAGGACACAGGCGTGTCCCTACCCGTGTCACATTATATATATATAAGGAACATTGGAAAACCCTAGCCATTTCACTCCTCTTCCCAGCCATATTTTCTGAGAGGAGTCCTGTGGAGAAGGAGAGTTTGCTGGAGGAAGATCTAGGGAAGAAAATACGCCAACGCCGTAAGAAAAGGATGCCGCCGCGAAGAATCACAAGATCTATGACCGGAAATGGAACCACTGGAAATGATGTGAGTTTCCTACCCTCTCCCATAGTGCTAGATCTATAGTTATTTCCCTAGGTGAGACATCGACTCAAGAGAGTCTTGATGGAGAGGAAGAGTTTTCTAGGAAAGGCCATGCTAGGACTTGTGTCCTAGGTTTTAGATCTCTTCAACCACTCCCTTCTTCTATATGATGATAGGGGATGGTTTCGTGAGGGGAATGAGTACTTCAGTATTGCATATTCGTGAAAAGATGAGATTAGCTCAGGAGCGATACGAGAAGTATGCAAACCAGTGCAGAGTTGATCTGGAGTTTGCAGTTGGGGACATGGTGTTTCTGAAGGTCTCTCCGATGTCGGGTGTTAAAAGATTTGGAAGAAACCATAAACTAGATCCCAGGTATGTGGGGCCTTTTCTGATTCTAGAGCGCATTGGAGTTTCTGCCAAAAGACTGAAGTTGCCTGATTCTTTCCCTGGTGTTCACGACGTGTTTCACGTGAGCCAGTTGCGAAACTGTGTCCGTATTGATAGGCATGTCCTTGAATCAGTACCCTAGTTGCAGCCTAATCTCTCATATGTTGAAGAACCTATCCGTATTCTGGAGATGCAAGACTGTGTGCTAAGAAAGAAAATAATTCCAATGGTTAAGTTCTCTGGAGAAATCAGGATGCAAGAGGTGCAACTTGGGAGTTGGAATCCGAGATGAGAGAATCTCATCCTCAGCTGTTCTCCTAGTCTCCCTGGTTAGTATTCTAGTTTCTAGAATTCTTCTGTCTAGTCTCATTCTCTGTCCTCTTATTTTGTTCGTGTTCCAAGTTTTGGGACGAAACTTCCTTTTTGGAGGGATGACTGTAACGCCCCTGTTTTTTTCGGCATTATTTACTCCTCTTGTTGACGTCATATTGACGTCAGGGCGTTACTTTAGCGTGCAGTTGATGGCGCATCGCCGATAGTGCGTTTTCGCGTCTCTTCGATTCAGTCGGCTGAATTCATGAATATTTGGCGGAACGGAAAATTTCACATTGGAAAACTTAATTGATTGATTTTTTTGTCTTGCTCATCCAGTTTCGTCGAACCAACCTTATTGTGTGTTAGTTTGTTTCTTTTTATTCTTTCTGGTGCTGTCTGTGTTCCATGATCGTCGAGCTCCGCTCGACTATCGCTCTTTTCTTTCTGGTGCTGTCTGGGTTCGACAATCGTCGAGCGGAGCTCGACGATCGTTCTTTCCTTTCTGGTCGCTGTCTTCCATACCAGTCGGGTGTCGACACAGTTGTGTCGACACAGCTGGGCCGGTTTTGTTGAACCCGGTCTTTTCTGCGGAGTATTTATACTTTCTGCTTCTTCTTAGTCTTTAAGCCGACCTAGATTTCTCCTGCCTTTCGTACCAAAGCGGCGTGTGAGGAGAAGATTGCCCGTCGGTGCTTCTTCCGGTGACCACCGACGGAGCTCCGGTGCTCGGAATTTCCAACCAATCGTAGATCTAGAAAGCTCTCGTCGAGAGCTACGCCCTCGTGGTAATTTCTTCCCCATTTCTCAAGATTTTCTTATTAGGGTTTTCGGCCGTAACCGCTATTTCAGACATTTTTCGTCTAGATTTGGCTCTTATCGCGACGTGTGGATATTTGGAGAGTTTTTCCGGCAAATAGAGGCAAGTAGTGTTCTTGCTCTCCCTCTTGCTCTTGATTCTAAATTTTTGCCCTTTTTCTACACTTGTTGAGTTTATTATATTTCGACTGTTGAGATACTTGTCCATAAATCCTAACTTGGCCCCCCTCTATTTCTGGAATTGTGACTTGATGTCCCTAAAGCCTTAACCCCAAAAGTCTAGTCCATTGAATTGGTAAACAAATTGGTTGTCATGCTGTTTTAACCATCGAGTCATCTTATTCATTTTTCTTATTAAACTTTACTTGCTGTTCTTTGAAATGCTCTTATACAGTTTACTTGGTTGGTTATCCCTTGAGTTTATTGATGAATAAAAACAAATGAACCCTGCTTGTATAATTATGTAACTAAAGAAACACTAATGAACTGTACGCGTTGGGGTCCTCCCTCGGCATAGTATTTTTATACTCAGATGAACTGTGCGCTTTGGGGTCCTCCCTCGCATAGTGTTTTTATACTCAGATGAACTGTGCGTGTTGGGGTCCTCCCTCGGCATAGTGTTTTATACGCAGATGAACTGTGCGCGTTGGGGTTTCTCCCTCGGACATAGTATTTGTTAATGAAAGATTGAACTTCTGTTGCTGGTGATTATTCCATCTTGATAAAGTGTTTAGCATTTCTTGCTCGACTAGTTTTACTGTTGCTTACCTTTACTCTGCTGACCGTTTTGTTGCAGTAAATTTTTCATTCTCCTGTACTTTAAGGTTTGTGTAGTATGCTTTTACTCTTGCACTACTTTTGTCTTTCTTCTGAGGTGTTCTTCTTTTGAATGCCTCAGGATTAGAGCTGTAGCAGGTTTAGCTGACAGTGTTGGGCTTCTGGTCCTGCTGGTGTCTACGACCGTTTGATTCCACCTCTGAGCTTGATGTAGTTGTCTTTATTTAGACTTGTCAGATTTTATTATGGGTTCGTGTTAGTTGGTGACGCTCATAGACTTTGACTTTTCTATGATGAACTACTTGCTGCTGTTACTACTGTTACTTTTTACCTGATTGTTCTTGCTCTCTAGGAAAGATTTATGTTAGGATGCATTTAGTTATTTTAAAGTATACAAAACTGCATTCCAAAATATTGGCATGACATGACTTCAACTACTAAATATACTACTTTTAAGAGTCCAAAAGATTTATATATATATAGTAAATATAGAAGTCACATCATCATTTTATGACATTGGACCCTCACTCCCACGTAGGATAACAAATGAGCTAACTCAATATTTTCCACCGCGTAAAAGATGTATATTTTCTCACCTATGGACAGTAGTCCACCCGACCGAGGGACACGGTCATTAACTCTATTAATTTATATGCATTGTTTTCAACTAAAAGATATAAATCTTTTACTCGAAGTAAATGTGAGGACGGGTTGCCTAAGCGTATGAAGTTGTCCCCTGCATGGCGTGGCATCACGGACGCGTAATTTCTCTACTCTGACGTATTTTTGAATTCGAAGAAAATGTGGGTCGTGACAATAAGGGTTTCCCCTTCTCTTGTTGTATAAATCTTCTGAAGGATTCACTTCTTAATGTAGTATTCCTTGCTTCTCTTCTCTATTTTTTCACTACTTCACTTCTACACTTGATTAATTTGATTAATTATATGTTGTATCGAGCAAGTCCTTTATATAGAGTTTCCTCCTGATTACCGGCTGATCCGGTTTGTAACAGTCTGCTGACAGTTCTGTCAAAAGTGTCAGACCGGTTGTTTAATGTTTTCCAACTCAGCATGAACCACTCAGCAAACTGCTTCACTTGTGTCGACACAAATAGACTAAGTGTCGACACAAGTCTTGATGATGTCGACACAACACTCCATGTGACGACATAGTCATTCTTCCGGTACTTGACATATCATCTGTTAAATGTGTCGACACAGGTCCTGTGTATCGACACAGCTTCTACTTCCAGTGTTGACATAACTTCTAGGTGTCGACACAGCTTCTGCTTCCAGTGTCGACATAACTTCTGGGTGTCGACATAGCTTCTGCTTCGAGTGTCAACATATCTTTTGGGTGTCGACACAGCTTCTGCTTTCAGTGTCGACATAACTTCTGGGTGTCGACAGAATTTTGTTGTGTGTCGACACAAGTTCTATGTGTCGACATAGTCATTGTCGACAGAATTTTAGAATGTGTCGACAGCTTCTCTATGTGTCGACACAAGTCCTGTTGATGTCGACACAATCTGGCCCTTGGTGTCGACACAGCGTTGTCGACAAAGTTTCTGTGTGTTGACATACATTCTGGGTGTCGACACAATCTGGACCTTGGTGTCGACACATCCATTCCCAAGTGTCGACACTTGTACTTAGAAAAATATTTCTTCCATTTACTAAACATGTGCATGATAACTCAATACAACATCTAATACAACTTGATGCATATCACTGAGTTAGGTGAGGCTTCTCCAAATCTGGTACACAGTTTCCAATGTACCCAACAATCTCCCCCTATTTGGAGAAGTCATAACCCTTAGTTCAATGATATACATCACTTATAATAAAATAATAATATGATGTATAAAAACATTCAATGGCAGGGTAACATATAAACAAAACAGGTAAACAATATCATCACAGAATATGATACTAACTAAATAAGCACAAATCATTGTTTTGTTTAAATTTCACAAAAGTGTGTTGTCAATAGATTACATGAAGTTAAAAAACTGAAGATTACAATATTATAAGAATCTAGTCAATTTATCCTAAGGCTGATCAGGCTCCTTGATCACTATGCCTTTTCCAGATTGGACCCATGCTTGAACTAGAGCTTCAGTATCTTAAGTTGGCTTATTTCCTTTGTGTTCTTTCTTTTTTTGTTCTTAATTCCTTATCCTTTGCCTTTCAAAATAATGAAAAGGCTTGGGGAAGTACTTGCTAGGCTCCAGAGCATTAGCAGGTAACTTCCCAGATTTTGCTTTCCTTCTGTATTGAAGAATGGCTTCCTGCCTGGCTTCATACTTGTTCCATTCTTCCTCAGTGTACCATTTACCCCTTTCATGGGTCTTGTCCTTCACAGCTTTCTAGGCAGTCAATATAATGTTCCTGAAAGTAGGACTCCATTGCTCAAAATCAGGCTTCAACTCTGCATGTTCTCTAAAACGTTTCTTTGAGAGTTAAGTTTCTTGCTCTTTATGCAAAGCTGCCTCTGACATTTTCACTTTCTCAATGATAACATTCTTAGTAGCCTCTGCAGGGCTGTACATCTGATGAACCAGGTGTTGAATTTCCTCAAAGTAAGAAGGGAGATATATGATTTGAGCTACTTCCTGCTGACCCCCTTCATTTCCTGCAGCTTGAATTCCTGACTCAGCTGTGTTGTCATCATCACATAGGGGTGGATATCCCAGAGTTGCTCTAACAGCATTTGTTATCCATTTGGCATGCTTTGAGCTTGCAGTGACTATCAACCTCTCACCCTTTATGACTTCTCTTTCAATATGATCCCTGAGATCATTCTTTTGGAACCTTATTTGATTAACCAGATAATTTGTTCCCTCTGTATAATAGGCTTTAAACTTTTGAAGCTGAGAAGATATAATCTTCTGAGATGCTTGAAGTGCAGATTGGAAAGTGGCTAAATACTCTTGAAGTTTCTTATCAAACTCTGATTTCTCTTTAGCTCTTGCCTCAGTCAGTGCAGTTGCAATATTCTTTAATTTTGTAACAATCACATTATATGATTCAGTAAGATTGTCATTCATCCTTAGTTGATTTTCTAGGACATATCCTTGCTTTACTACTATGTCATCAATTTGTGTTCTTGCCTCTTGTCGCTGTTTTGCCAGAAAAACTACAACATTATCTCCTTTATGGAAGCAATCTGTCATCTCTTTCTTATTCTGGTTTACCTCCTTTATGGAGAATTGCAAATCTTTATGTGTTTCATCCATATATTTCTCCATGGCTGCTCTTTGCTCATCCATTTTAATTTGAAGAGCCACCAATAGTGAACTGAAATCAACTGTTGGTGCTGAGGGTTGTGAGGCTGTCGATAAAGCTTTCTTATAAGTTGAGCTTTTCTTCTTATAAACCATCAGTTTTCTCTTGTTTACTCTTAATTCTTCTCCATCATCAGATTCAGAAGAACTTTCTAGATTTACTGTGTCCTTAGGACTTGTGGGCAGCTCTTTGTCAGATCTCGGTAACTCTCCCTGGGTCCCTTGCTCCTCCCCCTCAGTCCTTGGCACTATTTCCTCAGTTCTTATTTCTTGTAAATCAGAAAATAATTCCTCAAGAGTGAATTCTTGTTGTTGTTGAATAGGAGGAACAACTGTATCTTGTACATTTAATTGAGTATCATCTAATGCAGATGTATTTTCCATAGATACATCCTGTGCAAGGTTGTCATGGTGTGTCTGTTCAACATTATTTAGAAACACAGTGAGTGAGTCTTGCTCAGTATCTAGTATAGTTTCGATTAATATCATTTATTACCTCATAATTGTTTGAGTGGTTGTTTCACTCTCTAAAGCAGCTTGCACTTTCTCTGGATCACTTTCTGGAGGCAAGACTTCTTGTTGAAATGGGGAAAGTTCATTGGCTCCCCCTAGAGAAGGAACATCCTGACCTTGATCCAGTGGGATGATGCTCTATGGAATACACTCCCCCTACATCTGACCATCTCCTACATTCTCTATGGAAGATGATCTCCATGTTGATTTTTGTTGTTCTTCATCTGAACTGAAGATCACTTCTTCTTCAGAATCACTGGAGGATTCTGCGTGTGGAATAGCCTTTCTCTGCCGTTTATCTTTCTTAACAGCTTTTTATGGAGTAGATACTTCCTTTGTCAACACTTTATCCCATGTATATAGAATCTTCACATTCATTCTTCTCATGTGGTTGATTTTGGTTCCTGAGAGTTAGTTCATAACATCTGGTATTATTGCAGTGAGACATAAACTTAGAATCCTTCCCAAATTTGGTTTCTTGACTCCTTCTTGAATTTTGTCAAAAATTATGGATGCCCAGTCTGTTTTTATGGTGAAAATGATCCTTGTCATGAGATTGAATATGTGGACTGAAATTCTGTCATGTCCACCAGTTTTACACAGTATCTCTTTCCCTACTATCTATGACAGAAACATTCCTTGGGAATTCATCCCTTTACAGGCAATGGATGATCCAAACTTGGTATTAGAATTCAGCCCGCACCAGCTTAGTGCTTCTTTAGTCCTGGAAGGTATAATTTCATCATCATCCTTAGACATGGGGAGTTGGAGTGATTTCCTGATATTCTTTAGAGTTTGTCTAACTCGGGAATCTTGAACTGTTGTCTTGATCTTCTTCCCTTCTGGGTCCACAGTAGCAGATGAATAGAATTCCATGACTTCCTTTTTCCAAATCTTTGTTGGTTCTGAGACCAAGAACTCTAATCCATTATCAGAAACTAGGGTAATGACATCCTGGATTTCTTGTGAAGCTGTCGTGAATCCTCCACGAACCAGCTCATAAACTTCATTCACCTTATCATCATGGTGAGGCGCCATTGTCGAGAGATGGAAGAGAAAAGAAGAGAAGGTATTTGTCGACATATGGTTCGGAGCCTATATTTTCAAAGCGTAGTCGACCAAAATTTGGCTTGACCTATTTATATTGTTAAGGTCAAAAGACGGGCCTTAGTCGACAAAACTTTTACATGTGTCAACAAAGATGACCTAGGTCTCGACAAAACTTAGGATAAGTCGACACGGCTAGGTGTCGACATACTTGTGTCCGAGTCGACACACATAAAAAAAAATCCTCTAGATATAAGGTCTTGACAAGGTTGTGTCAACACTTATTCTTCAGTCAACACAGATACTGTTTCTGTATCGACGCATCCTTATTCTTTGTCGACATAATATATTGAGTGTGTCGACACAATGTTGCTTTTGTCGACACAAACTTTGTACTTACACAAATTTCCTGAGAAATTTTGTACTTACTAATTCTTCTTAGAGAAGTTTATGCTAACCTATTCTAGGTTCAACATACCTAATTCAATTTTAAAAGAATTGAATTTAATTTCCTCTAGAGGTTTTGTAAATATATCAGGTAATTGATTATTTGTGTTCACAAACTCTAGACTAATATCATCCTTCTCAACATGTTCTCTGATGAAATGAAATTTAATTTCTATGTGCTTGGTTCTACTGTGTGATACAGGATTCTTAGCAATAGAAATTGCACTGGTAGAATCACAAAATAATGCAATTCTACATACCTTTATTTCATAATCTTCTAGTTGGTGCTTTATCCACAACAGCTGTGCACAGCAACTACCTGCAGCTACATACTCAGACTCAGCCGTTGATATAGCTACACTTGTTTGCTTCTTGCTGCACCATGACACCAGCCTTCCTCCTAGGAATTGACAGGTTCCTGTTGTACTTTTCCTATCTTCTTTGCATCCTGCAACGTCTCCATCTGAGAAACCTGTTAGTAGGAAATCTCTATTCTTTGGGCACCAAAGGCCTAGATTAGGTGTGCCCTTAAGATATCTCAAAATTCTCTTAACTGCAGTATAATGAGATTCCTTTGCACAAGCTTGGTACCTAGCACAGACACATATTGCATACATGATGTCAGGTCTACTAGCAGTGAAATAAATTAGGGAACCAATTATCCCTCTATATAAAGACTCATCAACAGGTTTCCCTACCTCATTTTTGCCTATAGGCATACTTGTTCCCATAGTAGTTTTCATGCTGGAGGCTGAGTACATACCTTATTTCTTAATCAACTTCTTTGTGAACTTAGACTGAGATATGGACAATCCATCATCAGTCTATCTAACTTGAAGTCCCAAAAAGAACTTCAGCTCACCCATACTGCTCATCTCAAATTTTCCTTGCATAAGTTTGGCAAACTTCCTACAAAGATTGTTCTCAGTAGAACCAAATATAATGTCATCAACATATATCTGGACTAGGATTATCTTTCCTTTAGATTCCCTAAAGAATAGAGTTTGTCTATCTTTCCTCTAGAGAACTTATTCTCATTAAGAAAAGCAGACAAGGTTTCATACCAAGCCCTTGGGGCTTGTTTTAAACCATATAGAACTTTCCTAAGCCTATACACATAATCAGGATAATGAGAGTCTACAAAACCTGACGGTTATTCTACATAGACTTTCTCTTTTAAGTCAACATTCAAGAATGCTGACTTTACATCCATTTGATATACTTTAAACCCTTGATAGGCATCACAGGCCAAGAATAATCTTATAGCCTCCAACCTAGCCACTGGGGCAAAGGTTTGATCAAAGTCAATCCCTTCCTCTTGCTTGTAGCCTTTTGCTACAAATCTGTCCTTGTTCTTGATTATAGTGCCATTTTCGTTTAGTTTGTTTCTGTAGATCCACTTGGTTCCTATGTTGTTGTGATCCTTTGGTCTAGGAACCAGTTCCCATGCATTATATCTATTGAATTGATTCAACTCCTCTTGCATATCATCAATCTAGTTTGTGTCTAGCATGGCTTCTTCAAACTTTCTGGGTTCTATTTATGTCAAGAAGCTAGAACATAGGACTGAGTTCATACTTTTGCTTCTTGTGATAACACCTTGACTTGCATCACTAATAATTTGGTATGCTGGATGATCTTTCAAGTGTCTTCTTGCTGGAGGAAATCTGTCAACCTCATGGCCTTCTTCATTTTCCTCAACCTGATGCTCCTCATTGTCTTCTTCATCCAGTGAGACTTGTTCTCCCACTGGACAACAAGCATCTTTATCTTCATCCAGCATAGTAGGTACTTCTTCATTGATAGTCAACTTGTTCAGTCTGTCTGTTAGACCTGTAGAACTAACTGAAGAACTAGACAATTCACTGTTAATCAACTTAGACTCATCAAATACAACATGAACAGATTCCTCTACAACTTGGGTAGTTAAGTTGTAGATTTTGTAAGCCCTACTATTATTGTTGTACCCAACAAATATCCATTTTAGGGACTTGATAACAAACTTTGTTTGGTAGTGCTTACCATTAACTAAAACATAACACATACTATCAAGGATCCTAAAGTAGGAAATATTTGGTTTTCTGCCTTTCAAAATCTGATAGGGAGTCATCTTATGTTTCTTATTGATGGAGGCTCTATTGAGAACATGACATGCAGTATTTAATGCCTCAGCCCAGAAGTACTCCGGGAGAGTAGTGTCACTAAGTAGTGTTCTACTTGCTTAAATTAGAGTCCTATTCTTTCTTTCAGCAACTCCATTTTGCTGAGGAGTTATAGGTGAGGAGAATTCCTGATGAATTCCAAATTCATCACAAAACTTTGTCATACATTCAGACTGAAATTCAGTTCTATGATTACTTCTGATTTTGACCACAGAATTGTTATATTCATTCTGAATATTTCTAACAAAAGTCTGGAAAATAGTTGGGGTTTCAGATTTCTGCCTCACGAAGAAAACCCATATGTATCTAGAATAGTCATCCACAATAACTAATGTGTATACTTTCCTACCAAGATTGTGGACTGGCATAGGAACAAACAGATCCATATGCAAGAGATATAAACATCTCGTTGAATCTTTGATATCAAGTGTATGGAAAGAGGACTTAGTCTGTTTGCCCTTTTGGCAAGCTGAACACACACCCTCTTTAATGCACTTGACTTGAGGACCATTCCTCACTAACCCCATGCTAAACAGCTATCCAATTGACTTATAATTCAGATGGGCAAGGCTCTTGTGTCATTTGACACATAGTGAAGATTTTTCTCCTGCAACTAGACATATGGGTGAGTTGTCACACTCACCATCTAGGTTAAGACAATATACATTCCCTTTCTTAGTGTCAGTCAAAATAATCTCTTGATTACTTGAATTTCTTATTTGGCACTCCCCTTTGAGAAATGAGATGTCATAACCTGATCACTAAGTTGACTTATGCTGATCAGGTTATGTTTTAGATCACTCACATAAGCCACTTTAGTGATAGTAATTGAATAACTAAAGATATTACCAAATCCTTTGATGATTCCTTTTTCCAATCCACCAAAGATTACTTTAGGTCCATTCTCTATGGGTACATAGTCCCTCAACATTCTCCTAGTTCCAGTCATATGTCTGGAACATCCACTATCCAAGTACGATATAGGGGTATGGTCACTTGGATTCACCTGCATCAAATATAGAATCACTTACCCTTAGAACCCAAATTGTTATTAGGTCCTAGGTCATTGTTAGATTGAAATCCTGCAGCTGTTCTGACAGGTAGACTACTCTTGGTTTTAACACTTGTGTTGAACCAACAATCCCAGGCAAAATGGCCCACTTTGCCATAGCACCAACGCTCAAACCTATTATACCTTCACTTAGGTACAGACTTTTCTACTTTGTTGCCAGCAGTTCTGTTGAGTGTAGGTGCTGGGGCAATAAATCCCAAGACTTCTTCTTGAACCTGATGGGCTTGCCTATAGTGACCATGAGTACTATCATGATCATACCTATTTGTTTGTTGCATCACTTTTCTAAAGAAAATAGGGGGCTTAGAAGCTAGTGGCTGAGCTGGGGCCTTAACTTTTCTATGAAAATTGGTGGCCATAGTTCAACCCTTGAAACCTAAACCAGTCTTCTCATTATGAGAAATGAAATTATCAATTAAGGGAAAGACTGAATTTGGTTTAGATAATTTAGCCACTAACTCTCTTTCTTGCTGAAGTTTTGCCTCTAGTTTCTTGATGTGATTCTCCTTGAAAGAGATTGTACCCATCTGAATAACAGTAATGTTTTTCAGTTTGGCAATCTCCTTCAGTTTTGAATCTATCAACAAGGCTGTATCTGATACAGCCTGCTTCAGAGACTCAATCGCTTTGGCCTGCTCCTTAACAAGAAACTTGCTCCTCTTCAGAGCTTGCAGCAACCCACCATACTCATTAATGAGTTGATGAACATCCCATCTAATTCAGAACCATCCACATCTCTTGATTCAGAAGTTTCTGAATCTGATGCATTGCAATAATCTGAAACTGAGGAAGAACTGTATACCTTACTAGGACCATGCTGATCCCTGCACTGATCACTTTCTGATAGAGCCATCAGCCCTCTATAACAATAATCGTCTACTCCATTTATGTAGTCCAGCATTTGTAGAAATTCTAGTTCCATAGAATCCTCTTCTGTTGAGATTAGACCAACATATGCTTCTGCATTGTCTTCATCTCCTGATCCTGAAGATGAAGAGTCTATCCAATACTTCTTCTTCTGAGAAACAAGGGATTTCACCTTCTTGACTTTCACTTGATGCTTCTTCTTATCTTTAGATTCAGTCCTCTCGTCTGGACAGTCAGCTATGACATGTCCAAGCCTATTGCAACAATAACACACAATCTTAGTATTAATTTGTTTACTAGGTTTTGATGCATACTTGTCCTCCTTGGGAGTCTTCTTTTTCTTGTAATACTCATCTTTAGAAAAATATGTTGATGGCTTGGTTCTCCAATTCTTTTTTTCATAAACCTTTGGAATTGCCTTGTAAAGGCAGCAAAGTCCTCATCAGAGGTGTGGCTATCTGATATGCTGTTGTAAAGATTTTCTTCTTCAGCCTCAGCACTCCTTCTGGGTGGTCTTACCTTTTCCTACCCTTTCTTGTGCCTTCAGCCTTGACGGCTACAGACCTTTCTCTGTATTCAGGCCTACTGCTTTTCTCCTCCTCTTTTCTGGCAGTGAGCTGAATTTCATATTATAGCAGCTTTCCAAATAGTGTGGGTGGAGGAGTATCAGCAAGCTTGGACACTTCTCTGATGACACATATCTTTGTATCTCAGTCCTTTGTTAGTGATCTCATAAACTTGTCATTCAGTTCATATGTGCTGAAGACTCTGCCATAGGTCATCAGCTCATTGACAATCCTGAAGAACTTTTTGTAACATTCAACTATGCTGTCAGTATTCGCTTGTCTAAAGCTCTAATACTCTTGATTCAGCATAGATTTCATGTCCTCTCTTACTTCTTATGTTCCCTCCATGTAGACAATTAGGGTGTCCCACATTTCCGTGAAGGTTTTACAGTGCACCAGATTCTGAAATGTGGCATCATCTATAACACTGACTATAATGTTTTGTGCTCTTTTGTCTAATGTTTCCAGGATGATCTCATCCTTACTCATTTCAGAATAGCTCTTAGGGGTTTGAACATTTGCATCCAGAACTGATTCCTTCATTGGAATGAAGGGACCCTCTTGTACTGTGATGTAGATTCTTGGATCAGATGCTTCCATGAACAACCTGACCCATTTCTTCCATATGCCAAAGCATTCTTTCCTGCAGATAGGCAGTTTCATAGATCTAAATTCCTTCTGATTCTCTATTGACCCCATTCTTGAAATCTGTTATTTACCTTGGAGATCTACTCAGACTGTTAGGTCAAACTTTGAGCAAACTGCCTCTAATACCACTTGAAAGACTTGATTTCAAGAGCCTAGACACCTAGGGGGGGGGTCAATAGGTTCTAAATTTTTCTTCAAAAACTTTAGGCAAATAACAAAATTTATCTCAGCACTACAGCAATTCAAATCACAGAATAATGAACACAACAAAGCATACACCTGATTTATAGTGGTTTCCCAAGGTCTGGGTACATCCACTTTCCCCCTTCGCCTATCCAGTAATGAACTGGATTCGACCTAACTTCTTTCCACTTCTCAGATCCACAGATCTTACAGCTCAGAACAAATAATGGTTCCTGCAACTCAGAGTGAATCCACACTCCTACAACTCGGGCACAAGCCCTACATCAGCCTCTTTCACAGGCCTACAACTCAGAGTGAAACCCCACTCCTATAACTCAGGCAACAACCCTACCTCAGTCTCTTTCACAGGCCAACAACTCAGAGTGACACCCCACTCCTACAGCTCAAGCAAAAGCCCTACCTCAGCGTTTATAATTACAGGTTTACAACTCAGATCTAACAACAGATCCTACCAGAAATAATTTGATAATGTGATACAGAAATTGCACCAGATGAATCTCTTCACTGGTGAGCTTCTTGATCAGTTCTTGAATGGATAGATCTTTAGATCCAACCTGACTTAGCCGTTTGAAAGCTTCTTGATAGAACAAAATAAGGTTGATCTTCACTTGTTGTAGAAGTTGATCTTCAGATAGCTTCCTTCTTGAATTCAGAATGAAATCTGAATCTTCCTTGCAGACTGATCTGGATCTGCCTTCATAAGGGTTTCCACTTTTCTTATTGTAGAAATCTTCTGATGAATTCACTTCTTAATGTAGTGTTCCTTGCTTCTCTTCTCTATTTTTTCACTACTTCACTTCTACACTTGATTAATTTGATTAATTATATATTGTATCAAGCCAGTCCTTTATATAGAGTTTTCTCCAGATTACCGGCTGATCCGGTTTGTAACAGTCTTCTAACAGTTCTGTGAAAAGTGTCAGACCGGTTGGTTAAGGTTTTCCAACTGAACATGAACCACTCAGCAAACTGCTTCACATGTGTTGACACAAATAGACTAAGTGTCGACACATGTCTTGATGATGTCGACACAACACTCCATGTGTCGACATAGTCATTCTTCTTGTACTCGACACAGCATATGTTAAATGTTTCGACACAAGTCCTGTGTGTCGACACAGCTTCTGCTTCCAGTATCGACATAACTTCTGGGTGTCGAAACAACTTCTGCTTCCAGTGTCGACATAACTTCTGGGTTTCGACATAGCTTCTGCTTTCAGTGTCGACATATCTTCTGGGTGTCGACACAACTTCTGCTTTCAGTGTCGACATAACTTCTGGTTGTCGACAAAATTCTGGTGTGTGTCGACACAAGTTCTATGTGTCGACACAGTCGTTGTCGACAGAATTCTAGAATGTGTCGACAGCTTCTCTGTGTGTCAACACAAGTCCTGTTGATGTCGACACAATCTGGCAATTGGTGTCGACACAGCGTTGTCGATAAATTTTTTGTGTGTCGACATAAATTCTGGGTGTCAACAAAATCTCGCCCTTGGTGTCGATACATCCATTCCCAAGTGTCGACACTTGTACTTAGAAAAATATTTCTTCCATTTACTAAACCTGCAAATGATAACTCAATACAACATCAAATAGAACTTGATGCATATCACTGAGTTAGGTGAGACTTCTCCAAATCTGCTACACATTTTCCAATGTACCCAACATAAAGAACAAAGACGTGCAGTAGTGGTTCGTGGGTGAAATTTGGATGAGTTAGTTTGCAAATCAAGTGAATTGTGTCTTTCTACGTGAGAATCTTTAATTTTTGCGCTAATCTTTGGTTTCTCTTCCATAGATTCTTGTTAACTTCCTGAAAAAAGATATGATATTCAAAAAAATTTAAATAAGAAACATGGTTAATAATAATGGAATGAAGAAAATTTCATACATTTTGATTAACATAAATAAATATGAAAAAAAAACAGAGTTCCACAGAAAAAAACACTTGTTTGACATAAAAAACATACACGAAAATGAAAATAACGAAAAAAAGTGATAAGAATTAACATTAGACATCATCATTTTCCACATCATCTACAGAGTCGACGTTTATAGTATCATCATCGATGTCTTCTTCGTTCAGACCTCTACTTAGGCATGATTGATCTCTTTTCTTAATTGTCATGGCTTCAACATCGGTTCTTTGTAATAAAATTTCAGTGTCATCATCATCTATGGCAATATCAGGTAATGGGTTTAACCCAACATCTATATCATACAAATGAATTTCTTCTTCATTAAAGTCTTCACTATCTTTCGGAGGAACATCATAAAAGTGACGAGGCGTTGTCTTTATTACCAATCTCCAATCTTTATTTTTGTTATCGGCTACATAATATACTTGTTCAACTTGGCAAGCTAAGATATAAGGTTCATTGCTTCTCAAATTTTGTTTTACATTAACGGAAATAATTCCATTTAATTCCTTCTTATAACCTTTGCCTTCATGGTGTGTATCCCGCCACTCACATTTAAATAGAACAATCTGGCGTTCAACACAATAATCTAATTGAATAATGTCTCTTAAAACTCCATAATATTATCTGCCATGTGATTGTTCAACACCCCTTACAATGATTCCACTGTTCTGAGTCTTACGCCTGATTTCACGATCATATGTATGAAACCTAAAGCCATTAACAATATAACCAGTAAAATGTGTTGCCCCTTTTCTTGGACCGCGTGCTAACTGTAAAAATTTAGCATTGACACTTAGATCCCCTTCATAATACAACTTTGATGCCTATTGAAAAACAAAGATGTTAAATTAAAATATCATAAAATAACTCTGTAATATATAAAATAGATTATATTATACTACCAATTTACCCGTAATTCAAACCATTTAACAAAGGTGGACTCGTGTCTTCTTTCAACATCTTTAGAAGATATTTGCTCAAGTTCCTTTGATGCTCCCTATAAATGCAAATGATTAACGAAATAATTTCATTACAATTTAATATGTATTTATAGAACAAAGCTGTGAGACTAACTTTATAAATGGTTCCACTTCCAGACAATTTCTTAATATGTATAATTGAGTACGATGCCAATCTTCATATGTGAGATTATTTTCAAATCCTTTGCCAAGTGACCTCCCCAACTTTTGAAAAATAGATAATCTTGAATCTTGTGCATCATTTCCTTCATCATTTCTAGTAGGACCATTGAACTTTGTATCAATTTTACTCATATATCTTGAACAAAATGTCAAGCACTCGTGTACTAGGTAACCATTTGCCATTGAACCTTCTGGGCGTGCTTTATTTCTTACAAAAGATTTAAGTGTCTGTAAATATCTATATTACAAAATTCGAGGATTATATAAGAATATGTAAAAACAACAAAATAAATCTAAAAGAAAAAATATTGCATACCTCTCAATTGGGTACATCGATCGATAATGAATCGGACCGGCAATTTTGGCTTCTCATGCAAGATGAATTGGCAAATGCATCATGATTGTGAAAAAAGAATGGGGAAATAACTTCTCCAGTTTGCAAAGTATGATAGGAATATTACTTTCAAGTCTATCCAACACTTTAATCGTTAATGTCTTAGAGCCCAACTCCTTGAAAAATAGACTCAATTCAACTAGCGGATCATAAACCTCTTTTTGAACAATATCACAAAAAGCTGGAGCAAGTTGATCTTGCAAACAAAACATGACAATCATGAGCCTTCATTCTTGAAACCTTACCTTCCTTAGAATTTACACATCTTCTTATGTTAGACAAATAAATATCGGGAACTTTTATATTCTCTAAGAAATGACATACTGCCCTTCGCTCAGCTAGCGTTAAAGTATAACAGTCTTGTGGCATTATATAATAACCATCTTTCTCTATCGGATGCGATTCTTTTTTCAAACCTATTTCTTTTTGGTCTAGTCTAGCTGACAAATCATCTTTTGTTTTCCCGTCAATATTCAACAGAGTCCCCAATATATTTTCAGTAATATTTTTTAAAATATGCATATAATCTAAACAATGCCGTATCTCAAGAGTTCTCCAACATGGTAACTGAAAGAAAATACTTAACTTCTTCCAATTATAAGGTAGAGATACTTCATCCTGCTTTCTTTTTTGTTGATGCTTTTCAAATATCACATATCATATTCTTTTAATTGTTCTAAAATATCATCCCCTGATAGGTCTTTTGGCGCAGAATGTGTTTCTATTATTCCATCAAATGACTTCTTATGTTTACGCCATTTATGTACTAGAACCAAAACCGCGTCTGTTTCCCATATAACTCATCTTAAACCCATTCTTCAATCTACAAGACCAAGTATCTTTGTTGCAATAAGGACATGCTAACTTACCTTTAGTGCTCCATCCTGATAGGTTCGCATAAGCAGGAAAATCATTTATTGTCCATAGTAAAGCAACGCACATATTAAAATTGGACTTTCCATAAGCTTCGTATGTACAAACCCCAACTTCCCACAAATGTTTAAACTAATCAATCAAAGGCTATAAATACACATCCATATCATTCCGAGGTTGTCCTGGACCAGGAATAATCAAGGATATTATAAAACTAGGGGTTTTCATGCACATCCATGGTGGAAAATTATATGGGACTAAAACAACTATCCATACACTATAATTTGTGCGCATAAGACCAAAAGGATTAAACCCATCGCTTGCTAAACCAAGTCTAACATTTCGTGTGTCTAATGAAAATTCTTGGCGTTTTCTATCAAATGATTTCCAAGCAAATGTCTCAGTAGGATGTCTCAACTTACCGTCATCACATCGTTGTTCCTTATGCCACCTTATCTCCTTGGCCGTTCTAGAGCACATATACCAACTTTGAAGTCTAGGTATTAATGGAAAGTGTCTCAATATAATGTTTGGTATATTTTTCATTTTTTTTGAAAGCATATTACCTTTTGTATTATCGGACTCCTTGCATGATTTCCACCTAGATGTGCCACAAGTAGGACAACTTATATAATCTGCAAATTTATCACGGTAGAGAATGCAATCATTCATGCAAGCATCTATCTTCTTACACCCCATTCTAAGCTCTTGCATGTAGTTTTTAGCTTCATAGAAACTACTTGGCAGTGTTTCACAAAAAGGAATTGCCCATTTTATTACTTTAAGCAATTCAGGAAAAGATTGATCTGTCCATCCATAATCAGTTTTAAGTGTCAACAAAGTAACTAGAAATTGAAATTTTGAAAATTCTTTGCAACCAGGATATAATTATTTTTCAGCATCATTCAGCAAATCATAAAATTTTCTAGCTGCTTCATTTGTATTATAATTATGACATTCTTATGCGATCTCATTCATATTATTATAACCAGTATTAAAATCATCCAGCATAGCCTGCATATCATCATCCCTGAAATCAACAGTTCATCCTCACCAAGAGTTGAAATGTTGCCACAATAAATTGAGTTATCCTCACCGTGACATGACCACCATTTATAAGTCCAGATAATTCCATTCAAAATAAGGTGCCCAAACACAATATCTCGAGTGTGAAAGAAAATATTTCCATATTTACAACAAGGACAACGAATATTATTTCCCCTAATAGAATGTGTAAAAGCAAAATCATGGAAGTCATTCACTCAATTGATGTAAGCCGGTTGTCGTCGATCATTGAGATCCATCCAACTCATATCCATTGCACTGCAAGATTACAGGAGAGAAAGAGATAATTAGAATTAAAGCCACTGTCGATAAAGGACAGCCTGTGCACGAAGCATCCCCATGCAGCGAGGTTCCGGGGAAGGGCTCAATATGGGTAACATAATAACAAGACTCAAGCCTTTATCCCACTATAGTGGGGTCGACTATATGAATCCTTTGTCGCCATTGTGCCTTATCTTTTGTCATAAGGATAATAAAGAAAAAGAACATAAGTATCAGTTCATCAAGAGTTACGAGGGAGTACCAGTCAATCGAAAAATAAAGAAAAACATGTAGAAATTGTTTGGTGGATAAACATAAGGCCTATTAATTTCACCAAAAACCCTATCTGCTTCCATCCCTAGTGCTTGTCTATCAGATTTTGTCTCACCGAGGAGCATGTTATTGCATGAAAGGAGAAAGACAAAAAGAACAATGAACACATATTGTCCTTTGGGGCTTGACAAAAAAATGATCTGTTATAAGATTGTGAAGGTAAAGTAAGTTGTCTTGGTTCACAACCAACAAATGCTGGCCTCCACTACAGAGAGTGTAGCAACATGAAGAGGCAAAATGAAAAGATATAATAGTATACATTCAAAACAACAGACGTAGGGGTCATTCGGAGGGCGTTACGGACCCAAGTAACCCAACCACTCCAAACACTCCTTAGATCTACCGCTCCTACACAAGCATCTAGTGACTCGTTATGGTTCGGATCAAACACAACACATAAAACAACAAGGAGGAGTGATCGACTCAAAACAACGATCAATAAAAAGAGTCGGATGATTCCCCAAATTAACGCAAAGGTTGCCAATCTTTTTTGAGAGCAAAATCAAGGCTATAGGACAAGATTCACTCAAGAAAATTGGAACTACCCGATCAGGATTTAAAGAAGTTCGAAAATGATGAAATCGAATTAGAAATGGCGAGCGATTGAATTTAAAAATCACGGAAATAATGGTTGTTCAACCTCCACAATACTAGCAAGAAAACACAAAGATGAGACGGGAGAAATTACCCAACTCAGTTTTCATGAACACACTTGATAAGGTGGGAGAATCACTCTCTCCATAGATCCACCGGCGTCACACCGAATTGGGATGCAACCTTCTTCCTTGGAGTCGCACCGAAGGAAGCCACGCCAGCGTCGCACAGAAGAGGGGAGGAAGCCAAGGGGCGGCGACTTCACACCTTGGCCGGCGACTTTGGGGGGGGGGGAGAAACTCCTCTTGGCCAAAATCTCTCAATGAGGGATAAATTTAGGGTTAAGTAAATCTTGTCTAATATTCTCATCAAAGGTTCTCCTTAAATAGGAGTTACAACACACATCTAGCCATCGAATATAAAGATGAAATCTCATCCATCCAGAAGGATAAATACCACCAAAATGTTTAAATGCAGGAAATAACAGAATAAAAGGTCCTCTCATGAATATAAAATTATTACCCAAACATGGAATAAATTTATATTCATATAAATAAAATAACGTAAGTGCATAAATTAAAATAAGCCTTCAAGTGGGCTTAGCATGCCGCGGGCGGAGGTTATAACGCTGTCTTCCGTTAGCATCATCATGTCTTCTGTTAGCATCATCATGGCTCCGAAAGTCTTTATGTTGTAATGCCTCAACAACCGGATCATCATCAAGTAGTGGTGGCGAGGCCGCGACATCAATCCTCCCCCGCTCAAAATCACGTATCTCTGATGCGTGGTCCAAGAAGTAGCGGTGGAGAAGAGCGACATCCAAGCATCTAAGCTCCGTCTCAAGTACCCATGAGTCGTCCGAAGGGGGCGGTCACACCAACAGATGGGGAAGCCGTAGGTATCACCATCAGTAGTAGCAAGTGCCTCAGCCGCAAGTATCCTTTCTAGGGTAAGAAATGTCTTGGGAAACCTGGGGAACATGATAGCAGTTGGAATAAAGGAATGCAACTCACCATCTGATGATATACCCGTGGGGATCGTAAGAGAGACATCGTCCGAACTACCACTCCCCAACCCATTAGAAATTTTAGTGGAAGGAGAAGATGACAAAGAAGTCAACTCTTGTGGAGGCGAAACAAACAACATTAAATTCGAGACATTAAAAATGGGGGAGATTTCCCAATCAGCAGGCACCCGAAACCCCCTGATGGGCATATGAAGAGCTAGCAGCCTCAGATGAATGACCAAGCATGAAGCGGAGGAAAGCAAGAATCTCCTCAACAGAAAGGGCAGAAGGATCCTCGGGGACATCAGTGCCGCCATAAGGAACAGTATCATCAACTACATCGAACAGATGGGCTGAGCGAGACAGGGAAGGGCAACCCAGAGTACGACCAAAGCCACGACCGCCACGAGGAGCAGGACCCCCGCAAGGGGGAGGAAAGACATGAAGCTTAAAATAGGTGTCCCCAGTATGTCGGACTTTCCCAATGTAATCACACCTCAAATGGTCCTTGTCCACCTAGCTTCTTAATAATCCGAAAAGGGCTGTTGCGCTTTGGTGCTAACTTTTTAACGGTGCCCGTGGGCAGTCGCTCGGGAACTATGCAGACTCAGACCAGATCGCCAACATTAAAGTTTGACACTCTCCTATGTTGATTAGCGTGCGCTTGATAAGACTCATATTGAGTAGCCAAGGTAGCCCGTATACGTGCGTGTAGGTCATGAATGTGTTGGGTGAAGGATTGTGCGAATTGACTTGCTTTGTATGTTGGAGGCAACGGAACCAAGTCAAGGGGCACATGGGCCTTGTACCCGTGGACAATCTCGTTGGGAGACAAACCCGTGGACCTATTTTTGGAATTATTATGGGCCAATGTGGCATGGGGAAGAAGTAAGTCCCAAGTTCCCTTATGATCGCTCACAAGACATCTAAGAAGAATCCCCAAGCTCTGATTAACCACTTCCATCTGCCCATCATTTTGTGGATGGTAGGCGACGGAAAACAATAATTTGGTACCCATTAAAATTCAAAGTGTTTTCCAAAAATAACTCGTAAACTTGACATTCCTATCTGAGACTATTGTTTTCGGCACTCCATGGTGACTAACGACGTCCTTAAAATAAAAATTCGCCACGTGAGACGCGTCATTGATCTGATTACACGCAATGAAATACGCCATTTTAAAAAATCTATCTACCACCACAAAAATAGAATCGTGAATGCGTAAAGTGGTGGGTAGGCCTAGAACAAAATCCTTACTCACGTCTTCCCATGGTGTGGAAGGGATAGGTAAGGGCATATATAATCCTACGTTGGTCTTAGTTCCCTTGGATACCTGACAGGTACGACAACTACTAACTACCCTTCCCACAATCGCCTTAAGTTTTGGCCAATAGAATTTCTCCTCAACTAGCGTAATTGTCTTGTCCCTACCGAAGTGTCCACTCAACCCTCCACTATGCAGATCCCAAATGATATGAAGTCGTAAAGAGGACTGCGGGATACACAACTTCCCATGCCTAAAGAGGTAACCGTCTCTAATAACAAACACAATTATCGTCGTGGGGGAGCTATCCTGAGCGGATAAATAGGATTACTTAAAATCTGGCAGGTAGTGTACTTATCCTTAATGCGTTCAAAACCTACAATGTTAACCTCCATAGTGGAAAGCAAGAGGATAAGGCGACTAAGAGCATCCACAACTCGGTTATCTGACCCCTTAAGGTGCTTCAGGTTAAACGTGTAACCTTGTAGGAAAGCTACCCACTTAGCGTGACGCAGGCTGATTTTATGATGGCCATTGATGAAGCAGAAAGATTCGTGATCGGAGAGGATCACAAACTCCTTGGAGAGGAGATAGTGCCTCCAATGGTGCAAACACCGCAGAACCGCATAAAACTCCCTATCGTAGTTGGAATAATTTAGCTTAGCGCCGGTTAACTTCTCACTAAAGTAACTAACTGGGTGCCCCTCCTGACTCAAGACACCTCCAACACCCACCCTAGAAGCATCACAAGTAAACTCAAAGACTTTGGTGGAGTCTGGTAGAAGCAAGACAAGTGCCTCAGTCATAAGATTCTTAATGCGATTGAAAGCAAGCGCGGCACAATTCGTCCAAGTGAACTCGCCCTTGTTCATGCACTCCGTAATGGGGGCCATGATGCTACTGAAGTCTTGTATGAAACATCGATAGAAAGTAGCTAATCCATGGAAACTACGTACCTCACGTAGGCCAGTCGGTTCGGGCCATTCCCATATCACTTGAACTTTACCAGGATAAACTCGTATGCCCTCAGACCCGACAATATAACCCAAAAACTCTACCTCTGACATGTGGAAAGTGTACTTCTTAAAGTTTAGAAAAAATGTTTCCTTCCTCGGGGTGGAAAGAATCGCTCTCATATGGGAAATGTGCTCGTCAGCGGTGGTGCTGTAGACTAAGATGTCATCGAAATAAATGACCACAAACTTTCCCAAGAATGACTGAAAGACATGTGTCATCATCCGGTAGAAGGTGCTGGGAGCATTGGATAACCCAAAGGGCATCACAAGCCACTCATATAACCCATCCTAAGACTTAAACGCAGTCTTCCATTCATCTCTCTCACAGATCCTAATCTGGTGATAGCCACTCCGTAAGTCCAACTTCGTAAAGATAGTGGCGCCAGATAAGACATCTAAGAGGTCATCTAATCGTGGAATAGGAAACCTATACTTGATAGTAATCTTGTTGATAGCGCGGCTATCAACACATATTCGCCATGTACCATCCTTCTTGGGGGCAAGCAAGGATGGTACCGCACATGGGCTCAAGCTAGTCCTAATGAACCCCTTCTTCAACAGGTCCTCAATCTAGGTCTGTAACTCCTTATGGGAAGCAAGATGAAGTCTATAATGGGGCTAGTTGGGTAGGGACGAACCAGGAATAAGGTCTATCGCATGCTGTATATCCCGAAGTGGTGGCAACATCGATGGTAGCTCATCCGGGTAAACATCATTATATTCTTCCAACAATGCCCGGAGCTCACTAGGTAAGCCATCCAACACTCCAAAATTAGTCATTGCACTCATAAGTACTAAAGCATACAACACTCCATCAAGAAATGAATCCTTCACAAATTCCTTTTTACCTAATAGACTCAATGTTTTCCTCTCGACTGGGATAGTGGTGTCCTTAGCCACAGCTACTGGTTCCTTCGAAACGGTCGGCCTCAACGTAATGACCTAGCCATTAAATTTAAACTCATACGTGTTGGATCTCCCAAAGCGTGTCACGTCGCGGTCGTATAGCCACGGACGGCCCAACAACACGTGACAAGCGTCCATTGGAAGGATGTCACACCACCCCTCGTCAGTGTAGGATTTGATCGAGAGGGGTACTAGACATCGCTTGGTGACCGGAACGGTAACCTTATTGATCCAAGCTACAGGATACTGAGTCGGGTGGGGCTACGTGGTCAAGTCCTTTCGTGTAACGACATTTTCAAAAACGACATTCACACAACTATCACTATCGATAATCAGTTTGCAGAGCTTCTCACCACTCTTAAAAATCAGAGAAAATATGCTCGTCCTCTTCCAATCATATAACGGACTAGGAGTGGTCAAGATACAACACATCACCATAAGGTGGTGATCGTCCTCTAAATCACTTGGGACCCCATCTGGGTCACTCTCCTCTGTAGCCTCATAAACATAATCAGCGAGGTCGGTAGTCGACTATAAAAGGGCTATGGCCTTTGTCTTCGTTGGGCGCTCAAAGGCATAGTGGCCTTGAATACCGCAAGAATAACATGTGGCATTGGTCTTACTAATCTTCCCTATGGGGATACTCTCACCCGCGAGATTCTTAGTGTTCCTAGTAGTGATCACTACCGACTTCAACTCGGTGGACCTAAACTTCCCCTTATCTGGGTATGTGGAGGCAAATGCTCCAGCCGTGGACATGTTCTTTGCATGGGAATAACGGGAATGGGCCTTAGAGTCTAGATGTTTTTCAATGTCAAGGGCGGCATCGAAAGTCGTATTCAGGTCCGTATGACCATAGCGCAAGAGCTTTCTTTGAATCTCGGGTTGAAGCCCTTTACGAAACCTAGATAATGTGACTTCGGGGATCTCCCTAAGATCATAACGCACCATACGATCCTTCAGATCTCCCATGTGCTCAGCTACCAAATTTGAGCCCTGCCGCAGGGTGGCAAGCTCATCGAACATCTGTGTTCGGTGGTACGCAGGGAAGTACTTATCGGTTAGCAAATTTTTCATCACCGGCCAACCTATGAGGGTGGCTCCATGTCCGGTTCCTAATCTCCACTCCTCATTCAGCCAATACGTCTTCGCACAGCCTGTTACTTCATCCTGGCAACTTGGATCTTTTGAGGGTCCGTGAGATTGTGCCATTCGAAGTAACATTCCATGTCCACATTCCAATTAAGGAAGATCTAGGGATATCCCATGCCATCGTACGTGGGGGCATTAATCTTAATGGCCCTGGTGATATCAAAACCTCTCTCGTGGCGGTGTTATCGAGGGGGTACTCGGGGAGAGACCTCATCGGAATCCGAATTAGGGATTTGTTGGCGCTGGTGTGGCTGCGCAACATTAATGGGTGGCGGTGGAGGCCCTCCTTGATTCAAAAGGAGTTGTCCTAACATGGCCCTAATATCAATCATTTTGTTACGTATACCCACTATAGCAACCGCGTTGGGGTCCCCTTGCTCATTCGCAGCCATGCTAGACGAAGAGGGGGTAGTGTATTCCGTTCCTAGTCTAGTGCGCATGCAGGTGTAGAAATATTGGAAAGATGATTTTCACTAGGGCTGACCCTACATGGAAAACAAAATATTTTTGAAATTTCCCGATGTAAAAAAATGTAGAACGTTAATTTTTTTTTTGAACTTTTCGTTGAAAAATACAGATTTTAGAGCGCTATTGGCAGACCAGTAGAATTTTTTTTTGTGATTTGTATTGCGCGTACCGACAAGACTCAAGCGAGGACATTTCAATTAGGAAATTGATACGACCGCCTCTGATACCAAATTGACGTAGGGGTCATTCGGAGGGCGTCACGGACCCAAGTAACCCAACCACTCCCAACACGCCTTAGATCTACCGCTCCTACACAAGCATCTAGCGACTCGTTACGGTTCGGATCAAACGCAACACATAAAACAACAAGGAGGAGTGATCGACTCTAAACAACGATCAAGAAAAAGAGTTGGATGATTCCCAAAATTAACGCAAAGGTTCCCAATCCTTTTTGAGAGCAAAATCAAGGCTATAGGACAAGATTCCCTCAAGCAAATTGGATCTACCGCATCCGAATTTAAAGAAGTTCGAAGACGATGAAATCGAATTAGAAATGGCGAGCGATTGAATTTAAAAATCACAGAAAAAACGGTTGTTCAACCTCCCCAATACTAGCAAGAAAACACAAAGATGAGAGGGGAGAAATTACCCAACCCAATTTTCATGAACACACTTGATAAGGTGGGAGAATCACTCTCTCCACGGATCCACTAGCGTCACACCGAATGGGGCTGCAACCTTCTTCTTTGGACTCGCATCGAAGGAAGCCACGCCGGCGTCGCACCGAAGAGGGGAGGAAGCAAAGGGGCGGCGGCTTCACCCCTTGGCCGGCTGCTTTGGGGGGGAGAAACTCCTCTTGGCCGAAATCTCTCAATGATGGATAAATTTAGCGTTAAGCAAATCTTGTCTAATATTCTCATCAAAGGTTCTCCTTAAATAGGAGTTGCAACACATCTAACCATCCAATATAGAGATGAAATCTCATCCTTCCGGAAGGCTAAATACACACCAATATTTTTAAATGCAGGAAATAAGAAAATAAAAGGTCCTCTCATGAATATAAAATTATTACCCAAACATGGAATAATTTTATATTCAGAAAAATAAAATAACGTAAGTGAATAAATTAAAATAATCCTTCAAGTGGGCTTAGCATGCCGCAAGCGGAGGTTATAACGCTGTCTTCCGTTAGCATCATCATATCTTCCGTTAGCATCATCATGGCTCCGAAAGTCTTTATGTTGTAACGTCGGCAACCGAATCATCATCAAGCAGTGGTGGCGAGGCCGCGACATCAACAACCAATAAGCAAATATGTTTAGCTTGATGGCAATAGTGGATCACAAAAAGCTTGAATCGCCCACTGAAACCTCAGTGTCATCATCCAAGAAAATCCAGCTATACAAGTAGCTTTTGTAGAGAAATTGCAAGGCGGGAAAGTTAACTTAGAGATTTAAAAAAGGTTATAGATTTTCAAATATGAAGCTTACCGATGAAATATTCCCGAAAAACTCAAGTCCTACCTTACCTCGATGCCCAATATTTGGAAGATTGAGACCAACCTATATTTTCTTCACAAAAAGTATACTTTTAGTGACGAAACATATTTCGTCACACATATTTGGCCACAAAAATATCTCTAAAATTTGCTCATAAAAGTTTAGGTGGAAAGGCAGAAGATGAATGCATATATCCGACAAGCGTGTACAGGATAAGGTCTTTTGTACCAATTAACTGTTCATAGATGAAGCCTCTGAAATAAGAAATCATGACAAAATGGAAATGAACTACAAGCAAAAACTTGCCAAGGAGTCATTTACATTGGAAAGATCACTTGGTATTATTTATAAATCAACAAATTAAAATGGACGACAATTAGGAAAGGGTTGACTGCCAAAAAAATGACCTCAAGAAGAAGAATCAACTGCTGTTGGCTACTGCTAGGGCACTAAGGGAAGGACCAACCGTTCACTTCTCAGTGCTGCTTCTAGGAAAGGGCCGATAGGTGATGCCAGGGAAAGGGAAAGGTCGACTAAGGAACTCAAAATTAAAATCAAAACGAAAGTTTGAAATCAAAATCGAAATTGAAATATACCTTCTCTGCTTCTAAGAATCTCGCTGATGCCTAGACTGCTTAGTGCTCAGCTTCTTCATTGCTAACAGTAATGTAGTTGCCGGTGAAGTCCAGTCCTCAACGATGAAGGGGGTCGGGAGTCGGGAGAAAATGGGAAAGGACCCGTTTGGGCTTGTTTATTACTATATAAATATGACACAATAAATATGGCGTTATCAGCCCGAAAAAGCCCGAGAAAGCCAATGATCCGGTTGTCGGTTATCAACCCGAAAAAGATAATTAAAAAGTGCACATAAAAATCTATCCATTGGGGAATAGGTTTACCCATTCGGGATCATTTATCACGCAATAAATATTGCAAAAAATCAGGCTCAATAAATATGGTGTAATAAAAATGACATAATAAATATGGCGTAATAAATATGTGTTAATAAATATGGCTCAAAAAATATTGCTCAATAAATATGACACAAGAAATATGACTCAATAACTAAGTCTCAATAAATATCGCTTAATAAATATGATTTAGTAAATATGATAAAATAAATATGGCACATTAAATATGACTCAATAAATATGTTCATAAATTTGGATTCAGTTGTCTATTTTTATTTTGGAAAAGCTCACTAAAAAGTGCTTTGTATAATTTATCAATTTTCAAATAGGTTTACCCACTCTGGCTCGCTCAATGCTTAATAAATATGTTATAATAAATACTACGCAATAAATATGGGATAATAAATATATATCAATAAATTTGATGCAAAAAATACGGCTGAATAAGTATGGCTTATTAAATATCTCTCAATGAAAATGTTTTAAGAAATATGATTCCATAATTATGTCTCAATAAATATGACTCTTGAAATATGGCTCAGTCATAACAGCTCAATAAAAATGACGCAATAAATATAGCCCAATAAATAAAGACATAATTTTTGATCTGGTAGAACATTTTCATCCAAAAACAAACATTTGAAAAAAGCTCAGGTAAATCTATCTTTGGCAAACAGGTTTACTCGTTCGGACTTGTTTAACGCTATATAAATATGACGCAATAAATATGGCACAAATAAATATAACTCAATAAATATGGCTCAATAAATAAGACCACAGAAATATGGCTCAATAAATATGACTCAATAAATATCACCATAATTTTTGTTCTGGTTGTCCATTTTCAGACAGCAAAGGCCCATTTAAAAATGCTCGAAATGATTTATCTATTGGTGAACATGATTAACTGTTTGGGCTTGTTTGACACTCAATAAATATAACACAATAAATATGACATAATAAATATGACAAAATAAATATGACACAATAAATATAGCCCAATAAATATAGCTCTAAATGATTTATCCAATGACAATCATGTTTACCCGTTCGGGCTCATTCAACACTCAATAAGCCCGAACAGGTAAACATGATTGTCATTGGATGAAAATGCTTCAAGAAATATGATTCAATAATTATGTCTCAATAAATATGACTCTTGAAATATGGCTCAATCATAACGGCTCAATAAATATGGCGCAATAAATATAGCCCAATAAATAAAGACTTAATTTTTGATCTGGTAGAACATTTTCATCCAAAAAAAAACATTTGAAAAAAGCTCAGGTAAATCTATCTTTGGCGAACAGGTTTACCCGTTCGGACTTGTTTAACGCTATATAAATATGACGTAATAAATATGACACAAATAAATATAACTCAATAAATATGGCTCAATAAATAAGGCCACAAAAATATGGCTCAATAAATATGACTCAATAAATATGGCCATAATTTTTGTTCTGGTTGTCCATTTTCAGACAGGAAAGGCCGATTTAAAAGTGCTCGAAATGTTTTATCTATTGGTGAACATGATTAACTGTTTGAGCTTGTTTAACACTCAATAAATACATCACAATAAATATGACATAATAAATATGTCAAAATAAATATGACATAATAAATATAGCTCTAAATGATTTATCTAATGACAATCATGTTTACCCGTTCAGGCTCATTCAACACTCAATAAATATGTTATAATAAATACTACATAATAAATATGACGCAATAAATATATCTCAATAAATTTGGCATAATAAACATGCCTCAATAAATATGGCTTATTAAATATATTTTAATGAAAATGCCACAAGAAACATGGCTCAATAATTATATCACAATAAATATGGCTCAGAAAATATGGCTCAATAAATGACTCAATAAATATGACATAATAACTATATCCCAATAAATATAGAACAATAAATATTGCCATATTTTTTAATTCGATTGTCCATTTTCAGCCTCGGAAATCCTATTGAAAAGTGCACAGATAAATCTATCATTTAGCAAATAGATTTTCCCGTTCAGGCTCATTTAACACTATATAATTATGGCGCAATTAATATGACACAAAAAAGTATGGCTCGGTTAATATGGCTCAATAAATATGGCCAAGGAAATATGACATAATAAATATGATTCAATAAATATGACCATAACTTTTATTCCAGTTGTCCATTTTCAGCCCGAAAAAACTGATTGAAAAACCTCTAAATGATTTATCCATTGGGGAAAATGTTTACCCGTTCGGGCTCGTTCAACATTCAATAAATATGTTATAATAAATACTTCAAAATAAAAATGACACAATAAATATTTCTTAATAAAATTGGCATAATAAATATGACTCAATAAAAATGTCTTATTAAATATCTCTAATGAAAATGCTTCAAAAATATGGTTCAATAATTATGTCTCAATAAAACTGACTCATGAAATATGACTCAATCATAATGGCTCAATAAATATGACACAATAAATATTGCCCAATAAATAAAGCAATAATTTTTGATCTCGTTGTCCATATTCATCACAAAAAAGACATTTCAAAAAAACTCGGATAAATATATCTTTGGCAAATAGGTTACCCGTTCGGGCACATTTAACACTATATAAGTATGGCATAATAAATATAACACAAATAAAAATAGCTCTGTAAATATGTCTAAATAAATATGGCCAACAAAATATGACACAATAAATATGGCTCTATAAATATGACCATAACTTTTGTTCTAGTTGTCCGTCTTTCCCCCGAAAAAGCCCATTTAAAATTGCTCAAAATTATTTATCCATTGCGGAACAAGTTTACCCATTTGGGCTTGTTTATTTCTATATAAATATGATACTTTAAATATGGCATTTTCAGCCCGAAGATGCCCGAAAAGCCCGACGAAGCCCGAGTAAGCCCGAAGAAGACCGAAAAAGCCCGAAACAGCCCGAAAAAGCACGAAAAGCCCGAAAAGCCCGAAAAAGGCAGTGATCTAGTGGTCAGTTATCAGCCCTAAAAATCCAATTAAAAAGAGCACATAAAGGTCTATCCATTGTCAAACAGAATTACCCATTCAGGATCTTTTATCGCTGAATAAATATGGCAAATAAATAAGGAATAATAAATATGATGCAATAAAAAGTGACATAATAAATATGGTGTAACAAATATGCGTTAATAAATATATCTCAAAAATATTGCTCAATAAATATGGCACATGAAATATAACTCAATAACTAAGTCTCAATAAATACGGCTTAGTAAATATGGTTTAAAAAATGATAAAATATATATTGCGCATTAAATATGACTCAATAAATATGATCATAACTATGAATTCAGTTGTCTATTTTTATCCTCAAAAATCCCATTAAAAGTACTCTGAATAATTTAACCATTAACAAACAGGTTTACCCACTCGGACTCATTCAACACTCAATAAATATGTTATAATAAATACTAGGCAATAAATATGGGACACTAAATATATCTCAATTAATATGGTGCAAAAAATATGGCACAATAAATATGGCTTATTACATATCTCTTGATAAAAATGCTTCAAGAAATATCATTCAATAATTACGTCTCAATAAATATGACTCCTGAAATATGGCTCAATCATAATGGCTCAATAAATATGGCGCAATAAATATAGCCCCAAAAATAAAATCATAATTTTTGATCTACTAGTCCATTTTTATCCAGAAAAAGACATTTGAAAAAAGCTCAGATAAATCTATCTTTAGCATACAGGTTTACCCGTTCGATCTCGTTTAATGCTATATAAATATGATGCAAAAAATATAACACAAATAAATATAGCTCAATAAATATGATTCAATAAATAAGGCCAAACAAATATGGCATAATAAATATAACTCAATAAATATGACCATAATTTTTGTTCTGGTTGTCCATTTTCAGCCCGGAAAAGCCCATTTAAAAGTGCTCAAAATGACTTATCTATTAGTCAACATGATTACCTGTTTGTGCTTGTTTGATACTCAATAGATATGGCACAATAAATGTGTCGTAAATAAATATGACAAAATAAATATGTCATAATAAATATAGCCCAATAAGTATACATCAATAAATAAAACTCTAAATGATTTAAACATTGACAATCATGTTTACCTGTTTGGGCTCATTCAATACTCAATAAATATGTTTTAATAAATACTACATAATAAATATGACACAATAAATATAACTCTACAAATTTGGCGTAATAAACATGTCTCAATAAATATGTCTTATTAACTATCTTTTAATGAAAATGTCACAAGAAACATGTCTCAATAATTATGTCTCAATAAATATACCTCAAAAAATATGATTCAATAAATATGACGTAATAAATATAGCTCAATTAATATAGAACAATAAATATAACTATAATTTTTGATCTGTTGTCCATTTTTAGCCCTAGAAAGCCTATTGAAAAGTGCTCGGATAAATCTATCAATTAGCAAACATATTTTCCAGTTCAGGCTCATTTAACGCTGTATAAATATGGTACAATTAATATGACACAAATAAATATGGCTCAATAAATATGACTTAATAAATATGGCGAAGGAAATATGGCGTAATAAATATGATTCAATAAATATGACCATAACTTTTGTTCAGGTTGTCCGTTTTCAGCCCGAAAAAACTCATTGAAAAGACCTCTGAATGATTTATCAATTGGGGAATAGGTTTACCTGCTCGGGCTCGTTCAACACATAATAAATATGCTATAATAAAATCTTCAAAATAAAAATGGCGCAATAAAGTTTTCTCAATAAAGTTTGCATAATAAATATGGCTCAATAAAAATGTCTTATTAAATATCTCTAATGAAAATACTTCAAGAAATTTGGTTCAATAATTATGTCTCAAAAAAGATGACTCATGAAATTTTGCTCAATCATAATGGCTCAATAAATATGGCACAATAAATATTGCCCAATAAATAAAGCCATAATTTTTGATCTCGTTGTACATATTAATCACGAAAAAGACATTTCAAAAAAGCTCTGATAAATCTACCTTTGGCAAATAGGTTTAGCCGTTCGGGCTCGTTTAATAGTATATAAATATGGCGTAAAAATATGACACAAAAAATATAGCTCTGTAAATATGGCTCAATAAATATGAACAACAGAATATGCCGCAATAAATATGGATAATAAATTCTGAACATAATTTTTGTTCGGTTGTCTGTTTTTCGCCAGAAAAAACACATTTAAAAGAGTTTGAAGTTATCTATCCATTGCTGAACAGGTTTACCCGTTTGAGCGTGTTTATTACTATATAAATATGACACAGTAAATATGACGTTATCAGGCCGAAAAAACCAACGATCCGGTTGTCGGTTATCCGCCGGAAAAAGATAATTAAAAAGTGTATTTAAAAGTCTATCCATTGGCGAACAGGTTTACTCATTCGGGATCGTTTATCATGCAATAAATATGGTAAAACATCAAGCTCAATAAATATGGTGCAATAAATATGATAAAATAAATATGGTGTAATAAATATGCGTTAATAAATATGGCTCAAAAAATATTGCACAAAAAATATGGCACAAGAAATATGACTCAACAACTTAGTGTCAATAAATATGGCTTGATAAATATGGTTTAGTAAATATGATAAAATAATTATGACGCAATAAATATGACTCAATAAATATGATCATAAATTTGGATTCAGTTGTCTATTTTTATTTTGGAAAAAACCATTAAAAAGTGCTCTAAATGATTTATCCATTGACAAACAGGTTTACCCACTCGGGCTCGTTCAATGCTCAATAAATATGTTATAATTAATACTAAGCAATAAATATGGGGCAATAAATATATCTCAATTAATTTGGCGCAAAAAATATGGCTCAATAAATATGGCTTATTAAATATCTTTCGATGAAAATGCTTCAAGAAATATCATTCAATAATTACGTCTCAATAAATATGACTCTTGAAATATGGCTCAATCATAATGGCTCAATAAATATGGTGCAATAAATATAGTCTAATAAATAAAATCATAAATTTTGATCTGGTAGTCCATTTTTATCCAGAAAAAGACATTTGAAAAATGCTCGGATAAATTTATCTTTGACATACAAGTTTACCCATTCGATCTCGTTTAACACTATATAAATATGGCCCAAAAAATATAACACAAATAAATATGGCTCAATAAATATGGTTCAAGAAATAATGAAAAAGAAATATGGCATAATAAATATGACTCAATAAATATGACCATAATATTTTGTTCTGGTTGTCTATTTTCAGCCCGGAAAAGCACATTTAAAAGTGCTCGAAATGATTCATCTATTGGTGAACATGAATACCTGTTTGTGCTTGTTTGACACTCAATAAATATGGCACAATAAATGTATCGTAATAAATATGACAAAATAAATATGTCATAAAAAATATAGCCCAATAAATATACATCAATAAATATAGCTATAAATGATTTATACATTGACAATCATGTTTACCCGTTCGGGCTCTTTTAACACTCAATAAATATATTATAATAAATACTACATAATAAATATGATGCAATAAATATATCTACAAATTTGGCGTAATAAACATGGATCAATAAATATGGCTTATTAAATATCTTGTAATAAAAATACCACAAGAAACATGGCTCAATAATTATGTCTCAATAAATATGCCTCAAAAAATATGACTCAATAAATATAGCTCAATAAATATAGAACAATAAATATAGCCATAATTTTTGATACGGTTGTCCATTTTTAGCCTCGGAAAGCGTATTGAAAAGTTCTCGGATAAATCTATCATTTAGCAAACAGATTTTCCAATTCAAGCCGATTTAACACTATATAAATATGCCGCAATTAATATGAAACAAATAAATATGACTCCGTAAATATGACCTAATAAATATGACCAAGGAAATATGGCACAATAAATATGATTCCATAAATATAACCATAACTTTTGTTCTGGTTGTCCATTTTCATCCCGAAAAAACTCATTGAAAAGACCTCTGAATGATTTATTAGTGGGGGAATAAGTTTACCTGCTCGAGCTCGTTCAACACATAATAAATATGTTATAATAAAATCTTCAAAATAGAAATAGCGCAATAAATATTTCTCAATAAAGTTGGAATAGTAAATATGACTCAATAAAAATATCTTATTAAATATCTCTAAAGAAAATGCTTCAAAAAATATGGTTCAATAATTATATCTCAATAAAGATGACTCATGAAATATGGCTCAATCATAATGGCTCAATAAATATGATACAATAAAAATTGCCCAATAAATAAAGCCATAATTTTTGATCTCATTGTCCATATTCATCCCGAAAAAGTCATTTCAAAAAAGCTCTAATAAATCTAAATTTTGCAAATAGGTTTAGCCGTTTGGGCTCGTTTAACACTATATAAATATGGCGCTATAAATATGAAACAAATAAATATTGCTCTATAAATATGGGTCAATAAATATGGCCGACAAAATATGTTGCAATAAATATGGCTCAATAATTATGTCCATAACTTTTGTTCTGGTTGTCCGTTTTTCGCCCAAAAAAACCCATTTTAAAGTGCTCGAAGTTATCTTTCCATTGGTGAATAGGTTTACCCGTTTGGTCTTGTTTATTACTATATAAATTTGACACAGTAAATATGACATTATTAGCCCGAAAAAGCCCGAAAAAGCCAATGATCCGGTTATCGTTTATCCGCCCAAAAAAGACAATTACAAAGTGTACAAAAAAGTCTATCCATTGGCGAACAGGTTTACACATTCGGGATCGTTTATCGTGCAATAAATTTGGCAAAAAAATCAGGCTCAATAAATAAGGTGCAATAAATATAACACAACAAATATGGTTTAATAAATATGCATTAATAAATATGGCTAAAAAAATATTGCCCAATAAATATGACACAAGAAATATGCTCAATAACTAAGTCTCAATAAATATGGTTTAGAAAATATGATAAAATAAATATGATGCATTAAATATGACTAAATAAATATGATCATAAATTTGGATTCAGTTGTCTATTTTTATTTTGGAAAAGCCCATTAAAAAGTGCTCTAAATGATTTATCCATTAGCAAACAGGTTTACCCACTCGGGCTCGTTCAACGCTCAATAAATATATTATAATAAATATTACGTAATAAATATGGGGCAATAAATATATATCAATAAATTTGGTGCAAAAAATACGGCTCAATAAATATGGCCTATTAAATATCTCTCAATGAAAATGCTTCAAGAAATATGATTCAATAATTATGTCTCAAAAAATATGACTCTTGAAATATCGCTCAATCATAACAGCTCAATAAATATGGCATAATAAATATGACCCAATAAATAAAGACATAATTTTTGATCTAGTAGTCCATTTTCATCCAGAAAAAGACATTTGAAAAAACCTCGGATAAAGCTATCTTTGGAAAATAGGTTTACCCTTTTGGGCGCGTTTAACGCTATATAAATAAGGCGCAATAAATATGACACAAATAAATATAGCTCAATAAATATGGCTCAATAAATAAGACAACAAAAATATGGCGCAATAAATATTACTCAATAAATAAGACCATAATTTTTTGTTATGTTTGTCCATTTTCAAACAGGAAAGACCCATTTAATAGTGCTCGAAATGATTTATCTATTGGTGAACATGATTACTTATTTGGGCTTGTTTGACACTCAATAAATATGGCACAGTAAATGTGGCGTAATAAATATGATAAAATATATATGACATAATAAATATAGCCCAATAAATATAGCTCTAAATGATTTATCCAATGACAATCATGTTTACCTGTTCGGGCTCATTCAACACTCAATAAATATGTTATAATAAATACTACATAATAAATATGACGCAATAAATATATCTCAATAAATTTGGCGTAACAAACATGGCTCAATAAATATGGCTTATTAAATATATTTTAATGAAAATAACAAAAGAAATATGGCTCAATAATTATGTCACAATAAATATGGCTCAGAAAATATTGCTCAATAAATATGACTCAATAAATATGGCATAATAAATATATCCCAATAAATATAGAACAATAAATATATCCATATTCTTTAATTCAGTTGTCCATTTTCAGCCCCGGAAAGCCTATTAAAAAGTGCTCGGATAAATATATCATTTAGCAAATAGATTTTCCCGTTCAGGCTCATTTAACGCTATATATATGGTGCAATTAATATGATACAAAAAATATGGTTCAGTAAATATGGCTCAATAAATATGGCCAAGGTAATATGACACAATAAATATGATTAAATAATTATGACCATAACTTTTGTTCCGGTTGTCTATTTTCAGCATGAAAAAACTCATTGAAAAATCTCTAAATCATTTATCCATTGGGGAACATGTTTACCCGCTCCGGCACATTCAACACTCAATAAATATGTTATAATAATATTTTTAAATAAAAATGACACAATAAATTTTTTTTAATAAAATTGGCGTAATAAATATGGCTCAATAAAAATGTCTTATTAGATATCTCTAATGAAAATGTTTCAAGAAATATGGTTTAATAATTATGTCTCAATAAAGATAACTCATGAAATATGACTCAATCATAATGACTCAATAAATATGACATAATAAATATTGCCCAATAAATAAAGCCATATTTTTTGATCTCGTTGTCCATATTCATCCCGAAAAAGACATTTCAAAAAAACTCGGATAAATCTATCTTTGCCAAACAGGTTACCCGTTCATACTCATTTAACACTATATAAATATGTCGTAATAAATATGACACAAATATATTTAGCTCTGTAAATATGGCTCAATCAATATGACCAACAAAATATGGTGCAATAAATATAGCTCAATAAATATGGCCATAACTTTGGTTCCGGTTTTCTATCTTTCGCCCGAAAAAGCCCATTTAAAAGAGCTAGAAATTATCTATCCATTGGGGAACAGGTTTACCCATTTGTGCTTGTTTATTACTATATAAATATGATATAGTAAATATGGCGTTATCAGCCCGAAAAAGCCCGAAAAATCCCAAAACGCCAATGATCCGGTTGTCAGTTATCAACCCTAAAAAGCCAATTAAAAAGTGCACATAAAGGTCTATCCATTGGAGAACAGGTTTACCAATTCGGGCTCGTTTATTGCTTAATAAATATGGCAAACAATAAGGCGCAATAAATATGGCGCAATAAAAAGTGACACATTAAATATGATGTAATAAATATGCGTTAATAATATGGCTAAAAAATATTGCTCAATAAATATGGCACATAAAATATGAGTCAATAAATAAGTCTCAATAAATATGGGTTAGTAAACATGGTTTAGTAAATATGATAAAATAAATATGACGCATTAAATATGACTCAATAAATATGATCATAACTTTGGATTCAGTTGTCTATTTTTATACTCAAAAAGCCCATTCAAAAGTGCTCTGAATGATTTATCAAATGACAAAGAGGTTTACCCACTCAGGCTCGTTCAACGCTCAATAAATATGTTTTAATAAATACTATGCAATAAATATGGGGCAATAAATATATCTCAATAAAGTTGGCTCAAAAAATACAGCTCAATAAATATGGCTTATTATTTATCTCTCGATGAAAATGCTTCAAGAAATATCATTCAATAATTATGTCTCAATAAATATGACTTTTTAAATATGGCTCAATCATAACAGCTCAATAAATATGATGCAATAAATATAGCCTAATAAATATAGCCTAATAAATAAAACCATAATTTTTGATCTGCAAGTCCATTTTCATCCAAAAAAAGACATTTGAAAAAACCTCGGATAAATCTATCATTGGCAAACAGGTTTACCCGTTCGAGCTCATTTAACGCTATATAAATATGGCTCAATAAATATAACACAAATAAATATAGCTCAATAAATATGGCTCAATAAATAAGGCCAAAAAACATATGGCGCAATAAATATGACTTAATAAATATGACCATAATTTTGTTCTAGTTGTCCATTTTCAGTCCGGAAAAGCCCATTTAAAAGTGCTCGAAATGATTTATCTATTACTGAACATGATTACCTATTTGGCTTTGTTTGACACTCAATAAATATGACATAATAAATGTGGCGTAATAAAAATGACAAAATAAATATAGCATAATAAATATAACACAATAAATTTAGAACAATAAATTTAGCTATAAATGATTTATCCATTGACAATTATGTTTATCCGTTCGGGCTCATTCAGCACTCAATAAATATGTTATAATAAATACTACATAATAAATATGACGCAATAAATATATCTCAACAAATTTGGCGTAATAAACATGGATCAATAAATATGGCTTATTAAATATCTTTTAATAAAAATGGCACAAGAAACATGACTCAATAATTATGTCTCAATAAATATGGCCCAAAAAATATGACTCAATAAATATTACTCAATAAATATGACATAATAAATATACCCCAATAAATATAGAATAATAAATATAGCGATAATTTTTGATCATATTGTCCATTTTCAGCCCCGGAAAGCCTATTAAAAAGTGATCGAATAAATCTATCATTTAGCAAACAGATTTTCTAGTTCGGGCTCATTTAACACTATATAAATATGGCGCAATTAATATGACATAAATAAATATGACTCAGTAAATATGACTTAATAAATATGGCCACGCAATAAATATGATTCAATAAATATGACCATAACTTTTGTTCCGGTTGCCCATTTTCAGCCCGAAAAAACGTATTAAAAAGACCTCTAAATTATTTATCAATTGGGGAACATGTTTACATGCTCGGGCTCGTTCAACACTCAATAAATATGTTATAATAAATGCTTCAAAATAAAAATGGCTCAATAAATATTTCTCAATAAAATTGACGTAATAAATATGGCTCAATAAAAATGACTTATTAAATAGCTTTAATGAAAATGCTTCAGGAAATATGGTTCAAAAATTATGTCTCAATAAATATGACTGTTGAGATATGGCTCAGTCATAACACCTCAATAAATATGGCGCAATAAATATAGCCCAATAAATAAAGTCATAATTTTTGATCTCGTAGTCCATTTTCATCCAGAAAAAGACATTTGAAAAAAGCTCGGATAAATTTATCTTTATCAAATAGGTTTACCCGTTCGGGCTCGTTTAACGCTATATAAATATGATGTAATAAATATGACACAAATAAATATAGCTCAATAAATATGGCTCAATAAATAAGGCAACTGAAATATAGCGCAATAAATATGACTCAATAAATATGACCATAATTTTTGTTCTGGATGTCCATTTTCAGACAGGAATGGCCCATTTAAAAGTGCTCGAAACGATTTGTCTATTTGTGAACATGATTACCTGTTTGAGCTTGTTTGACACTCAATAAATATGGCACAATAAATATGGCGTAATAAATATGACAAAATAAATATGGCATAATAAATATGACCCAATAAATACAGCTCTAAATGATTTATACAATGACAATCATGTTTACCCGTTCGGTCTCATTCAACACTCAATAAATATGTTATAATAAATACTACATAATAAATATAATACAATAAATATATCTCAATAAAATTGGCGTAATAAACATGACTCAATAAATATGTTATATTAAATATATTTTAATGAAAATGACACAAGAAATGTGGCTCAATAATTATGTCACAATAAATATAGCTCAGAAAATATGGCTCAATAAATATGACTCAATAAATATGGCAAAATAAATATAGACATAATTTAGCCCCCGAAAGCCTATTGAAAAGTGCTCGGATAAATCTATCATTTAGCTAATAGATTTTCTCGTTCAGACTCATTTAACGCTCTATAAATATACAAAATTAATATGACATAAAAAAATATGGCTCAGTAAATATGGTTCAATAAATATGACCAAGGAAATATGGCGCAATAAATATTATTCAATAAATATGACCATAACTTTTATTTCGGTTGTCCGTTTTCAGCCCGAAAAAAATCATTAAAAATCCTCTGAATAATTTATCCATTGGGGAACATGTTTACCCGCTCGGGCTCGTTCTTTACTCAATAAATATGTTATAAAAAATACTTCGAAATAAAAATGGCGCAATAAATATTTCTCAATAAAATTGGCATAATAAATATTGCTCAATAAAAATGTCTTATTAAATATCTATAATGAAAATGCTTCAAAAAATATGGTTCAACAATTATGTCTCAATAAAGATGACTCATGAAATATGTCTCAATCATAATTACTCAATAAATATGACACAATAAATATTGCAAAATAAACAAAGCAATATTTTTTGATCTCGTTGTCCATAATCATCCCGAAAAAGACATTTCAAAAAAACTCGGGTAAATCTATCTTTGCCAAACAGGTTACCCGTTTGGCCTCATTTAACATTATATAAATATGGCGTAATAAATATGACACGAATAAATATAGCTCCGTAAATATGGATCAATAAATATGGCCAACAAAATATGGGGCAATAAATATGGCTTAATAAATATGACCATAACTTTTGTTCCAGTTGTCCGTCTTTCGCTCGAAAAAGCCCATTTAAAAGAGCTCGAAATTATCTATCCATTAGGGAACATGTTTACCCGTTTGAGCTTGTTTATTTCTATATAAATAAGATATAGTAAATATGGCGTTATTAGCCCGAAAAAGCCCGAAAAATCCTGAAAAGTCAATGATCCGGTTGTCGGTTATCAGCCCTAAAATAAAATTAAAAATATCACATAAAGGTCTATCCATTAGCGAACAGGTTTTCCCATTCGGGCACGTTTATCGCTTAATAAATATGGCAAGAAAATAAGGTGCAATAAATATGACGCAAAAAAAGTGACACAATAAATATGGTGTAATAAATATGCGTTAATAAATATGGCTCAAAAATATTGCTCAATAAATATGGCACAAGAAATATGACTCAATAACTAAGTCTCAATAAATATGGCTTAGTAAATATGGTTTAGTAAATATGATAAAATAATTATGGCGCATTAAATATGACTAAAAAATCATAACTTTGGATTTAATTGTCTATTTTTATCCTCAAAAAGCTCATTAAAAAGTGCTCTGAATGATTTATCCATTGACAAACATGTTTATCGACTCGGGCTCGTTCAACACTCAATAAATATTTTATAATAAATACTACATAATAAATATGGGGCAATAAATATATTTTAATAAATTTGGCACAAAAAAATATGACTCAATAAATATGGCTTATTAAATATCTCTCGATGAAAATGTTTCAAGAAATATCATTCAATAATTACATCTCAATAAATACGACTCTTGAAATATTTCTCAATCATACTGGCTCAATAAATATGCCGCAATAAATATAGCCCAATAAATATAGCCCAATAAATAAAACCATAATTTTTTTTCTGGAAGTCCATTTTTATCTAGAAAAAGACATTTCAAAAAAGCTCGGATAAATCTATCTTTGGCATACAGGTTTACCGGTTCGGGCTCGATTAACGCTATATAAATATGACGCAATAAATATAACACAAATAAATATAACTAAATAGATATGGCTCAATAAATAAGGGCAAAAAAATATGGCGTAATAAATATGACTCAATAAATATGACCATAATTTTTGTTCTGGCTGTCCATTTTCTACCCGAAAAAGCCCATTTATAAGTACTCGAAATGATTTATCTATTGGTGTACATGATTACCTCTTTGAGCTTGTTTGACACTCAAAAAATATGACACAATAATTATGGCGTAATAAATATGACAAAATAATTATGGCATAATAAATATAGCCCAATAAATATAGAACAATAAATATAGCTCTAAATGATTTATCCATTGACAATCATGTTTACCCGTTTGGGTTCATTCAACACTCAATAAATATGTTATAATAAATACTACATAATAAATATGACTCAATAAATATATCTCAATAAATTTGGCGTAATAAACATGGCTCAATAAATATGGATTATTAAATATCTTTTATTTAAAATGCCACAAGAAACATGACTCAATAATTATGTCTCAATAAATATGGCTCAAAAAATATGATTCAATAAATATGACTCAATAAATATGGCATAATAAATATACCTCAATAAATATAGAACAATAAATATAGCCATAATTTTTGATCATATTGTGCATTTTCAGCCCCAAAAAGCCTATTGAAAAGTGCTCGGATAAATCTATCATTTAGGAAATAGATTTTCCAGTTCGGGCTCATTTAACGCTATATAAATATGACACAATTAATATGACACAAATAAATATGGCCCAGTAAATATGACTTAATAAATATGGCCAAGAAAATATGGCGCAATAAATATGATTCATTAAATATGACAATAACTTTATCTGGTTGCCCATTTTCAGCCCGAAAAAATTCATTGAAAAGTCCTCTGAATGATTTATCAATGGGAGAACAGGTTTACCTACTCGTGCTCGTTCAATACTTAATAAATATGTTATAATAAATGCTTCAAAATAAAAATGACGCAATAAATATTTCTCAATAAAATTGAAGTAATAAATATGGCTAAATAAAAATGTCTTATTAAATATCTTTAATGAAAATGCTTCAATAAATATGGTTCAATAATTATGTCTCAATAAATATAACTCTTGAAATATGGCTCAGTTATAACGGCTCAATAAATATGGCATAATAAATATAACCAAATAAATAAAGCCATAATTTTTGATCTAGTAGTCCATTTTCTTCCAAAAAAGACATTTGAAAAAAGCTCAGATAAAAGTTTCTTTGGCAAACAGGTTTTTCGGTTCGGGCTCGTTTAACGCTATATAAATAAGGCGCAATAAATATGACACAACTAATTATAGCTCAATAAATATGGCTCAATAAATATGACAATAGAAATATAGCCCAATAAATATGACTAAATAAATATGACCATAATTATTTTTTCTGGTTATCCATTTTCAGACAGGAAAGGCTCATTTAAAAGTGCGCAATAAATATATCTGTTTGGGCTTGTTTGACACTCAATAAATATGGCATAATAAATGTGGCGTAATAAATATGACAAAATAAATATGACATAATTAATATAGCCCAATAAATATAGCTCTAGATGATTTATACAATGACAATCATGTTTACCCGTTCGGTCTCATTCAACACACAAAAAATATGTTATAATAAATAGTACAAAATAAATATGACACAATAAATATATCTCAATAAATTTGACTTAATAAACATGGCTAAATAAATATGGCTTATTAAATATATTTTAATGAAAATGTCACAAGAAACATGTCTCAATAATTATGTCACAATAAATATGGCTCAATAAATATGACTCAATAAATATGACAAAATAAATATAGCCCAATAAATATAGCCATATTTTTTAATCCGGTTGTCCATTTTCAGCCCTAGAAAGCCTATTGAAAAGTGCTCGGATAAATCAATCATTTAGCAAATAGATTTTCTCGTTCAGACTCATTTAACGCTCTATAAATATGGCAAAATTAATATGACACAAAAAATATGGCTCAGTAAATATGGCTCAATAAATATGGCCAAGGAAATATGGCGCAATAAATATTATTCAATAAATATGACCATAACTTTTGTTTCGGTTGTCCGTTTTCAGCCCAAAAAAACTCATTAAAAAACCTCTGAATGATTTTTCCATTGGGGAACATATTTACCCGCTCGGGCTCATTCAACACACAATAAATATGTTATAATAAATACTTCGAAATAAAAATGGCACAATAAATATTTCTAAATAAAATTGTCATAATAAATATAGCTCAATAAAAATGTCTTATTAAATATCTCTAATGAAAATGTTTCAAGAAATATGGTTCAATAATTATGTCTCAATAAAGATGACTAATGAAATATGGCTCAATCATAATGGCTCAATAAATATGACACAATAAATATTGCCCAATAAATAATGCCATATTTTTTGACCTCGTTGTCCATATTCATCCCGAAAAAGACATTTCAAAAAAATTCGGATAAATCTATCTTTGCCAAATAGGTTACCCGTTCTGGCTCATTTAACACTATATAAATATGTCGTAATAAATATGACACAAATAAATTTAGCTCTGTAAATATGACTCAATAAATATGACCAACAAAATATGGCGCAATAAATATGACCATAACTTTTGTTCTGGTTATCCGTCTTTCGCCTGAAAAAGCTCATTTAAAAGGGCTCGAAATTATCTATCCATTGGGGAACAGGTTTACCAGTTTGGGCTTGTTTATTACTATGTAAATATGATACAGTAAATATGGCGTTATCAGCCCGAAAAAGCCCGAAAAAGCCAAAGATCTGGTTGTTGGTTATCAGCCCTAAAAAGACAATTAAAAAGAGCACATAAAGGTCTATCCATTGGCGAACAGGTTTAACCAATCTGGCATGTTTATCACTTAATAAATATGGCAAAAAAATAAGGCGCAATAAATATGGCGTAATAAAAAGTGACACAATAAATATGCGTTAATAAATATTGATCAAAAATATTGCTCAATAAATATGGCACAAGAAATATGACTCAATAACTAAGTCTCAATAAATATAGCTTATTAAATATGGTCTAGTAAATATGATAAATAAAATATGGGGAATTAAATATGACTCAATAAATATGATCATAACTTTGAATTCAGTTGTTTGTTTTTATACTCGAAAAGCTCATTAAAAAGTGCTCTGAATGATTTATACATTGATAAACAGGTTTGACCACTCGGGCTCGTTCAATGCTCAATAAATAAGTTATAATAAATACTACGCAATAAATATGGGGTAATAAATATATCTCAATAAATTTGGCGCAAAAAATATGTCTCAATAAATATAGCTTATTAAATATCTCTCGATAAAAATGCTTCAAAAAATATCATTCAATAATTACATCTCAATAAATATGACTCTTGAAATATGGCTCAATCATAATGGTTCAGTAAATATGACACAATAAATATAGCCTAATAAATATAGCCCAATAAATAAATCCATAATTTTTGATCTGAAAGTCCATTTTCATCCAGAAAGAGACATTTGAAAAAAGCTCAGATAAATCTATCTTTGTCAAACAGGTTTACCCATTCGGGCTCGTTTAATGTTATATAAATATTGCGGAATAAATATAACACAAATAAATATAGCTCAATAGATATGGCTCAATAAATAAGGGGAAAAATATGGCATAATAAATATGACTCAATAAATATGACCATAATTTTTGTTCTGATTGTCCATTTTCTACCCGAAAAAGTCCATTTAAAGTGCTCGAAATGATTTATCTATTGGTGAACATGATTACATGTTTGAGCTTTTTTGACACTCAATAAATATGGCATAATAAATGTGGCATAATAAATATGACATAATAAATATAGCCCAATAAATATAGGACAATAAATATAGCTCTAAATGATTTATCCATTGACAATCATGTTTACCTGTTCGGGCTCATTCAGCACTCAATAAATATATTATAATAAATACTACATAATAAATATGATGCAATAAATATATCTCAACAAATTTGGCGTAATAAACATAGCTCAATAAATATGGCTTATTAAATATCTTTTAATTAAAATGACACAAGAAACATGGCTCAATAATTATGTCTCAATAAATATGGCTCAAAAAATATGACTCAATAAATATGTCATAATAAATATACCCCAAATAATATAGAACAATAAATATAGCCATAATTTTTGATCATATTGTCCATTTTCAGTCCTGAAAAGACTATTGAAAAGTTCTCTGATAAATCTATCATTTAGCATACAGATTTTCTAGTTTGGGCTCATTTAACCCTATATAAATATGGCGTAATTAATATGACATAAATAAATATGACTCAGTAAATATGACTTAATAAATATGGCCAAGAAAATATGTCGCAATAAATATGATTCATTAAATATGACCATAGCTTTTGTTCTGGTTGCCCATTTTCAGCCCGAAAAAACTCATTGAAAAGACTTCTGAATGATTTATCAATGGGGGAACAGGTTTACCAGCTCAGGCTCATTCAACACTCAATAAATATGTTATAATAAATGCTTCAAAATAAAAACGGTGCAATAAATATTTCTCAATAAAATTGACGTAATAAATATGGCTTAATAAAAATGTCTTATTAAATAACTTAAATTAAAATGCTTCAAGAAATATGGTTCAATAATTAAGTCTCAATAAATATGACTCTTGAAATATGGCTTAGTAATAATGGCTCAATAAATATGGTGCAATAAATATAGCCCAATAAATAAAGTCATAATTTTTGATCTAGTAGTCCATTTTCATCTAGAAAAAGACATTTGAAAAAAGCTTGGATAAATTTATCATGGCAAACAGGTTTACCCGTTCGGGCTCATTTAACGCTATATAAATATGGCACAATAAATACGACACAAATAAATATAGCTTTGTAAATAAGGCTAAATAAATATGCCAAACGAAATATGATATAATAAATATGGCTCAATAAATATGACAATAACTTTTATTTCGTTGTCCGTTTTTCACCCGAAAAAGCCCATTTAAAATAGCTCGAAATTATCTATCCATTGGTAAACAGGTTTACCCGTTTGGGCTTGTTTATTACTATATAAATATGACACAGTAAATATGGCATTATCAGACCGAAAAAGCACGAAAAATTTAATGATTTGGTTGTCGGTTATCAGCCCAAAAAAGATAATTAAAAAGAGCACATAAAGGTCTATCCATTGGCGAACAAGTTTACCAACTCGGGCTCAATTATTGTGCAATAAATATGGCAAAAAAAATCAAGCGCACTAAATATGGCACAGGTGTAATAAATATGCATTAATAAACATGGCTCAAAAAATATTGCTTAATAAATATGCCACAAGAAATATGACTCATAAAATATGACTCAATAACTAAGTCTCAATAAATATGGCTTAGTAAATATGATAAAATAAATGTGATGGATTAAATATGACACAATAAACATGATTTTAAATTTGGATTCAGTTATCTATTTTTATTCTAGAAAAGTCCATTAAAAAGTGCTCTAAATGATTTATCCATTGGCAAACAGGTTTACCCACTCAGGATAGTTCAATGCTAAATAAAGATGTTATAATAAATAATATGCAATAAACATGCAGAAATAAATATATCTCAATAAATTTGGTGCAAACAATACGGCTCAAAAAATATGGCTTATTAAATATATCTCAATGAAAATGCTTTAAAAAGTATGATTCAATAATTATGTCTCAATAAATATGACTCTTGAAATATGGCTCAATCATAACGACTTAATAAATATGGCGCAAAAAATATAGCCCAATAAATAAAGCCATAATTTTTGATCTAGCAGTCCCTTTTCATCCAGAAAAAGACATTTGAAAAAAGCTCGTATAAATCTATCTTTGACAAACAGGTTTACCCGTTCCGGCACGTTTAATGCTATATAAATATGACGCAATAAATATGACATAAATAAATATAGCTTAATAAATATGGCTCAATAAATAAGGCCACAGAAATATGGCGGAATAAATATGACTCAATAAATATGACCATAATTTTTGTTCTGCTTGTCCATTTTCAGACCGGAAAGGCACATTTAAAAGTGCTCAAAATGATTTATCTATTGGTGAACATGATTACCTGTTTGGTCTTGTTTGACACTCAATAAAAATGTCACAATAAATGTGGCGTAATAAATATGACAAAATAAATATGGCATAATAAATATAGCTCTAAATGATTTATCCAATGACAATCATGTTTTCAAGTTCGGGCTTATTCAACACTCAATAAATATGTTATAATAAATACTACATAATAAATATGATGCAATAAATATATCTCAATAAATTTGGCGTAATAAACATGGCTAAATATATTTTATTAAATATATTTTAATGAAAATGCCACAAGAAACATGGCTCAATAATTATGTCACAATAAATATAGCTCAGAAAATATGGCTCAATAAATATTACTCAATAAATATTTCATAATAAATATAGCCCAATAAATATAAAACAATAATTATAACCATATTTTTTGATTCGGTTGTCTATTTTCAGCCCCGGAAGGCCTATTGAAAAGTGTTCGGATAAATCTATCATTTAGCAAATAGATTTTCCCGTTCAGACTCATTTAACGCTATATAAAAATGACGCAATTAATATGACACAAATAAATATAGATCAGTAAATATGACTCAATAAATATGGCCAAGGAAATATGACACAAAAAATATGATTCAATAAATGTGACCATAACTTTTGTTCCGGTTGTCCGTTTTCACCACGAAAAAACTCATTGAAAAACCTCTGAATGATTTATCTATTGGGGACAGGTTTACAAGCTCGGGCTCGTTCAACACTCAATAAATATGTTATAATAAATACTTTGAAATAGAAATGGCGCAATAAATATTTATCAATAAGATTAGCGTAATAAATATGGCTCAATAAAAATATCTTATTAAATATCTCTAATGAAATGCATCAAGAAACATGATTCAATAATTATGTCTTAATAAAGATGACTCATAAAATATGGTTAAATCTTAATGTCTTAATTAATATGATATAATAAATGTTGCCCAATAAATAAAGCCATAATTTTTGATCTCGTTGTCCATATTCATCCGGAAAATGACATTTCAAAAATACTAGGATAAATCTATCTTTGGTAAACATGTTTAACCGTTCGGGCTCGTTTAATGCTATATAAATATGGTGAAATAAATATGACACAAATAAGTATAGCTCTATAAATATGGCTCAATAAATATGACCAACGAAATAAGTGACAATAAATAAGACTAAATAAATATGACCATAAATTTTGATCCGGTTGTCCATTTTTCGCCCGAAAAAACTCATTTAAAAGAGCTCGAAATTATATATCCATTGGGGAACAGGTTTGCCCATTTGTTCTTGTTTATTACTATATAAATATGACACAGTAAATATGACATTATTAGCCCGAAAAAGCCCGAAAAAGGCAATGATCCGATTGTCAATTATCAACCTGAAAAAGACAACTAAAAAGAGCACATAAAGGTTTCTCAATTGGCGAACAGGTTCACCTATTAGGGCTCGTTTATCACGTAATAATTATGTCAAAAAAATCGGGAACAATAAATATGGTCCAATAAAAAGTGACACAATAAATATGGTGTATTAAATATGTGTTAATAAATATAGTTCAAAAAATATTGCTCAATAAATATGACACAAGAAATATGACTCAATAACAAAGTCTCAATAAATATGACTTAGTAAATATGGTTAGTAAATATGATAAAGTAAATATCTCGCATTAAATATGACTCAATAAATATGATCATAACTTTGGATTCAGTTGTCTATTTTTATCCTCGAAAATCCCATTAAAAGGTGCTCTGAATGATTTATCAATTGGCCAATAGGTTTACCCACTCTGTCTCGTTCAAAGCTCAATAAATATGTTATAATAAATACTACGCAATAAATATTGGATAATAAATATATCTCAATAAATTTGGAGCAAAAAATATAGCCCAATAAATATGGCTTATTAAATATATCTCGATGAAAATGTTTCAAGAAATATGATTCAATAATTACGTCTCAATAAATATGACTCTTGAAATATGGCTCAATCACAATGGCTCAATAAATATGACACATAAAATATAGCTCAATAAATAAAACCATAATTTTTGATCGGGAAGTCCATTTTCATCCTGAACAAGACATTTAAAAAAAGCTCGGATAAATCTATTTTTGGCAAACAGGTTTACCCGTTCGGGCTCGTTTAACGCTATATAAATATGACGCAACAAATATAACACAAATAAATATAGCTCAATAAATGTTGCTCAATAAATAAGGACACAGAAATATGGCGCAATAAATATGACTCAATAAATATGACCATAATTTTTGTTCTGGTTGTCCATTTACAGCCCGAAAAAGCCCATTTAAAATTGGCCGAAATTATTTATCTATTGGATGAACATGATTACCTGTTTGGGCTTGTTTGACACTCAATAAATTTGGCATAATAAATGTGGCGTAATAAATATGATAAAATAAATATGGCATAATAAATATAACATAATAAATATATAACAATAAATATAACTCTAAATAATTTATCCAATGACAATCATGTTTACCCATTCGGGCTCATTCAACACTTAATAAATATGTTATAATAAATACTATATAATAAATATGATGGAATAAATATATCTCAACTAATTTGGCAAAATAAACATGGCTCAATAAATATGGCTTATTAAATATCGTTTAATGAAAATGCCACAAGAAACATGGCTCGATAATTATGTCTCAATAAATATGACTCACAAAATATGACTCAATAAATATGACTCAATAAATATGACATAATAAATATAGCCCAATAAATATAAAATAATAAATATAGCCATATTTTTTAATCCGGTTATCCATTTTCAGCCCCAGAAACCCTATTGAAAAGTGCTCGGATAAATCATTCATTTAGCAAACAGATTTTCCAGTTAGGGCTCATTTAATGCTATATAAATATGGCGCAATTAATATGACACAAATAAATATGGCTCAGTAAATATGACTTAATAAATATGGCCAAGGAAATATGACGCAATAAATAAGATTAAACAAATATGACCACAACTTTTGTTCTTATTGTCCATTTTCAGCCTAAAAAAACTCATTGAAAAGACATCTAAATGACTTATCAATTGGGGAATAGGTTTACCTGCCCGTGCTTGTTCAAGACTCAATAAATATATTTTAATAAATGATTCAAAATAAAAATTGCACAATAAATATTTCTCAATAAAATTGCGTTAATAAATATGTCTCGAAAAAATATCTTATTAAATATCTCTAATGAAAATGCTTGAAGAAATATGATTCAATAATTATGTCTCAATAAAGATGACTCATAAAATATGGCTCAATCATAATTGCTCAATAAATATGGCACAATAAATATTGCCCAATAAATAAAGTCATAATTTTTGATCTCATTGTCCATATTCATCCCGAAAAAGAAATTTCAAAAAAGCTCTGATAAATCTATTTTTGGCAAACAGGTTTACACGTTCGGGCTCGTTTCACACTATATAAATATGTCGTAATATATATGACACAAATAAATATAGCTCTATAAATATGGCTCAATAAATATGGCCAATGAAATATGTCACAATAAAAATGGATCAATAAAAAAGACCATAATTTTTTTCTCTGGTTATACGTTTTTCGCCCGAAAAAGGAAATTTGAAAGAGCTCGAAATTATCTATCCATTGTTGAACAGGTTTACATGTTTGGGCTTGTTTATTACTATATAAATATGACACTATAAATATGACGTTATCAGCCCGAAAAAGCCAGAAAAAGCGAATGATCTAGTTGTCGGTTATCAACCCGAAAAAGGCAATTAAAAAGAGCACATAAAGGTCTATCCATTGGCGAATAGGTTTACCCAATCAGACTCGTTTATCGTGCAAGTAAATATGGGGACAAAATCAGGCGCATTAAATATGACACAATAAATATGACACAATAAGTATGGTGTAATAAATATGCATTAATAAATATGTCTCAAAAAATATTGCTCAATAAATATGACAAAAGAAATATGACTCAATAACTAAGTCTCAATAAATATGGCTTAGTAAATATGGTTTAGTAAATATGATAAAATAAATATGGCTTTTAAATATGACTCAACAAATATGATCATAAATTTGGATTCAGTTGTCTATTTTTATTTTGGAAAAGCCCATCAAAAAGTGCTCTAAATGATTTATCCACTGACAAATAGGTTTGCCCACTCTGGCTCGTGCAATGCTCAATAAATATGTTATAATAAATACTACACAAAAATATGTGGCGATAAATATATCTCAATAAATTTGGCAAAAAAATTACGGCTCAATAAATATGGCTTATTAAATATCTCTCAATGAAAATGCTTCAAGAAATATGATTCAATAATTATGTCTCAATAAATATAACTTTTGAAATATGGCTCAATCATAACGGCTCAATAAATATGTCGGAATAACTATAATCATAACTTTGAATTCAGTTGTCTATTTTTATCCTCGAAAAGCCCATTTAAAAGTGTTCTGAATGATTTATCCATTGACAAACAGGTTTACACATTCGGGCTCATTCAATGCTCAATAAATATGTTATAATAAATAATACGCAATAAATATGGGGCAATAAATATATCTCAATAAATTTGGTGTAAAAAATATGTTTCAGTAAATATGGCTTATTAAATATCTCTCGATGAAAATGCTTCAAGAAATATGATTCAATAATTATATCTCAATAAATATGACTCTTGAAATATTGGCTCAATCATAACGGCTCAATTAATATGGCGCAATAAATATAGCCCAATAAATAAAGTCATAATTTTTGATCTGACAGTCCATTTTCATCCAAAAAAAGACATTTGAAAAAAGCTCGGATAAATCTATCTTTGGCAAACAGGTTAACTGTTCGGGCTCATTTAATGTGCAATAAATATGACTCAATAAATATGACCATAATGTTTTTTCTGGATGTCCATTTTAGACCGAAAATTCCCATTTAAAAGTACTCAAAATGATTTATCTATTGGTGAACATGATTACCTGTTTGGGCTTGTATGACACTCAATAAATATGACACAATAAATGTGGCGTAATAAATATGACAAAATAAATATGACATAATAAATATAGCCCAATAAATATAGCTCTAAATAATTTATCCAATGACAATCATGTTTACCAGTTCGTGTTCATTCAACACTCAATAAATATGTTATAATAAATACTACATAATAAATATGACGCAATAAATATATCTCAATAAATTTAGTGTAATAAACATGGCTCAATAAATATGGCTTATTAAATATATTTTAATGAAAATAGCATAAGAAACATGGACAAATAATTATGTCACAATAAATATTATTTAAAAAATATGGCTCAATAAATATGACTAAATAAATATGACATAATAAATATATCCTAATAAATATAGAACAATAAATATAGTCATATTTTTTGATCTGGTTGTCCATTTTCAGCCCCGGAAAGTCTATTGAAAAGTACTCAGATAAATCTTTCATTTAGCAAATAGATTTTCTCGTTCAGGCTCATTTAACGCTATATAAAGATGGCACAATTAATATGACACAAATAAATTTGACTCAGTAAATATGGCTTAATAAATATGACCAAAGAACTATTGCGGAATAAATATGATTCAATAAACATGACCACAACTTTTGTTCTGCTTGTCCGTTTTCAGCCCGAAAAAACTCATTGAAAAACCTCTAAATGATTTATCCATTGGGGAATAGGTTTACCAGCTCGTACTCGTTCAATACTTAATAAATATGTTATAATAAAAACTTCAGACTAAAAATAACGCAAAAATATTTCTCAATAAAATTGGCGTAAGAAATATGTCTCAATAAAAATGTCTTATTAAATATCTCTAATGAAAATGCTTCATGAAATATGGTTAAATTATTATATCTCAATAAAGATGACTCTTGAAATTTTGCTCAATCATAATTGCTCAATAAATATGACAAAATAAATATTGACCAATAAATAAAGCCATAATTTTTGATATCGTTGTCCATATTCATCCCGAAAAAGAAATTTCAAAAAAACTCGGATAAATCTATCTTTGACAAACAGGTTTACCCGTTCGGGCTCGTTTAACACTATATAAATATGGCATAATAAATATGACACAAATAAATATTCCTCTGTTAATATGACTCTATAAATATGGCCAACGAAATATGGCGCAATAAAAATGGCTCAATAAATTTGACCATAATGTTTGTTCCGGTTGTCCGTTTTCTGCCCGAAAAAACTCATTTAAAAGAGCTCGAAATTATCTATCAATTGGTGAACAGGTTTACCCATTTGGGCTTGTTTATTACTATATAAATATGACACAATAAATATGACATTATCGGTACAAAAAACCCCGAAAAAGCACAAAAAATCCAATGATCCGGTTGTCGGTTATCAGCCCGAAAAACCATTTAAAAAGAGCACATAAAAGTCTATCCATTGTCGAACAGGATTACCCATTCGCGCTTATTTATCGCTAAATAAATATGGTAAAAATATCAGGTGCAATAAAAAGTGACACAATAAATATGGTGTAATAAATATACGTTAATAAATATGGCTAAAAAATATTGCTCAATAAATATGGCGCAAGAAATATGACTCAATAACTAAGTCTCAATAAATATGTTTAACTAAATATGGTTTTGTAAATATGATAAAATAAAATATGGCACATTAAATATGACTCAATAAATATCATCATAACTTTGGATTTCAATTGTCTATTTTTATCCTCGAAAAGTCCATTAAAAAATGCTCTGAATGATTTATACATTGCCAAACAGGTTTACCCACTCGGGCTCGTTCAACTCTCAATAAATATGTTATAATAAATACTACACAATAAATATGGGGCAATAAATATATCTCAATAAATTTATCGCAAAAAATATGGCTCAATAAATATGGCTTATTAATTATCTTTCGATGAAAATTCTTCAAAAATATGATTCAATAATTACATCTCAAAAAATATGACTCTTGAAATATGGCTCAATCATAATGACTCAATAAATATGACACAATAAATATTTCCCAACAAATAAAACCATAATTTTTGATCTGGTACTCCATATTCATCCAGAAAAAGACATTTGAAAAAAGCTCGGATAAATTTATCTTTGATAAACAGGTTTACCCGTTCGTGCTCGTTTAACTCTATATAAATATGACGCAATACATATAACACAAATAAATATAGCTCAATAAATGTGTCTCAATGTATAAGGGCAAAGAAAAATGATGCAATAAATATGACTCAATAAAGATGACCATAATTTTTATTCTTCTTGTCCATTTTTAGCCCGGAAAAGCCCATTTAAAAGTGCTCGAAATTATTTATTTATTTATTTATTTATTGGTGAACATGATTACCTGTTTGGGCTTGTTTGACACTCAATAAATATAACACAATATGTGTGGCGTAATAAGTATGACAAAATAAATATGGCATAATAAATATAGCCCAATAAATATAGAACAATAAATATAGCTCTAAATGATTTATCCATTGACAATCATGTTTACCCGTTCAGGCTCATTCAACACTCAATAAATATGTTATAACAAATACTACATAATAAATATGACTTAATAAAAATATCTTAACAAATTTGGCATAATAAACATGGCTCAATAAATATGGCTATTTAAATATTTGTTTAATGAAAATGTCACAAGAACATGACTCAATAATTATATCTCAATAAATATTGCTCAAAAAATATGACTCAATAAATATAACTCAATTAATATGGCATAATAAATATAGCCCAAAATAAATATAGAACAATAAATATAGTCATAATTTTGATCTGGTTGTCAATTTTCAGCCCCTGAAAGCCTTTTGAAAAGTGCTCGGATAATTCTATCACTTAGCAAACAGATTTTCCAGTTCGGACTCATTTAATGCTATATAAATATGACACTAATTAATATGACACAAATAAATACGACTCACTAAATATGACTTAATAATGTGTTCAAGGAAATATGGCGCAATAAATATGATTCAATAAATATGACTATAACTTTTGTTCTGGTTGTCCGTTTTCAGCCCGAAAAAATTCATTGAAAAGACCTCTGAACGATTTATCAATTGGATAACAGGTTTACCTGCTCGGGCTCGTTCAACAATCAATAAATATGTTAAAATAAATGTTCAAAATAAAAATGGCGCAATAAAAATTTCTCAATAAAATTGGCATAATAAATATGACTCACAAAAATGTCTTATTAAATATCTCTAATGAAACTGCTTTAAGAAATATGATTTGATAATTATGTCTTAATAAAGATGACTCATGAAATATGGCTCAATCATAATGGCACAATAAATATTGCACAATAAATAAAGCCATATTTTTTGATCTCGTTGTCCATATTCATCCCGAAAAAGACATTTCAAAAAAGCTCTGATAAATTTATCTTTGGCAAATATGGTTACTCGTTCGGGCTCGTTTAACACTATATAAATATTGCGTAATAAATATGACACAAATAAATATAGCTCTGTCAATATGGCTCAATAAATATGGCCAACAATATATGACGCAATAAATATGGCTCAATAAATATGAACATAACTTTTATTCCGGTTGTCCGTTTTTCGCCCGAAAAAGGACATTTAAAAGAGCTCGAAATTATCTATCCATTGGTGAGCAGGTTTACCCGTTTGGGCTAGCTTATTACTATATAAATATGACATAGTAAATATGTCATTATCAGACCGAAAAGCCCGAAAAATCCAATGATCCGGTTTTCGGTTATCCGCCCGAAAAAGATAATTAAAAAGAGCACATAAAGGTCTTTATATTGGCGAACAGGTTTATCCATTCTGGCTCATTTATCACGCAATAAATATGACAAAACATCAGGCATAATAAATATGGCGTAATAAATATGACACAATAAATATGGTGTAATAAATATGCGTTAATAAATATGACACAAGAAATGTGACTCAATAACAAAGTCTCAATAAATATGGCTTAGTAAATATGGTTTAGTATATATGATAAAATAAATATGACGCATTAAATATGACTCAAAAAAAGATCATAAATTAATTTTCAGTTGTCTATTTTATTCTGAAAAGCCCATTAAAAAGTGCTCTGAATGATTTATCCATTGACAAACAGGTTTACCCACTCGGGCTCATTCAATGCTCAATAAATATGTTATAATAAATACTACATAATAAATATGGGGCAATAAATATATCTCAATAAATTTGGAGCAAAAAATACGGCTCAATAAATATGGCTTATTAAATATCTCTTGATGAAAATACTTCAAAAAATATGATTAAATAATTACATCTGAATAAATATGACTCTTGAAATATGACTCAACCATACTGGCTCAATATATATGGCGTAATAAATATATAACAATTAATAATACCATAATTTTTGATCTGCTACTCCATTTTCATCCAGAAAAAGACATTTGAAAAAAGCTCTGAAAAATCTATATTTGGCAAACAGGTTGACCCGTTAGTGCTCGTTTAACTCAATATAAATATGGCGCAATAAATATAACACAAATAAATATAGCTCAATAAATATGGCTCAATAAATAAGGGCAAAGAAATATGACGCAATAAATATGACTCAATAAATATAACCATATTTTTTATTCTCCTTGTCCATTTTCAGCCCGGAAAAGCACATTTAAAAGTGCTCGAAATTATTTATTTATTTATTGGTGAACATGATTACCTGTTTGGGCTTGTTTGAAACTCAATAAATATGGCACAATAAGTGTGGCGTAATAAATATGACAAAATAAATATGGCATAATAAATATAGCCCAATAAATACAGAACAAAAAATATAGCTCTAAATGATTAATCCATTGACAATCATGTTTACCCGTTCGGGCTCATTCAACACTCAATAAATATGTTATAACAAATACTACATAATAAATATGACGCAATAAATATATCTAAACAAATTTCGCGTAATAAACATGACTCAATAAATATGGTTTTTTAAATATCTTTTAATGAAAATGCCACAAGAACATGACTCAATAATTATATCTCAATAAATATTGCTCAAAAAATATGACTCAATAAATATGACTCAATTAATATGACATAATAAATAGAGCCCAAAATAAATATAGAACAATAAATATAGCCATAATTTTTGATCCGGTTGTCCGTTTACAACCCCAGAAAGCTAATTGAAAAGTGCTCGGATAAATCTATCATTTAGCAAACAGATTTTGCTGTTCGGCTCATTTAATGCTATATAAATATGGTACAATTAATATGACACAAATAAATATGGCTCAGTAAATATGACTTAATAAATGTGGCCGAGGAAATATGGCGCAATAAATATGATTCAATAAATGTGACTCTAACTTTTGTTCTAGTTATCCATTTTCAGCCCTAAAAAAACACATTGAAAAGACCTCTGAATGACTTATCAATTGGAGAACAGGTTTACCTGCTCGGGATCATTTAACAACAATAAATATATTATAATAAATGTTCAAAATAAAAATGGCGCAATAAAAAATTCTCAATAAAATTGGCGTAATAAAGATGACTCATTAAAAATGTCTTATTAAATATCTCTAATGAAACTGCTTCAAGAAATATGGTTTGATAATTATGTCTTAATAATGATTACTCATGAAATATGGCTCAATCATAATGACATAATAAATATTGAACAATAAATAAAGCCTTATTTTTTGATCTCGTTGTCCATATGCATCCTGAAAAAGATAATTTAAAAAAGCTTTGATAAATCTATCTTTGGCAAACATGGTTACACGTTCGGGCTCTTTTAACACTATATAAATATGCTATAATAAATATGACACAAATAAATATAGCTATGTAAATATGGCTCAATAAATATGACCAACGATATATGGGGCAATAAATATTTCTCAATAAATATGACCATAACTTTTGTTCCGGTTGTGCGTTTTTCGCCCGAAAAAGCCCATTTAAAAGGGCTCGTAATTATCTATCCATTGGTGAGCAGGTTTACCCATTTGGCCTGGATTATTACTATATAAATATGACAAAGTAAATATGGCGTTATCAGATCGAAAAGTCCGAAAAAGCCAACAATCTGGTTGTCGGTTATCCGCCCGAGAAAGACAATTAAAAAGAGCACATAAAGGTTTATCCATTGGCGAACAGATTTACCGATTCAGGCTCGTTTATCGCGTAATAAATATGGCAAAAATATCAGGCGCAATAAATATGGCACAATAAATATGGACATAATAAATATGGTGTAATAAATATGCGTTAATAAATATGGCTCAAACAATATTGCTCAATAAATATGGTATAAAATATATGACTCAATAACTAAGTCTCAAATAAATATGACTTATTAAATATGGTTTCGTAAATATGATATAATAAATATGGCGCACTAAATATGACTCAATAAATATGATCATAACTTTGGATTTAGTTGTCTATTTTTATCCTCGAAAAGCCCATTAAAAAGTGATCTGAATGATTTATCCATTCGCAAAGAGATTTACCCACTCGGGCTCGTTCAACGCTCAATAAATATGTTATAATAAATACTACGCAATAAATATGAGGCAATTAAATATATCTCAACAAATTTGTCGCAAAAAATATAACTCAATAAATATGGCTTATTAAATATCTCTCAATGAAAATACTTCAAGAAATATGATTCAATAAATATGACGCAATAAATATAGCCAAATAAATAAAACCATAATTAATTATCTAGTAATCCATTTTCATCCAGAAAAAGACATTTGAAAAAGCTCGGATAAATCTATATTTTGCAAACAGGTTTACCCGTTCGGGCTCGTTTAACGCTATATAAATGTGGCACAATAAATATAACAGAAATAAATATAGCTCAATAAAATGGCTCAATAAATAAGGCCAAAGAAATATGATGCAATAAATATGACTCAATAAATATGACCATAATTTTTGTTCTAGTTGTCCATTTTCAGCCCAAAAAAGCCCATTAAAAAGTGCTCAAAATGATTTATCTATTGGTGAACATAATTAACTTTTTGGGCTTGTTTGACACTCAATAAATATGGCATAATAAATGTGGCGTAATAAATATGACAGAAAAATATGGCATAATAAGTATAGCCCATTAAATATAGAACAATAAATATAGAACAATAAATATATATCTAAATAAGTTATCCATTGACAATCATGTTTACCCGTTTGGGCTCATTCAACACCCAAAAAATATGTTATAATGAATACTACATAATAAATATGATAAAATAAATATATCTCAACAAATTTAGCGTAATAAACAAGGCTCAATAAAAAGGGTTATTAAATATCTTTAATGAAAATGCCACAAGAAACATGACTCAATAATTATGTCTCAACAAATATGGCTCAAAACATATGACTCAATAAATATGACTCAAAAAATGGCATAATAAATATAGCCTATTAAATATAGAACAATAAATATAGCCATAATTTTTGATCTAGATGTCTATTTTCAGCCCCGGAAAGCCTATTGAAAAATGTTCGGATAAATCTATCATTTAACAAATAAATTTTACAGTTCGGGCTCATTTAACTCTATATAAATATGGCATAATTAATATGACACAAATAAATATGGCTTAGTAAATATGAGTTAATAAATATGACTAAGAAAATATGGCACAATAAATATGATTCAATAAATATGGCCATAACTTTTGTCCTGATTGTCCATTTTCAACCCAAAAAAACTCATTGAAAAGATCAGTGAATGATTTATCAATTGAGGAACAGCTTTACCTGCTCGGGCTCGTTACACACTCAATAAATACGTTATAATAAATGTTTCAAAATAAAAATGGTGAAATAAATATTTCTCAATAAAATTAGAGTAATAAATATGGCTCAATAAAATTGTCTTATTAAATATCTCTAATTAAAATACTTCAAAAAAATTTGTTTCAATAATAATGTCTCAATAAAGATCACTCATGAAATATGGGTCAATCATAATGGCTCAATAAATATGACATAAAAATTGTTGCCCAATAAATAAAGCCATAATTTTTAATCTCGTTGTCCATATTCATCCCGAAAAAGACATTTCAAAAAAGCTCTGATAAATCTATCTTTGGCAAACAGTTTTACCCGTTCGGGCTCGTTTAACACTACATAAATATGGTGTAATAAATATGACACAAATAAATATAGCTCTGTAAATATGGCCCAATAAATATGTCCTACGAAATATGGCGCAATAAATATGGCTCAATAAATATGACCATAACTTTTGTTTCGGGTTGTTCATTTTTCGCTCGAAATAGCCCATTTAAAAGCGCTCAAAATTATCTATCTATTGGTGAACAAGTTTACCTATTTGTGCATGTTTATTACTATATAAATTTGACATAGTAAATATGACATTATTATCCCCAAAAAGCTAGAAAAAGCCATTGATCCGCTTGTCGGTTATCAGCGCGAAAAAGACAATTAAAAAGAGCACAAAAAGGTCTATCCATTGGCGAATAGGTTTACCCAATTCAGGTTCATTTATCATGAAATAAATATGGCAAAAAAATCAGGCGCAATAAATATGACGCAATAAATATGACACAATAAGTATGGTGTAATAAATATGTGCTAATAAATATGGATCAAAAAATATTGCACAATAAATATGATATAAGAAATATCACTCAAAAACTAAGTCTCAATAAATATGGCTTAATAAATATTGTTTAGTAAATATGATAAAATAAATATGGCGCATTAAATATGACTCAATAAATATGATCATAAATTTAGATTCAAATTTCTATTTTTATTCTGAAAAGCCCATTAAAAAGTGCTATGAAAGATTTATCCATTGGCAAACATGTTTACCCACTCGGTCTCGTTCAATGCTCAATAAATATATTATAATAAATACTACGTAATAAATATGGGGCAATAAATATATCTCAATAAATTTGGCGCAAAAAATACAGCTCAATAAATATGCCTTATTAAAAATCTCTCAATGAAAATGCTTCAAGAAATATGATTGTACAACCCCGTATTAGCAGAGTGGGGTCCCCTCGGTAGGTGCGAGCCCCGCTCTGTATTTTTAAGCTTTTGGAGTGGTTTGCAGCCTTGGTGGCCATGCAACCATGCTCTTGCCCCGGGCAGTCAGCTCGCGGGGGTGAGAGCAGCCTGCGACCAGGCTCTCGCCTCGGGCAACTATCTCGCGGGGGTGAGAGAAGCCTATTGCCAGTCTCTCGCCTCGGTCGGTCAGCTCGTGGGGGCGAGAGCGGAATGCGACCAGGATCTCGCCCCGGAGCGGGTAGCTTGCGTGGGAGAGAGTGGCCTCCAGCTAGTCTCTCACCCCGGGCGGCTAGCTCGCGGGGGCGAGAGCGGCCTGCGGCCAGGCTCTCGGCCCAAGCTGCTAGCTCGCGGGGGCGAGAGCATCCTGCAGACAGGTTCTCACCCCGGGAAGTCAGCTCGCGCGGGCGAGAGCGGCTTGCGGCCATGCTCTCGCCCCGGGTGGCTAGCTCGCGGGGGCGAGAGCGACCTGTATTGAGGCTCTCACCCCGGGCGGTCAGATTGCGGGGGCAAGAGCGGCCTGCGGTCAGGCTCTCGCCCCGGGCAGCTAGCTCGCGGGGGAAAGAGCGGCCTGCGGCCAGTCTCTCGCAACATGCGGCTAGCTCGCGGGGGCGAGAGTGGCTTGCGGCCAGTCTCTCACCCTGGGCGGTCATCTCGCGCTGGCGAGAGTGGCCTGCGGCTAGGCTCCCGCCATGGGCGGGTAGCTCTTCGGCGGTGGTCACTTGCTCGTCTCGGGTGGCCGGGGAGATGGGGGGTGTGGCTCCTCCCGACATTGGACCTCTTTTGGCCATATTTTTACCGTTATACCCTCGGGGTGGAATTACCTCATTACCCCCGATGTGGATGTTTCCTATTGGCTCAAGGCCTATTTGGCATAGGGGTATTATTGACATTTTGGTTCATGAGATTGGAAAAACTATAAATAGACCCTTATGGGTGCATTGGAGAGCATTGTAATTTTCAACCACCAAAACCCCTTTGCTCTCTTCCTCCAAGGCACCTAGCTCAGCATTGGCTAGGGAGGGGAAGTGCTCTTGTGCCCTTCCAGGTGTGTGGTGGGACCTCCGCTCTAGAGCCGAGGGTTTGTTTCTAATTTCTTGGGCCTTTGGTCCGTGACGTTCTCACGAGTGTAGTAGGTGCGAGGTCACCCTTTTTAGGGACCCCGAACTCCACAGAGGTCATTTTTGGGTTCAACACATTTGGTACAGTGAGCGTGGAGAGTGACCAGCAGATAAGATATCGAAAGAGTGTCATGACTGGAGGTCAGGGATGTAGTGATGATCTCGGCGAGCTCCCCAGCCTAGGACCCTTTGTGGGGAGGCAAGAGTTCAAGGCCTCATCCAGGGCATCATGGAGATGCTGCGAAGCATTGCTCCTCACGGTGGCAGCTCCACCCCGATCACCCAGGAGCAAGCTCCCCCCCTCTCGACGAGTCAACTCCCAGAGGTCTACGCAAGATGACCCCAGCAGGGGGAGAAAGAAGTGCACCAGGAAGAAGGCCCGGGAAGGAGAGATGGTAGATGGGTTCAAGCGAGATCTCAATGACCGAGAGTTATTCTCCAGCCCAGTGAGTGCCAGCTTCCCAGCGAGCAGGTCATGCAAGTAGAGGTGGCGAGACCACCCCTCAGGGGGTCACCCTTCAGCGAGTTGATCATCTCAGCTCCCATTCCCGAGGGGTTCAGAGAGCCTTACATGGCTTACTATACCGGAGAAGGATGACCCCGTCTAGCACCTGCAGTGGTTCGAGGATGCTGTCTCCATCAGGCCGATGATGGATGAGTTCAAGTGTTGCCTCTTTGCGATCACGTTAAAGGAGAAGGCAAGGGGCCGAGGAGTCGCTGGCCCGTTACGTTGACAGGTTCCAAGAGGAGATCCTGGAGGTCCAGGATATGCCGGAGTTTGCCCTCCAGATGGCGTTCACGGTGGGATTACGCGAGGGGTTCTTCAAGATGAGCTTGACTCGAAAGGCCCCCCTTTCCTTTGAGGAGCTGATGGAAAGGGCGGCTGAGGATATAGCTATAAGGCAGCCAACCCGGCATTTGTCAAGAAGTTGGCAAAGCTAACAGAGATGGAGTTGAAGGAGCAAGATGGTTCAAGACATCAACAGGGAATGTGGAGATAGGAGCGGAGAGCTCAGGATGGTCCAGAATCAGGTTGGAAGGCAGCAGGGAGGACCTACCCAGGGTCCAGGAAGAGCTCTCATCCAGGGCAGAGGGAACTTTCATGGGTTCCAAGGGTGGTTCAACTTCCAGAGGCAAGCCCAAAGACAACTCCTACCCCCGCCACAGCAAGCCTTGGCGATAGGTGAAGGGGGAAGAGGCAACGGGAGAGACCGCCGAGCCCGCCGAAGGAGAGGAGAAAGAGCATTGCTGTACTGTAACTTCCACCAGGTGGAGGGGCATGCCACGACTACCTGCCCCGAGTTCTTGGAAGTGAGGGGGGCGAGAGGCACAGCCTAGCCGCAGCTGCTGGTGTGGGGTGAGGAGGTTCTACCTAGAGAAGGGGGGATGACGTGTATGAGGACAGGGTCGATGTAGTACCCCGAGGTGGTATAGCTGTGATCCATGGTGGAGTAGGGATCGAAGACACTCAGAAGGTAAGTCTCCATGTGATGTACCGACGGAGCGTCGCCTCGACATTCCAGACCGCCCTAGGAGGAGAAGATCACCTTCTCGGTGAAGGACCTACCTGATCATGAGGATCCGTTTTGCGATGAGATGGTCATCCAGACATACATCGAAGGCTACACCATCTCCAGGATCTTGGTTGACAATGGAAGCTCCATCAACGTCGATTCCAAGAAGGCATTTGACTAGATGTATGTATTGTCAAGGAGGGTGGTGGCCTCAGACGGACCCCTATTCGGATTTTCAGGGGAGAGGAAGGAAGTAGAGGGTGGAGTAGGACTACAAGTGAAATTGGGAGGGACTTCAAGGAACTGCTGGTTAATCATAGTTGACGCTCCAAGCAGCTACAACGCCATCTTCGGAGGCCCCTCATCAGCACCTTGCGTTGCGTGTCTTCTTCATTCCACCAGTACCTCAAATTCAGCTCAGGAGGGATCCAGGTCAGAGTCAAGGGGGACTCCAGGATGGCAAGGCAATGTTATGTCACGGCCGTCCCCACCATCTGTTGGTTGGCTAAGGCAGAGGAGATGTAGAGGATCATGGAGAGCCTGTACAGGATGGAGGTCTCCGAGGGGAAGGATGATGACCATCATGCCCAGACCCCCTAAAGTAGCCTCACCCCGGTAGAATCATGTATTTTTCTTATGTTGTAGTGAGTATAGCCCCCGACCAGCTGATCTTGGTGGTCATGTAACTCGTATGTTTCCCGTTTGAGGATGTTGGATTTGGTGAGGTTTGATTGAGATGCCTAGTGCCTTTGCTCCGATGACGGTCCCGCTGTTAGGCTCTCACTAGCTGGCAGGGCAGGCGTACCTCTCGTGGAAGCTTGAGCACCTTTGCTCCGATGAAGGTCCCGCTGTCAGGCTCTCACTAGTTGATAGGGCAGGCGTACCTCTCGTGGAAGCCCGAACACCTTTGCTCCGATGATGGTCCAGTTGTCAGGCTCTCACTAGCTGGCAGGGCAGGCGTACCTCTCGTGGAAGCCCGAGTACCTTTGCTCCGATGACGGTCCCGCTGTCAGGCTCTCACTAGTTGGCAGGGCAACGTAAATCTCGTGGAAGCCCGAGTACCTTTGCTCCGATGACGGTCCCGCTGTCAGGCTCTCACTAGCTGGCAGGGAAGGCGTACCTCTCGTGGAATCCCGAGTACCTTTGCTCCGATGACGGTCCCGCTGTCATGCTCTTACTAGCTGGCAAGGCAGGAGTACCTCTCGTGGAAGGGCCGAGCAACTTTGATCCGATGATGGTCCCACTGTCAGGCTCTCACTAGCTGGCAGGGCCGGCATAGCTCTCGTGGAAGTACGAGCACCTTTGCTCCAATGACGGTCCCTCTGTCAGCCTCTCACTAGCTGGTAGGGCAGAGGTACCTCTCATGGAATCCCGAGTACCTTCGCTCCGATGACGGTCCCGCAGTCAGGCTCTCACTAGCTGGCAGGGCAGGCCTACGTATCGTGGAAACCTGAGCACCTTTGCTCCGATGACGGTCCCGCTGTCAGGCTCTCACTAGCTCGCAGTGCAGGGGTAGCTCTCGTGGAAGCCCAAGCACCTTTGCTCCGATGACGGTCCCGTTGTCAGGCTCTCACTAGCTAGCAAGGCAGGATTACCTCTCGTGGAATCCCGAGCACCTTTGCCCCAGTGACGGTACCACTGTCAGTCTCTCACTAGCTGGCATGGCAGGCGTACCTCTCGTGGAAGCCCGAGTACCTTTGCTCCGATGACTGTCCCATCTGTCAGGCTCTCATTAGCTGGCAGGGCAAGCGTACCTCTCGTGGAAGCCCGAGTACCTTTGCTCCGAATACGGTCCCGCTGTCAGGCTCTCACTAGCTGGCGGGGAAGGCGTAACTCTCGTGGAATCCTGAGTACCTTTGCTCCGATGACGGTCCCGCTGTCAGGCTCTCACTAGCTGGCATGGCAGGCGTACCTCTCATGGAAGCCCGAGTACCTTTGCTCCGATGACGGTCCCGCTGTCAGACTCTCACTAGCTGCTAGGGTAGGCATACCTCTCGTGGATGCCCAGCTTGTTTTTTACCCGAAGGGGGTCTCTGTTGGGGTTACCATTGTGATCTAGAAGTGGTCAAACATGTAATCTCGCTGCCAACGCGATATGAGCCTGCAGGGTCGCACATAAGAGATGTGGAGAAGTTGGATGATTGACTGTGTTGGTAAAGGTTACCAATCACCGACCCGAATGGGGTTTTTGGGCAAAGTGTTGCCTTGAGGTCTTGATAAGGATCGTTGACTGAGAATCGACGAGTGTCGTCGACCCCGGCTCGACGATCGACGAGAATCGACGAGTGTCGTCGACCCCGGTTCGACGATCGACGAGAATCGATGAGTGTCGTCGACCCCGGCTCGACGATCAACGAGAATCGTCAAGTGTCGTCGACCGCGGCTCGACGATCGACGAGAATCGTCGAGAGTCGTCGACCGCGGCTCGACGATCGACAAGAATAGTCGAGAGTCGTCGACCGCGGCTCGACGATCGACGAGAATCGTCGAGTGTCGTCGATAGCGGCTCGACGATCGACGAGAATCGTCGAGTATTGTACTCCGATTCTCGCCGATTCTCGCCGACTGATACTCGCCGAAAATGGGACCCTATTTTACTGGGTGGTCTACGGATAGCGATATTCCTAAGTCTATTTATGCCTTCTGTATAAAAGGGACACTTAGGGTTTTCGGGAATTAATGCTTTTGGCAGCCGATCGAACCGAATCCCGCGACGGAAGCGTTCCGCCGTTCCGCTCGTTCCGCCGATCCCGAATCCCGCCGCCGACGGAAGTGTTCCGCCGCCGCCGTGCTCGCTCCGTCGACCTCCTCTTTTCCGGCGATCGTCGCTGGTGTTGCTTTTCCTGGCGCGGACCTAGCAGTCCGTGGAATAGCAAGGTGCGGTCTTTCTCCTTCCCGATTTTCCGTGCGACGGAAAGATCGGCATTCTCCCGCTCGTGTGGATTTCTGCAGAGACGTGGATATTATTCCACGTAGAACTCGCCACCAGCAAGAACAGGAAGCTTGGAGCATCTCCGTTGAGTTGTGACTCAACGCCACCGAGGTAATTTTTGCCTAGTTATTTGTTAACTTCTTGATACAATTATCATGGCCCGATCCCATCTCTTTTGGGTTTTCTTGATGTTTTTATCCTTCCGCTGCGTGCACAAGCGTTGTGCCATCCTCATAGAGAAACCCAACAGTGGTATCAGAGGGAGGTTTCGGTCATGATTGTTGTATTGGAAGTTTTGTTATTCCAGTGCGTGTAAACCTAGGGATTTAGAAGTGTTCTAAATGTCTAGATTTAGTCTTGGTACCCCGCCAAGAACTTCTGGAATTTCGTGGATATTTCTAATTGTTAGAAATTTTGATCTCCTTAGCAGTAACCATCCCTCGAGTTTGTTTTGGATTTTGAATCCAACATAGAGAGATGAGCTTGTCTACTGCTTTAAGTTGAGTTGTCTTTGCTCTTGTCCAATGCATGTAAATCTGAGGATTTGGAAGTTTCCGGATGTTCAGATTTAGCCCTTCCTTCTATCAATTGTTGATGGTGTAAGGTTGTGCATATAAGGGATGCATGTGGTTTTAGAAAAATTGTTTTTCTTTGGATGTGCACATTGATCAAATGTTGATCATGGTTAACTGTTAACCTATAATCAAAATCCCTTCATCAAATATTAAGTGTTCGGATGCCTTCTGATGGATGACACTCTTCCTGCCTCGATCGATGAAGTGTGGGCTTGCCAAAGCAAGGTGCATTAATCTATCTTGGTAAGGGTGCGAGCGGATAATTGTGATATCCCACTGTCGACATCGGGTCCAACTTAACTAGGTGACCTCAAAGGTTGAGTGCCTAGAGGCATAGGGTTGGCATGCACCATATGATGGATGCGAGTAAGGAGTTATTCACCAACCATACAAGAATTACATGAGGATGCAATTGGCAAGCGTTGCCTACCTAAATAACCGCATCGTGAGAGGAAAGCCAAAGCTGACTCATTGTGTTGGTGAAATACGGATCTTGTCCACTAAGAGAGTAGCTCGCATGAACTCTCCGAATTGTTAGTGAGGGCTATCATTTCGAATAAAATAGTGGGAGTGTTTTAATTGAAGTCCAAATTAAAATAAATTGTATTTGAAATTTAGGTACTGATTTTATTCTGCATAAATTCTTGTAGAATTCCATGGCAAGTGTTTCACACTCCACTTTGTCTCTGAGAGCCATCCTTGAGAAGGATAAGCTCAGTGGGACTAATTACATGGACTGGTATAGGAACCTGAGAATTGTTCTCAGGCAAGAGCGAAAGCTCTATGTCTTGGAAGAAGAAGCCCCCGAGGTGCCGACCGGGAACTCTTCCCGTGCTGAGAAGGATACTTATAAGAAGTATAGTGATGATGATTTAGATGTCGAATGCCTTATGCTTGCCACTATGAGCTCTGAGCTTCAGAAGCAACATGAGAACATGGGGTGCAAGGAGATTGACGAGCATCTCAAGAAAATGTTTCAAGGGCAGGCTCGTCAAGAGAGGTTCGACGTCACAAAAGCGTTGTTTCAGTGCAAGATGGGAGTTCGAGACTCAGTAGGGACTCACGTACTCAAGATGATTGGGTATATAGAGAACCTTGAAAGGCTGGGTTTTCCTCTTGGTCAAGAGTTGGCCACAGATCTGATCCTGCAATCGTTGCCGGACAGTTATGAGCAGTTTGTCTTGAACTACAACATGAATGAAATAGACAAGACACTGCCCGAACTCCTAGGCATGTTGAGAGCTGCCGAAATCAATATGAAGAAGGCCAAGCCTGCCAGCCCCATACTGATGGTGCATAAGGGCAAGGGCAAGGCCAAGGGCTCTAAGAAGACGAAGGTGGGACCTAAGTCATATCTTGAGCCCAAGTCTTCTGCACTGATGAAAAAGAAAAGCACGGTGAAGGAAGGGAAATGCCACCACTGTGGCAAGGCTGGTCATTGGAGGAGGAACTGTCCTTCGTACATTGAGGGTCTGCAGAAATTGAAGGGAGGTATGACTTCCGCTTCAAATGTTTACGTTATAGAGATAAACCTTTCTTCTCCTTCATCTTGGGTATTGGATACCGGATGTGGTTCTCACATTTGTACAAATGTGCAGGAACTGGGAAGGAGAAGATTGCTGAGTAAAGGGGAGGTGGACCTCCGCGTCGGCAATGGAGCAAGAGTTGCTGCTGTAGTCGTAGGGGTTTACCGTCTTTCTTTGCCCAGTGGGCTTGTAATAGAACTAGATAATTGTTATTTTGTTCCGGCCTTAACTAGAAACATTATATCTATTTCATGTTTGGACATGATTGGATTTTCTTTTATAATTAAGAACAACTGTTGTTCTATATTAAAGAATGATGTTTGTTATGTTGTAGCCCAATTGTTTAATGGTCTTTATGTTTTGAACTTGGACCATCTGATCTGTAATGTAGAAAATAATAAAAGACTAAGAACAAATGACTCGAACCCTACGTTTCTCTGGCATTGTCGTTTGGGCCATATCAACGAGAAGCGCATATCCAAGCTCCATAGAGATGGACTTTTGGACTCATTTGATTATGAATCATTTGAGCGATGCGAATCTTGTTTGTTAGGCAAGATGACTAAAGTTCCTTTCACTGGTTATACTGAGAGGGCTGAGGATCTCTTGGGTGTTGTACATAGTGATGTATGCGGACCCATGAGTTCCATGGCTAGAGGTGGGAATTTCTACTTTGTTACATTTACTGATGATTTCAGTAGATACGGATATGTGTATCTTATGAAGTGCAAATCCGAGACCTTTGAAAAGTTCAAAGAGTTCAAGAATGAAGTAGAAAACCAGTTGGGTAAAAGGGTTAAAGCACTCCGATCTGATCGAGGTGGCGAATACCTGAGTCATGAGTTCCGTGATCATCTGAAAGAGTGTGGTATTGTATCACAGCTCACTCCACCTAGAACACCATAACATAATGGTGTGTCTGAGAGGAGAAATCGTACTCTGTTAGACATGGTACGTTCGATGATGAGTCATGCAGACTTGTCTGTTTCCTTTTGGGGTTTTGCTTTAGAGACTGCTGCAATGACATTGAATCGCGCTCCAACGAAAACGGTTCTGAAGACACCATATGAGATATGGACTGGGAAGCGTCCTAGTATGTCGTTCATTAAAATTTGGGGCTGTGAGGCATACGTGAGACGTCAAATGCCTGACAAGCTGGAACCCAAATCGGATAAATGTTATCTGGTGGGATATCCTAAGGAAACGAAAGGGTATTACTTTTACCTACCGTCTGAGGGCAAAGTGTTTGTCGCAAGGACTGGTGTCTTCTTGGAGAAAGAGTTCTTATCAAGAAAGACTGAAAAGGTAGAGCTTGAAGAAGTTCAAGAACCACATGTAGTGAATGAACCGGAATTGGATTCTGAGACAGGACTACAAGATGTTGTAGCTAGAGAACCTGCTCAAAGAACACAAGTCCTACGTAGATCTGGTAGACCGAGGTTTGAGCCTGAGAGATATGGATTTCTCGTGTCTCAAATAGGTAATGTGTTGCTTATGGATCATGATGATGAACCAGCAACCTACCAAGAGGCTATGAATGGACCGGACTCCGACAAATGGCTTGAGGCTATGAAATCCAAAATGGACTCCATGTATGCAAACCAAGTTTGGAACTTGGTGGAACCACCTGAAGGGGTACGACCCATAGGGTGCAAGTGGGTCTTCAAGAAGAAGACCGACATGGATGGGAATGTACAGACATTCAAAGGGCGACAGGTGGCTAAGGGTTTCAAATAAATTCATGGTATTGACTATGATGAGACCTTTTCCCCTGTTGTCATGGTAAAGTCCATAAGGATATTGCTTGCTGTTGCTGCGTATTATGACTACGAGATCTGGCAGATGGATGTCAAAACGGCTTTCCTTAATGGAAACCTCCTTGAGGAAGTGTATATGACACAAACCGAGAGTTTTGTATCCCCAGATGAAGCCACTAAAATATGCAAGCTGAATAAGTCCATCTATGGACTGAAACAGGCCTCTCGAAGTTGGAATCTTCGTTTTGATGAGAAAATCAAAGAGTTTGGTTTCATCAAGAATGAAGATGAGCCTTGTGTTTACAAGCGAATCAGTGGGAGCATTGTTGTCTTCCTGATATTGTATGTAGATGACATACTGTTGATTGGGAATGACATTCCTACCCTGAAAGTTGTTAAGAACAACCTAGGGAACTGCTTTTCAATGAAGGATTTGGGTGAAGCGACTTATATACTCGGTATTAAGATCTATAGAGATAGATCGAAGAAGTTGCTGGGTTTGACCCAGAGTACGTACATCGAAAAGGTGTTGAAGCGGTTCAACATGCTTGAGTCCAAGAAAGGATTTTTACCCATGTCTCATGGTGTGAATCTCTCTAAGGACCAGTGTCCAAAATCTTGTGAAGATAAGGACCGTATGAAGTTGATTCCATATGCTTCGGCAATTGGATCAATCATGTACGCGATGTTATGTACTCGACCCGACGTCTCCTTTGCTTTGAGTATGACTAGCAAGTATCAGTCAGACCCCGGTGAGTGTCACTGGATTGCAGTCAAGAATGTCCTGAAGTACTTGAGAAGGACTAAGGATGTGTTCTTGGTGTATGGTGGAGAGGAAGAGCTCGTTGTAAGTGGTTACACGGATGCTAGCTTCCAAACTGATAGATACGACTCCAAGTCTCAGTCAGGTTATGTGTTTTGCCTGAATGGAGGAGCTGTGAGCTGGAAGAGTTCCAAGCAAGAGACAGTTGCTGATTCTACAACAGAGGCCGAGTATATCGCTGCAGCTAATGCGGCGAAGGAGGCTGTATGGATTAGGAAATTCATCGGCGAGCTTGATGTAGTTCCTAGCATTGTTGGTCCCGTAGTTCTCTACTGTGATAACAATGGTGCAATTGCACAATCTAAGGAACCTAGATCCCATCAGCGCTCCAAGCACATACTTCGGCGGTTTCATCTTATTCGTGAGATTGTCGAACGAGGAGATGTAAACATTTGCAGAGTGCCAACTGAGGAGAATATTGCGGATCCACTGACAAAGCCTCTCGCGCAGAGAAAGCATGATGGTCATACTAGATCGATGGGTATACGATACCTAAATGATCAACTCTAGTGAGAATCTTGTGGATTACATGTAAACATGTATCTTGTTGGCTATTTGTTCATATGATAAACTGTATACCTAGTTTTTCTCTTACAATTAATGGCAAGTTCTTTTATTATGAGTTTTTCTATATGATAGTTAAATGTTAACATAATAGATACCCTTAGAATGTTCGCTTCCATGGGACATCAAGTACGTGACTTGAATGTGAGAGCCTATGATTTATTTGAAGCTTCATTCTTAAAAGGTCCCTGGTCGAGTATCATCATAGAAACTAAGGGTGATGATGGTACATGAAGGCTAGCGCGTGCGTTGACTGATGACCGGTTCTCACAGGTCATGATATTGTGATATCAAGTCATCACGTGGGTACTTGTTAGAGAACAAGTTGTACTGGACAGACCCAACCTGAGACTACTCTGTGGATTGTCATCCAATCGTGTCACGAGTAGGTCTCAATTGACAATGGTGTTGTGGTCCTTTGACCTGAAGTCACAGCATTCATCAAGTGAGGAAGAGCGTGCTTTGATGCCATCTAAAGTCTTCCTTGAGAAAGGTTGATGATAAGGGTGGTTGTTGGGCATGTTACGAATCATTTGGGTGTTTGTGTGTGAGCAGATATGGGATTTGTCCTCCTGTATGACAGGAGTTGCATCCATGGGCCCCTTGATGGAACTGGACTGAGAAATGCATGGCCATTCTTGGTTGAGTCAATATGTGATATTGGACTCACCATTCTCTGGAAGTCCGTCCTGGATCAAGAAACTTGGATTGAGCTATTACGAGGGTGACACGGTCCATGCCTCTAGTTCTTTTCGGATGTAAGGGACAAAGGGACAAAGACAACGCTGATACATTGGTCATAAAGGCTTATGAGTTATAAACTCTTATTGCTTGGGGAGCAATGATGCATTGCTAGATGCCGCTCATTGTTTGTGAGGTTTTTGGTTTGATACTTTCAAGATCAAGTGGGAGTCTGTTGGAGTTACCATTGTGATCTAGAAGTGGTCAAACATGTAATCTCGCTGCCAATGCGATATGAGCCTGCAGGGTCGCACATAAGAGATGTGGAGAAGTTGGATGATTGACTGTGTTGGTAAAGGTTACCAATCACCGACCCGAATGGTGTTTTTGGGCAAAGTGTTGCCTTGAGGTCTTGATAAGGATCGTTGACCGAGAATTGACGAGTGTCGTCGACCCCGGCTCGACGATCGACGAGAATCGACGAGTGTCGTCGACCCCGGCTCGACGATCGACGAGAATCGACGAGTGTCATCGACCCCGACTCGACGATCAACGAGAATCGTCAAGAGTCGTCGACCGTGGCTTGACGATCGACGAGAATTGTCGAGAGTCATCGATCGCGGCTCGACGATCGACGAGAATCGTCGAGAGTCGTCGACTGCGGCTCGACGATCGACGAGATTCGTCGAGAGTCGTCGATAGCGGCTCGACGATCGACGAGAATCGTCGAGTATTGTACTCCGATTCTCGCCGATTCTCGCCGACTGATACTCGCCGAAACTGGGACCCTATTTTACTGGGTGGTCTGCGGATAGCGATATTCCTAAGTCTATTTATGCCTTCGGTATAAAAGGGACACTTAGGGTTTTCGGGAATTAATTCTTTTGGCAGCCGATCGAACCGAATCCCACGACGGAAGCGTTCTGCCGTTCCGCTCGTTCCGCCGATCCCGAATCCCGCCGCCGACGGAAGTGTTCCGCCGCCGCCGTGCTCGCTCCGTCGACCTCCTCTTTTCCGGCGATCGTCGCTGGTGTTGCTTTTCCTGGCGCGGACCTAGCAGTCCGTGGAATAGCAAGGTGCAGTCTTTCTCCTTCCCGATTTTCCGTGCGACGGAAAGATCGGCGTTCTCCAGCTCGTGTGGATTTCTGCAGAGACGTGGATATTATTCCACGTAGAACTCGCCACAAGCAAGAACAGGAAGCTTGGAGCATCTCCGTTGAGTTGTGACTCAACGCCACCGAGGTAATTTTTGCCTAGTTATTTGTTAACTTCTTGATTCAATTATCATGGCCCGATCCCATCTCTTTTGGGTTTTCTTGATGTTTTTATCCTTCCGCTGCGTGCACAGGCGTTGTGCCATCCTTATAGAGAAACCCAACAGTCTCGCCACCCAAGCTCCCATCAGCTAGCATGGTAGGTTGACCCCCCAGGAGGTTAAGTGTTTTTTACCCGGAGGGGGTCTCGCCACCCAGGCTCCCATCAGCTGGCAAGGCAGGTTGACTCCCCGAAGAGGATAAGTATCTTTTTGAACGTGCAAGAACGTCACTCAGCGAATACGTTGGGTTGGATGTTTCTTTCCGAGCTTGTACCAACCTCGAAAAGAGTGGGGATGGTGTACAATCCCTTATTCGCAGATTGGGGTCCCCTCGGTAAGTGTGAGACCAGCTCTGTATTTTCAAGCGTTTGGAGTGGTTTGTACCCTTGGTGGCCATGAGGCCAGGCTCTTGCCCCGAGCGGTCAGCTCACGGGTGCGAGAGCGGCCTACGGCCAGGCTCTCGCCTCCGGAAGCTAGCTCGCGGGGGCAAGAGCGACCTACAGCCAGGCTCTCACACTGAGCGGCTAGCTCGCGGGGGCGAGAGCATCCTGCGGCCAATCTCTCGCCCCGAGCGGTCAGCTCTCGGGGGCAAGAGCGGCTTGCCACCAGGCTCTCTCCCCGTGTGGATAGCTCGCGGGGGCGAGAGCAGCCTACGACCAGGATCTCCCCCCAAGCGGATAGCTCGCGGGGGCGAGAGCGTCCTACGACCAACCTCTCGCCCCGAGCGTCGAGCTCATGGGGGAGAGTGCAGCCTGTGGCTAGTCACTCTCCCCGGGCGGTCCACTCGTAGAGGCGAGAGCGTCCTGCGGACATACTCTCGCCCCGGGTGGCTAGCTCACGGGGGTGAGAGCGGCCTGCGGACAGGCTCTCGCCCCGGGCGGCTAGCTCGCGGGGGAGAGAGTGGCCTGCGGCCAAGCTCTCACCCGGGGCGGTCAGCTCGCGGGGGCGAGAGAGGCCTGTGACAAGGCTCTCGCCCCGGGCGGCTAGCTCGCAGGGGAGAGAGCGGCCTGCGGCCAGTCTCTCGCCGCGTGCGGCTTAATTGCGAGGGCGAGAGCAGCCTGCAGCTAGTCTCTCGCCCCGGGCGGTCAGCTCGCGGGGGCGAGAGCGGCCTGCGGCCAAGGCTCCCGCCCCGGCGGGTAGCTCTTCAGCGGTGGTCACCTGCTCGTCTCGAGTGCCCGGGGAGATGGGGGTGTGGCTCTTCCCACCCTGGACCTCTTTTAGCCATGTTTTTACTGTTATACCATCGGGGTGGAATTAACTCTTTATCCCCCAGTGGGGATGTTTCCTATTGGCCCAAGGCCTATTTTGCCTAGGGGTATTATTGACATTTTGGTCCATGAGATTGGAAAAACTATAAGTAGACCCTTATGGCTGCCTTGGAGAGCATTGCATTTTCAGCACCCAAAACCCCTTTGCTCTCTTTCGTCCAAGGCACCTAGCTCAGCATTGGCTAGGGAGGGGAATTGTTCTTGTGCCCTTCTAGGTATATGGTGGGACCTCCTGCGCTAGAGTCGAGGGTCTATTTCTAGTTTCTTGGTCCTTTAGTCCGCGACGTTCTCCGAAGTGTAGTAGGTACGAGGTCACCCCTTTTTAGGGACCCCAAACTCCACAGTGGTAATTTTTGTATCAATAGATATGACTCTTGAAATATGACTAAATCATAACAGCTCAATAAATATGGTGTAATAAATATAACACAATAAATAAAGCCATAATGTCTGATTCTGGTAGTCCATTTTCATCCAGAAAAAGATATTTGAAAAAAGCTCGGATAAATCTATCTTTGGCAAACAGGTTTACACGTTCGGGCTGGTATAATGCTATATAAATATGGCGTAATAAATATGACACAAATAAATATTGTTCAATAAGTATGGCTCAATAAATAATGCCACAGAAATATGGTGCAATAAATATGACTCAATAAATATTACCATAATTTTTGTTCTGGTTGTCCATTTTTAGAATGGAAAGGCCCTTTAAAAGTGCTCAAAATTATTTATTCTATTGTTGAACATGATTACCTGTTTGGGCTTGTTTGACACTGAATAAATATGACACAATAAATGTGGCATAATAAATATGACAAAATTAATATGTCATAATAAATATAGCCCAATAAATATAGCTCTAAATGATTTATCCAATGACAATCATGTTTACGCATTCGGGCTGATTCAACACTCAATAAATATATTATAATAAATACTACATAATAAATATGTCACAGTAAATATAACTCAATAAATTTGGCGTAATAAACATGGCTCAATAAATATGGCTTATTAAATATATTTTAATGAAAATGACACAAGAAACATGGTTCAATAATTATGTCACAATAGATATGGCTCAGAAAATATGGCTAAATAAATATGGCTCAATAATTATGACTCAATAAATATGGCATAATAATTATAGCCCCCAAAAATAGAACAATTAATATAGCCATATTTTTTCATTCGTTTGTCTATTTTCAGCCCCGGGAAAACCTATTGAAAAGTGCCAGGATAAATCTATTATTTAGCAAATAGATTTCCCGTTCAGCCTCATTTAACGCTATATAAATATGGTGCAATTAATATGACATAGATAAATATGGCTCAGTAAATATGGCTGAATAAATATGGCTAAGGAAATATGGACAGAATAAATATAATTCAATAAAAATGACCATAACTTTTGTTCCGGTTGTCCGTTTTCAGCCCGAAAAAACTCATTGAAAAAGCTTTGTATTTATTTGTGTCATATTTATTACGCCATATTTATATAGTGTTAAATGAGCCTGAACGGGTAAACCTGTTTGCCAAAGATAGATTTATTAGAGCTTTTTTGAATGTCTTTTTCGGGATGAATATGAGAAATGAGATCAAAAATTATCGATTTATTTATTGGTCAATATTTATTGTGCCATATTTATTGAGCTATTATGATTGAGCCATATTTCATAAGTCATCATTATTGAGACATAATTATTGAATCATATTTCTTGAAACATTTTCGTTAGAGATATTTAATAAGACATATTATTGAGCCATATTTATTATGTCAATTTTATTGAGAAATATTTATTACGCCAGTTTTATTTTGAATCATTTATTATAATATATTTATTGGGTGTTGAACGAGCCCGAGCAGGTAAACCTGTTCCCCAATTGATAAATCATTTAGAGGTCTTTTCAATGTGTTTTTTCGGGCTGAAAACGGACAACCGAACAAAAGTTATCGTCATATTAATTGAATCATATTTATTGCACCATATTTCCTTGGTCATATTTATTAAGTCATATTTATTGAGCCATATTTATCTGTGTCTTAATAATTACGACATATTTATATAGTGGTAAATGAGCCCAAACTGGAAAATTTGTTTGCTAAATGATTGATTTATCCGAGCACTTTTCAATAGGCTTTCTGTGGCTGAAAATAGACAACCGGATCAAACATTATGGGTATATTTATTGTTCTATATTTATTGGGCTATATTTATTATGACATATTTATTGACTCATATTTATTGAGTCATATTTTTTGAGCCATATTTATTGAGACATAATTATTGAGCCATTTTCTTATGGCATTTTCATTAAAAGATATTTAATAAGTCATATTTATTGAGTCATGTTTATTACACCAGATTTGTTGAGATATATTTATTGCGTCATATTTATTATGTAGTATTTATTATAACATATTTATTGAGTGTTGAATGAGCCGGAATGGGTATATATGATAGTCAATGGATAAATCATTTAGAGCTATATTTATTATTCAATATTAATTGGGCTATATTTATTATGTCATATTTATTTTATCATATTTATTACGTCACATTTATTGTGCAATATTTATTGAGTGTCAAACAAGCCCAAACAGGTAATAATGTTCACCAATAGATAAATCATTTCTAGCACCTTTAAATGGACTTTTCCGGGCTGAAAATGTACAACCATAAAAAAATTAGGGTCATATTTATTGAGTCTTATTTATTGCGTCATATTTTTTTAGCCATATTTATTGAGTCATATTTATTGAGCTATATTTTTTTGTGTTATATTTATTGTGCCATATTTATATAGCGTTAAACGAGCCCAAAAGGGAAACCTGTTTGCCAAAGATAGATTTATCCGAGCTTTTTTTTCAAATGTCTTTTTCGGGATGAAAATGGACTACCAGATCAAAAATTATTGTTTTATTTGTTGGGCTATATTTATTGCGCAATTGTTATTGAGAAATTATGATTGAGTCATATTTCAAGAGTCATATTTATTGAGATGTAATTATTGAATCATATTTTTGAAACATTTTCATCGAGAGATATTAAATAAGCCATATTTATTGAGCCATATTTTTGCACCAAATTTATTGAGATATATTTATTGCCACATATTTATTGCGTAGTATTTATTATAACATATTTATTGAGCGTTGAACGAGCGCGAGTGGGTAAACATGTTTGTCAATGGATAAATTATTCAGAGCACTTTTTAATGGGCTTTTCGAGGATAAAAATAGACAACTGAATCCAAAGTTATGATCATATTTATTGAATAATATATAATCCGTCATATTAATTTTATCATATTTACTAAACCATATTTACTAAACCATATTTATTGAGACTTAGTTATTGAGTCATATTTCTTGTGCCATATTTATTGAGCAATATTTCTTTGAGCCATATATATTAATGCATATTTATTACACCATATTTATTATTTTATATTTATTACGCCATATTTATTGCGCCTAATTTTTTTGCCATATTTATTGCGCAATAAACGAGCCCGAATGGGTAAACCTGTTCTCCAATGGATAAACCTTTATGTGCTCTTTTTAATCATCTTTTTCGGGCCGAAAAACGACAACAAGATCGTTGGCTTTTTCGGGCAGATAACGTCATATTTACTGTGTCATGTTTATATATTAATAACCAAGCCAAAACGGGAAAAACTGTTCCCCAATGGATAGATAATTTCGAGCTCTTTTAAATTAGTTTTTTCGGGCGGAAAATGGACAACCAGAACAAAATTTATTGTCAAATTTTTTGAGCTATATTTATTGCACCATATTTCATTGGTCAAATTTATTGAGCCATATTTACAGAGCTATATTTATTTGTGTCAAATTTATTACACCACATTTATATAGTGTTAAACGAGCCCGAACGGGTAAACCTGTTTGTCAAAGATAGATTTATCCGAGTTGTTTTTGAAATATCTTTTTCGGGATAAATATGGACAATGAGATCAAAAATTATGACTTTATTTATTGGGAAATATTTATTGTGTCTTATTTATTGAGCCATTATGATTGAGACATATTTCATGAGTTATTTTTATTGAGACATAATTATTGAACCATATTTCTTGAAGCATTTTTATTAGAGATATTTAATAAGACAATTTTTATTGAGCCAAATTTATTATGCCATTTTTATTGAGAAATATTTATTGCATCATTTTTATTTCAAAGTATTTATTATAATATTTTTATTGAGTATTGAACGAGCCCGAGCGGGTAAACCTGTTCCCCAATGGATAAATCATTCAGAGGTATTTTAATGAGTTTTTTCAGGCTGAAAACAGACAACCTGAACAAAAGTTATGGTCATGTTTATTGAATCATATTTATTGAGCCATATTTCCTTGGCACATATTTATTGAGCTATATTTACTTAGCTATATTTATTTATGTCATATTATTTGCGCCATATTTTTATAGCTTTAAATGAGTCTGAATGGGAAAATCTATTTGCTAAATGAAATATTTATCCGAGCACTTTTCAATAGGCATTTCGAGGACTGAAAATGGACAACCGGATCAAACAATATGGCTAAATTTATTGTTTTATTTTTATTGGGCTATATTTATTATGTCATATTTATTGAGTCATATTTATTGAGCCATATTTTCTGATACATATTTATTTTGACTTAATTATTGAGTGATGTTTCTTGTGACATTTCCATTAAAATATATTTAATAAGCCATATTTATTGAGATATGTTTATTATGCCAAATTTATTGAGATATATTTATTGCGTCATATTTATTATGTAGTGTTTATTATAACATATTTATTGAGTGTTGAATGAATACGAATGGATAAACATGATTATCATAGGATAAATTATTTATAGCTATATTTATTGGGCTATATTTATTATGCCATATTTATTTTGTCATATTCATTACGCCATATTTATTGTGTCATATTTATTGAGTACCAAACAAGCCCAAACAGGTAATCATGTTCACCAATAGATAAATCATTTAAAGGACTTTTAAATGGGCCTTTCCGATCTGAAAATGGATAAACAGAACAAAAAATTATGATCATATTTATTGAATCATATTTATTATGCCATATTTCTATAGAATTATTTATTGAGCTATATTAATTTTTGTAATATTTATTATGCCATATTTATATAGCGTTAAACGAGCCCGAACGGGTAAACCTATTTTTCAAAGATAAATTTATCCGAGCTTTTTTCAAATGTCTTTTTCTTTATGAAAATGGACTGCCAGATCAAAAATTATGGCTTTATTTATTGGACTATATTTATTGCGCCATATTTATTGACATGTTATGATTGAGCCATATTTCAAGAATCATATTTATTGAGACATAATTATTGAATCATATTTCTTGAAGTATTTTCATTGAGAGATATTTAATAAGCCATATTTACTGAGCTGTATTTTTTGCGCCAAAATTATTGAGATATATTTATTGCCCCATATTTATTGTGTAATATTTATTATAACATATTTATTCAGTGTTGAACGAGCTAGAGGGTAAACCTGTTTGCAATGGATAAATCATTCAGAGCACTTTTTAATGGGCTTTTCTAGAATAAAAATAGATAACTGAATCCAAATTAATGATCATATTTATTGAGTCATATTTAATGCGACATATTTATTTTATCATATTTACTAAACCATATTTACTAAGAAATATTTATTGAGACTTAGTTATTAAGTCATATTTCTTGTGTCTTATTTATTGGGACAATATTTTTTGAGACATATTTATTAACGCATATTTATTACAACATATTTATTATGTCATATTTATTGCGTCATATTTATTGCCCCTGATGTTTTTGAAATATTTATTACGCGATAAACGAGCCCGAATGGGTAAACCTATTCGCCAATGGATAGACCTTTATGTGCTCTTCTTAATTGTCTTTTTTGGGCCGATAACTGACAACCAGATCTCTGTTTTTTCAGGCTTTTTCGGGTTTTTTTGTGCTTATAACGTCTAATTTACTGTGTCATATTTATATGGTAATAAACAAGCTCAAAAGGGTAAACTTGTTCACCAATGGATAGAAAATTTCGAGATCTTTTAAATGTGCTTTTTCGGGCGAAAAAAGGGACAATCGTAACAAAAGTTATGGTCATATTTTTTGAGACATATTTATTGCGCCATATTTCGTTAAACATATGTATTGAGCCATATTTATAGAGCTATATTTATTTGTGTCATATTTATTAGGTCATATATTTGTAGTGTTAAACAAGCCCGAATGGGTAAACCTGTTTGCCAAAGACATATTTATCAGAGCTTTTTTGAAATGTCTTTTTCGGGATGAATATGTACAACGAGATCAACAATTATGGCTTTATTAATTGGGCAATATTTATTATGCCATATTTATTAAGCCATTATGATTGAGCCATATTTCATGAGTCATCTTTATTGAGACATAATTATTGAACCATATTTCTTGAAGCATTTTCATTAGAGATATTTAATAAGATATTTTTATTGAGCAATATTTATTATGCCAATATTATTGAGAAATATTTATTGCATCATTTTAAATTCGAAGTATTTATTATAAAATTTTTATTGAGTATTGAACGGGCCTGAGCAGGTAAAACTGTTTCCTAATAGATAAATCATATAGAGGAATTTTAATGAGTTTTCTTAGGCTGAAAACAGACAACCGGAACAAATGTTATGATCATGTTTATTGAATCATATTTATTGAGCCATATTTCCTTGGTCATATTATTGAGCTAGATTTATCCGAGAATTTTTCAATAGGCTTTTTGCGGCTGAAAATGGACAACCAGATCAAAAATATGGCTATATTTATGGTTCTATATTTATTGAGCTATATTTATTATGTCATATTTATTGAGCCATATTTTTTGACCCTTATTTATTGTGATATAATTATTGAGCCATGTTTCTTGTGGAATTTTCATTAAAATATATTTAATAAGCCATATTTATTGAGCCATGTTTATTACGCCAAATTTATTGAGATATATTTATTGCGTCATATTTATTATGTAGTATTTATTATAACATATGTATTGAGTGTTGAATGAACCCGAATGGGTATACATGATCGTCATTGAATAAATCATTTAGAGCTATATTTATTAGGACTATATTTATTATGTCATATTTATTACGCCACATTTATTATGTCATATGTATTGAGTGCCAAACAAGCCAAATAGGTAATCATGTTCACCAATAGATAAATTATTTCGAGCACATTTAAATGGGCCTTTCTGGTCTGAAAATGGACAACCAGAACAAAAATGATGGTAATATTTGTTGAGTAATATTTATTGCGCTATATTTTTGTAACATTATTTATTGAGCCATATTTATTGAGCTATATTTATTTGTGTCATATTTATTGCTGTACAACCCCATATTCGCTGAGTCAGACCAGGAGGCACAAACGGTCAGACAGGCTAGCCGGAAAGGTTCTCGCCCAGGTAGGCGGGAGCGCTTGCGCTAAGCGATAAGCTCCCGCCACATATGAGCTCTCGCCGCAAGGCGCCCCGTGTTCGTCGAGCCCAGATTGGCGAGCGCGGCCAAATCGTCGAACGAAGATCAACGCGCAAGCGCTTGCGCCAACCCCAGCTCGTCTTAAAGAAAACTCTCGCCTATAGGTAGGCGAGACCGCTTCCTGCCAGACTATGACAGAAGGTTCTCGGCTCGGGGCTCTCGCCGAGTGGGGACCAGGGGCCTGGGTGGAATGACAAAATTGCCCTCAGGAGAAATTACTCCAGTACCCTCAGAAAAACAGCGGGTTTTGGCTATTGGCAGATCAACTAGGGACTTTTCAGTAAATTCAGGACAGTAAAATGCTATACATAGACCCATAAGGGCTCCTTAGAAGGCAAGCTATCATTGTCTCTCAAATTTCAGCGCTTTTTGAGGAGCTCCTAGCCCAGCTTTGGCTTTGGAGGGGAAGCTCTCAAGAGATCTTCCAGGTGTGAGGTGGGACCTCCCTACTGAGGCTATTGGGTCAGTCTTAGGTCCTTTGAATCCAGTTAAGGGTTGAGACTTGAGAGAAGTAGGTTTTGGCTGCACCCCTTTTTCTTCGAACTTCAGTTGAGGTCATATTTGGCTTCAACAGTTCTGGTGCGGTGAGCGTGGAAGGCAGCCGATTCAAGAAAGCCTCGAGTTTTGTCACATGGCTGGAGGTGAAGGTGAGGGGTCAGGTTCTGGAGGATCCCCCACCCGGGGAGAGGAAGCAACGAAGAGGATGCTGGATGAGTTCAGGCGAGAGGTCTTGCAAACAATCAGTTTAGCCTTCTCGGCGAGAGGCGAGTGGGCCACCCCTCAGGTCCCAATAGAAGAGGTCCCGCTCTTAGGCGAGAACGGCCCAGGGTAGCGCCCGGGAAAGGAGGTCCCGGGCGAGGCTGGCGAGAGAGATGTGGCGGCGCGGGAACTCTTCCCAGGCCAGAGCCAGCGCCCGGGCAAGGAGGCGCTAACGGATCTGGGCGAGAAGGAAGCGGCGGTGCGGTCTCCCAGGGCACGTCTCGCGGATCGGGCCAGTCAGCCGAGGCCGCGGGACGTGCCCTCTCGCCAGGCAGGAGGCGAGAGACCCTTTAGCGAGCTCATCATCTCGGCTCCGGTACCGGAGGGGTTCCGGGAGCCCGACATGTCCTACTACTCGGGGAAGGATGACCCGGTACAGCACGTACAGTGGTTTGAGGACGTTGTGTCAATAAGGCAGATGACGGACGCCTTCAAGTGCCGGCTGTTTGCCATCACGTTGAAAGAGAAGGCTCGGGACTGGTTCCACCAGTTGCCAGCAAGGTCAATCTACTGTTTTGAAGATCTACGGAGAAGTTTCCTGTTGAGGTTCTCAACCTCAAAGAAGTGTAAGAAGGAAGCGGTGTGTCTGTTTGCGGTGAGGCAGAGGCCGGATGAGACGCTGGGTCACTATGTCGACCGGTTTCAGGAGGAGATCCTCTTGGTCCAGGAGGTTCCAGGGTACGCGCTGATGCTGGCCTTCACCCTGGGGCTGAGACCGGGATTTTTTAGCATGGAGTTGAAGAGGGTGCCACCCCTCTCCTTTGAGGAGCTCATGGAGAGGGCGGCAAAGGAGATTGACTTCGAGAGAGCAAACCCAGCATTCGCTAGGAAGTTGGCCAAGCTAGCAGAGGATGACGGGAAGGAACTAACAGCGGGAAGACAGAAGGAGCCGAGGGAATAGAGGGAGCAAAGGGAAGGAAGGAGAAGGGAGGAGACCCAAAGGTTTGGGCAGCAGCAGGGTTGGGGGGCCCGGGAGCCGAATAACCGGTTAGGTTGGAGACCCCAGGAGGGTCGCCCCCAGGGCCCAGGAGAAGGCTATCAGGGGAGAGATAACCTGCGGGAGCCCCGGAGGTTCGATCGACCGGCATGGAGGCAGGAGCCGAGGGGTCGTCCCCCACCACCGCAGGAGGCCATGGAAGTAGGAAGGGGGAGAGGAGCAGCCAGAGGAGCTCGAGGAGGAGGTAGAAGAGGAAGGGGAGACGGCAGAAGGGGCGGGGAGGCGTTGCTCTTTTGTGACTTCCACCAGGAGGAAGGTCACGCGACGGCCACCTGTCCGGAATTCTTAGAGTTAAGAGAAGCGAGAGGAGCAGGGAGGCAAGATCCACCGGTGAGGATAGTGGAGGTGCAGCAAGGCAAGGCGGACAATAGGTGTAAAGATCGGGTGGATGTAGGGACCCGGGGGGGAATCGGGGTGATTCACGGAGGAGTGGGGATTGAGGCAACCCGCAAGGGGAGCCTGCAAACCATGTACCGAAGGGGGGTGGCTTCCACCTCCCAGGTTCCCCCACCAGAAGAAAAGATTACTTTCTCATCGGCGGACATGCCAGACTATGAGGATCCTTTCTGTGACGCCCTAGTGATCCAGACGACGGTGGAAAATTATACGGTCTCGAGGATACTGGTGGATAACGGGAGCTCGGTAAATGTCATCTTCAAGAAGGCCTTTGATGAGATGAGGGTTGAAGGGAAGAGGGTCTTGGCATCGGATGGACCTCTGTTCGGGTTCTCCGGAGAGAGGAAAGAGGTAGAAGGAGGAGTAGGGTTACACGTAAGGTTGGGGGGCGTGTCGCGGAACTGCAGGTTCGTGATCGTGGACGCCCCGAGCAGCTATAATGCCATCTTCGGGCGCCCCCTCATCAGCGCCTTTCACTGCATCCCCTCCTCGTTCCATCAGTGCCTCAAGTTCAACAATGGGGGGGGGGGGGGGGGTGCAGGTCAGGGTAAGAGGGGACCCGAAGGTGGCAAGGTAATGTTACGTTATAGCAGTCAACACCATTTCGTGGATGGCGGAGGCAGAAGAGTTGGAGATTGAGATGGCGGCCCTAGAGGAGGTTGTTGAGGAAGAGGAGATGGTCCTAGAGGAGGCAAGAGGGATAGCTGGGGAGGAAGTCGGAGAAGAGGAGACTGAGAAGCTGCAAGGAGATTTGCATGTGGTCCGGGGGGACGGGGAGCAGGAGAGCCCGGAAGGGGCGTTAGAAGTAGAAGGGCAAGCGACAGAAGAAGTCGAGGGAGAGGCCCCGAGGGGCGTAGGAGTCGAGCAGCAGCAGGAGGGGCGGGTAGAAGCGATGGAGATTGAGGAGGAGGGAGAAAGAGGAGAGCTGGAGCTTGAGGAAGAGGCAAGGACCGGTTGGGAGCAGTCGCGGCTGGAGCCGGCCGAAGAAGTGGTGGAGATGGAGGTCTTCACCAGCGCAGGGAAAGTACAAAGGGTGCGGGTCAGCGGGGGCTTGAGTCTCGAGGCCCGGGAGCAGGTGCGGGCTTGCATTCAAAGCAACGTCGACATCTTAGCTTGGAGCGCGGCGGACATGCCGGGCATCGACGCCTACGTAGCCTGCCACCGCCTGAACTTGGACCCCCGCACTCGCCCCATCCGTCAAAAGATGAGAGCCATCGCCACCAAGCTGGAGGAGCCCATTCGCGAGGAGGTCAAGAAGCTCCTGGAGGCGGGCTTCATCTCAGAGATCCAGTATCCAGGCTGGATATCCAATGTGGTAATGGTAAAGAAGGGAGGTGGTAAATGGAGAATGTGTATTGACTTTTCTTTGTTGAATAAATCATGCCCTAAGGATTGCTACCCCTTGCCTCGGATTGACGCGCTGGTTGATTCAGCCGTCGGTTTTTCTGTCATGAGCTTTTTAGATGCTTTTTCAGGTTATCACCAGATCCGGATGCACCCTCCTGACACCAAGGATGTTTCCTTCATCACGAGGGAGGGATGCTTCAGTTACAAGATGATGCCCTTTGGGTTAAAGAATGCAGGGGCTACCTATTAGCGCATGATGGATCGAGTCTTCCGGGATCAGAGGGGGAGAAACTTGGAGGTCTACGTCGACGACCTAATGATCAAAAGCAAGTTCCTGGTCTCGCACCTGCAAGATCTGGAGGAAACATTCGCCACCCTGAGAAGGTTCAAAATGAGGCTGAATCCCTTGAAGTGTGTCTTCGGGGCCAGCCGCGGGAAGTTCCTCGGGCATCTCCTGACTCCGGCGGGGGTGGAGCCCAACCCGGACAAGGTCAAGGCCATCCTGGATTTGGAGTCACCTCGCGACGCCAAGGAGGTCCAGCGCTTGACAGGCAAGCTGGCTGGGCTAAGCAGGTTCCTCTCCAGGGCAGGAGACAAGTGTTCTTCATTCTTTAAGGTGCTGCGGTGGAATCAAAGGTTCGAATGGACAGCCGAGTGCGAAGAGGCCTTCCAAGGGCTGAAAAGACAACTCTCTCAGGCTCCCCTCCTTCAGAGCCCAAAGGAAGGAGAGGACCTGACCTTGTACCTCGCAGTAGGAGCGGAGGCGGTGAGCTCCGTCCTAGTGAGGGAAGAAGGAAAGAAGCAGCTGCCCATCTACTACGTCAGCCGGATATTGAGGAAAGCAGAGCTTCGCTACCCCATTCTCGAAAAGCTCGCCTATGCCTTGATCATCTCAGCAAGGAAACTCCGGCCGTACTTTCAAGCGCATTCGATTAGGGTGGTCACCGACCACCCTCTTCGCAAGATCTTCGAAGGAGTGGAGCACTCGGGGAGACTGGCTAAATGGTCCATTGAGCTAAGCGAGTTCGACATCTCCTTTGTCCCAAGGCTCTCCATCAAGGCACATGCCTGACTTCCTAGCAGACTACATTGTTGAAGTCGAGGGGGAAGAGCAGCAACCTCGAGAAGCATGGAAGTTCATGGTCGATGAGGCCTCAGGAAGGCACTCCCTAGGGGCAGGGGTGGTGTTGACAAGTCCCCAGGGGGTAACCATAGAGCAAGCAGTCATTCTACATTTCCCCGTGACCAACAATCAAGCGGAATATGAGGCCGTGATCGCCGGCATCCGCCTGGCAAAGGAGCTGGAGATTCAGGATGTGGAAGTTTTCACTGATTCAAAGGTAGTAGCATCGCAGATCCGGGGAGAATTTGAAGCTCGGGAGTAAACCCTCATCAGATATCTCTCCAAGGTAAGGGCGATCATCGGAGGATTCCGGTCATTCTCAATTCAACATGTTCCAAGGGAAGAAAGTGTAGCCGCCGATCGACTAGCCAAGTTCGAACCTCGGGGGGAGGGACCTTGACGGAGCTATTCCGACCGGCTATCGAGGAAGGAGAGTTGATGTTGGTGGATCGGCAACCCTCGTGGGTGGATCCCTTTGTGACCTTCCTGACCTACCGGTGAACTGCCTGAGGGGACCAAGGTCGGGAGAAGCTTCAAGCGCAAAGCGGCTCACTACTTGATGATGGAGGGGGGTCTGCATCGTAAGATGTTGTCAGGACTCCTAGCTAGATGTGTGACCGAAGAAGAGATCCCGAAGATATTAAGGGAGGTGCACTCGGGCGAGTGCGTCAGTCACTATGGAGGAAGGATGCTGGAGGCAAGGGTGGTCAGACAGGGGTACTTCTGGCCCACCCTAAGGAAGGATGCCATGGAGTTTGCGAGGAGGTGTCAAAAATGTCAGCTTTACGCCCCCCTTTAGCTCTTGGCAGCTCAGAGGCTCCGGAGTATCACGGCACCGTGGCCATTCGCTATATGGGGAATGGACTAAGTTGGGCCCTTTCCTCCAGCTAGTGGGCAGAGGAGGTTCCTCTTGGTCATGGTCGATTATTTATCGAAGTGGCTAGAGGTTAAAGCCTTAGCCAAGGTCACCTCGCAGGTCATAAGGAATTTCGTCTGGGGGGAAATCTTTTGTAGACATGGGTTGCCCCAAGCAATAGTGACCGATAACGGCCCCCAGTTTGCCAGCGAGGAGTTCATCAGCTTTTACGCTCAACTAGGGATAGATCTCCGGTTTGCCTCCGTCCATCACCCTCGGAGTAATGGCCAAGTGCAAGCAGCAAACAAAATCATTGTAAACCTGCTAAAGAAAAAGGTGGAGAACTTAAAGGGGAATTGGGTGGAGCAGCTCCCGTCGGTCCTGTGGGCACTACAAACGACCCCGAACACGGCCACCAGTGAGACCCCCTTCAAGCTCTCTCATGGGCGTGAAGCCGTCCTACCAGTGGAGTTCGAGGTCCGGTCCCCGCGAGTCACAGCCGCGGGCGAAGGAGACGAGACTTGGAGGGTGGAGAATGAGGAGGGGCAGCGCCTCTCGTTAGATATGGTGGAGGAACTGCGAGACGTGGCGGCTATCAGGCAAGAAGAGATCAAGCGACGGATGGCCAAGCATTTTGATAAGCATGTCAGGGTCAAACAGTTTACTAAGGGGGATCTGGTGCTGAGAAAGGTCGACGCAGCAGGAAGGTCGGCTCCCGTGGGCAAGCTCCACCCGAACTGGGAAGGTCCATACATAGTGAAGGAAGTCCTCGGATCGGGAGGATACTACCTCCAGGACGTGGAAGGGAGGGCCCTAAGCCACACCTGGAGCGGTGATGACCTAAAACGCTTCTACCCGTGAAGGGGGAAGGATGTAACCATGTATCTCAAAAATAAACTTATATATCGATTGATTTTCTCTTGACCATTGTCAAATTTTTCATAACATAACGTAATCGTGTGTTTGGTGATACCCCGAGCTCGGCTCGGCCCCAGGTAGACCCGCTGCGCAGGCTCTCATCTAGCTGGCAGGTCCGAAGGCTCGCCTGTGGGGGATAGGTTTGGTTGGTTTGAAATCTTCATCGGCACCCCGAGCTCGGCTCGGCCCCAGGTATACCCGCTGCGCAGGCTCTCATCTAGCTGGCAGGTCCGAAGGCTCGCATGTGGGGGATAGGTTTAGTTGGTTTGAGATCTTCATCGGCACCCCGAGCTCGGCTCGGCCCCAGGTAGACCCGCTGCGCAGGCTCTCATCTAGCTGGCAGGTCCGAAGGCTCGCCTGTGGGGGATAGGTTTGGTTGGTTTGAGATCTTCATCGGCACCCCGAGCTCGGCTCGGCCCCAGGTAGACCCGCTGCGCAGGCTCTCATCTAGCTGGCAGGTCCGAAGGCTCACCTGTGGGGGATAGGTTTGGTTGGTTTGAAATCTTCATCGGCACCCCGAGCTCGGCTCGACCCCAGGTAGACCCGCTGCGCAGGCTCTCATCTAGCTGGCAGGTCCGAAGGCTCGCCTGTGGGGGATAGGTTTGGTTGGTTTGAGATCTTCATCGGCACCCCGAACTCGGCTCGGCCCCTGGTAGACCCGCTGCGCAGGCTCTCATCTAGCTGGCAGGTCCGAAGGCTCGCCTGTGGGGGATAGGTTTGGTTGGTTTGAAATCTTCATCGGCACCCCGAGCTCGGCTCGGCCCCAGGTAGACCCGCTGCGCAGGCTCTCATCTAGCTGGCAGGTCCGAAGGCTCGCCTGTGGGTGATAGGTTTGGTTGGTTTGAGATCTTCATCGGCACCCCGAGCTCGGCTCGGCCCCAGGTAGACCCGCTGCGCAGGCTCTCATCTAGCTGGCAGGTCCGAAGGCTCGCCTGTGGGGGATAGGTTTGGTTGGTTTGAGATCTTCATCGGCACCCCGAGCTCGGCTCGGCCCTAGGTAGACCCGCTGCGCATGCTCTCATCTAGCTGGCAGGTCCGAAGGCTCGCATGTGGGGGATAGGTTTGGTTGGTTTGAAATCTTCATCGGCACCCCGAGCACGGCTCGGCCCCAGGTAGACCCGCTGCGCAGGCTCTCATCTAGCTGGCAGGTCCGAAGGCTCGCCTGTGGGGGATAGGTTTGGTTGGTTTGAGATCTTCATCGGCACCCCGAGCTCGGCTCGGCCCCAGGTAGACCCGCTGCGCAGGCTCTCATCTAGCTGGCAGGTCCGAAGGCTCGCCTGTGGGGGATAGGTTTGGTTGGTTTGAGATCTTCATCGGCACCCCGAGCTCGGCTCGGCCCCAGGTAGACCCGCTGCGCAGGCTCTCATCTAGCTGGCAGGTCCGAAGGCTCGCTGTGGGGGATAGGTTTGGTTGGTTTGAGATCTTCATCGGCACCCCGAGCTCGGCTCGGCCCCAGGTAGACCCGCTGCGCAGGCTCTCATCTAGCTGGCAGGTCCGAAGGCTCGCCTGTGGGGGATAGGTTTGGTTTGGTTGGCTTGATTTGGACAAGGCAGGAGGCGCATTGGGAAGGCAAAATGAAAAAGATAGGAAAGGTCTCGGCAGGGATAGATCTCGGCAGGGAAGTCCCCGCCAAAGAGATCTCGCAGTGAGGGCGCTTTCGCCAAGAAGACTCTTAATATTTTCGAACAAACGGGCGGGATCGTTAGGCGACGGGCCTAAAGGGATTCACGCAGGCTAAAGAGCACGGTTCCGTCCCAAGGGTTCGTGAGCCACGCTTCCGTCTGGCAGTTTGCAGCAGGTTCCCGCCTAAGGATTCGTGCAGGATCCCGCTGATCCATCACTAGGGAAGGTTATCTTAAGACGACCAAGGGCCTCGGCGGAAGCACGCGCAGACAAAATCCGACCACAACAATTAAATCGGGCACATTCACAATAACAGAGCGAGATATTTACAATAAACATTTGCATTAAATATATTAAAAGAACAAACTGGTAACGTCTCACGTTTTACATTAAGGCGGAAGGAAAAAGCAGAGGCGGAAAGGAAAAGAAGAGGGGGCCCCTCATGGAGACAAGCTATACCCCTCCGAGCTCCCGCTTGAGCTCCCGCTGGAGCTCTCACCGGAGCTCCCCCCGGAGGTCTCGCCACCCGCCGCAGGGGACTTCGGGACATCCGAGGGTGGGCTATCAGGGGCGCCCGGGGGCTTTGGAATGGGCTCGAAAAGCCATGGAACTAGCTGTTGAGCAGTGATGTCTTTGCCCCTCCCGTCCCAGCAGTTGATGTCTCGCAGCGTCTCCAGCGTCAACTTTACCGTAGCTTGCGCATTCCCCTGGAGCATCTTGTCGATATCATAAACCGAGTAATAATGGCTCTTCAACCTCTCGTCCAATGGAGGGGCCGCACTCGCCTCGAGACGCGCAATCTGCTCCCGCAGGAGAACGTTGTCATATCGGGCTTGGGATAGCTCCTCGCGAAGTGTGGCTTGGGCGGAATCCTGAACGGCGGAAGGTTAGCATAAAAGAAGAGTTAAGGTGGCGAGAACAAGCGATTGTGAAAGATCTCGCTTACCCCTTCCGCTTGGCGCGAGGATAACAGTTGCTGGGCCTCGGCCAGCTCCTTGGCCATAGTGGCCGCCTGAGCCACCGCATCGTCCCTGGCCTTGAACATGTCCTGAAAGTTGCGGTCTATCGTGATGCTTCGGCGGGCACACATGTGTGCAAGCTCCAGCCCACGCATCAGGGCGCGAGTCGAGTCATAGGCCAGCAGCTGGGTCGACATCCTATCGTAGACGCTAGCGTCCTCCCGGCTATAGAGGCAATAGCCTAGGGCGAAAGCCTCGCTGGTGACCTAGTCTCGCTCTACCCAGCTTGGCAAGAGGGACGAGATCGAGACCATGTTGGCGTCAGGATCCCACTGCAGCAGCGGCTTGTTTTCCGCGTCCAGGCACCTCATGCCGAGACCGAAGTTACGATGGCCCCGCGGCACCTCTTTAGACAGGGGCTGGCCGGAGGTCCCGGCGGCAGCACCCTCGCTCTCTGCGGCACCAGGGGCCTGAGGATTCTCGGCAGGGGTCTCGGGGCCGCCCCTGGAGGCGGCAATCTTGCTAACGGCCTGCAAGACCTCCTCAAAGGAGCGGCCTGCGAGGAGAGGTTGGGTGGGCGGCACCACAACAGCCTTGCCCTTCTCGATATCCGTTGTCTTGGGTCTCTTGATTGATTGAGGCGCGGGGGCACCGGGCTTTCGCTTCACGGCACCGCTTGAAGGGGGAGGGCCCGACTCTTTTCGGCAGGCTTGCGCAGCGGCTTTCGCAAGAGCCAGCGGGTCCTTAGGAGGTTGACTCCCTCCGGCGCGAGCCTCGTCGAAAGGCTGGCGTTGGGGGATCTCGCGCTCTCCTGTGAAAACAATAACAATAAGTTCCAACCTTGGAAAAGGCAAGGAAAAGACAGATAAAGGCGAGACTCTACCTTCTCCCGGAAGTACAGGGGAGAGAGAATCGACGTCTTGCCAGAGGTAGAGGACGTCGAAGTCCTTGGTTCTGAAGAACTCAAGGAGGGCGCTCTCGCGCGAGCCCAAGGAGGGAGCTTGTAGGCGGCATCCTCGTATTGGATGGGGGCAAGTGGTATGTTCCCGAAGTCGCCAGAAACGTAGATGAACCTCTCGCCCCAGTGATGGTTCTTGTTGGCGAGACCGATTGTCTTGAGCAGTTGCCCGGAGAAGAATACCACGCCTCCTTTCGCGCGGAAAGTAAACAGCTTGCGGAAGATCGGCAAGCTAAAATCGATCCTCTCGGACCGCATATAACATATGAAGGCCACGAGAATCGCCACTGAATTTGGGTTTAGCTGAGCGGGAACCACCCCGTAATACTGGAGGGCCTGCCGCATCTCAGGCCACAGCGGGAGGCGGAAGCCCACCTCGAAGTGCTCGATGGGGATGGCGAGCTCCCCCTCCCCTGCGGAGTTTATCTTGTTGTGATTGCCCGGGTTCCGCGCAGTGAAGCTGGCGGGAACATGTTGAGACTTGATCAGGTTGAACTCATCAACGGTGAGAGTGAAGGAAGGAAATAGATGCTTCTGGAAAGCTTCCGCGCAGTTGGAACGTCCCTCGCCTCCGCCCGGCATCGCGATGAAGTTTGAAGGCGAGAACTACGAGAAGACGGCGAGAGGGAGATCGGTACGAGAACGGAAGCAGAAGGCGGGGACAGGCGAGAGCTTTGGAGAGACCGCGAGAGCAACCTGAGAGGAAAGAGACTGGAATCGGAGAAATGAATGTGGTAGGTGAGCCTCCTATTTATAGAAAACCGTGTTAATGATGATTGTTTTCAAAAAGGTGGCGGGGGTACAACAGGCACGCCACTGGTCGGCGGAGCTTCATTTTTCCCGCCCGAGTTTGACAGTGACCGATTGAGTAAGTGACTAGCACAAGCGTTGCGAGATGACATGCGACGGGCAGGGTAGGAGGAAGCGAGGTGGCTCTCGCCACCCAAGGACCCGGGAAAATAACTCATACGCATACAATAATAGAAAGTATTAAAAAATCAAGTTATTGCTCTCGCTGAGCGAAAACGGGATAAAAAAAATATTAAGCGATAAGTGCAGAATCATTAGTTACAACTCTAATCAAGTGAATAAGGGTACATCAGAGAAGGGAAGGCCTGAGGAAGAGGAGGGGAGGTCTCGCGCTTCAGTATGGCTCCCAGCGCCATTTCCCTTGCTCCCACCGCCATTTTCCTCGGTCCCGCAGCTTGGTCCGGGGTGGCGCCTGCGGGTTGAAGTAGGACGACAGAACGCTGCATCCCAGGTCAACCCGGCGGGACAGATCCCGGATGCGCTAGATACACCTCTCGGTTGAGTACCCAGCGGTAGCTCCTCCCGGCCGGTCCATCTCGCCGATAAGGTAATCCCGCTCCAGGGTCTCTAGCCTCTTCTCCACTGACAGGCGGAACTCTTTTGCCGCAAGGTCGCGGACCCGTTCTCGTCGGATAAGCTTCGACAGAACGGCGGCAAATCTCGTCAGACGAAGGGAAGGGAGAGCTCTTCTTCTTCTTCTTCATCTTCTTCTTCCTCTACCTCAGCTTCAAGCCGCGAGCCCATGTCCCCTGTCAAAAGAGTCCCCATTTTAGCGGGAGCTAAAGGATAGCTGCGATAAAGTTTCCATATACCTTCAGAATGATGAGACCCCCCGGTTGACGGCAGGCGAGAAGGCCCAGCCCCCCCCCCCCCCCCCCCCCCTCAGCACCAAAGAGGAGGTGGATTGGCTTTCCTTTTCCGAGGGGGGGGGGTAAACTTTGCGAATGGTGATCCCGGCTTGGTCAGGTGCGGCGGAGCGGGTCTCCTCTCCCGCAAGAGGGCTAGCGTCTAACAAAGGCACGGAGAACTCGGCAGTATTTCCTCCCGTCGGTAGGGAGGAATCAACCGCATGGGCAGACTGATTCGCAGCTCTCGCCCCGCTCTCTCGGGTGGCGAGATCTGGTGGTGCGGAAACCGACGCTGCGAGAAATCAGGTCAGCATTTAAAGATTTAAGTCAAGGGCGAGAGGGGAACCTTTACCAGCGGTGTTCGGGTCAGGTGGAGGGGCCACCTCGGGAACCGCGGTTGATCATCGTGATGGCTAGAGGGTGGATCCAAGGGTTCTCGCGGGGACGCGGCAGCATCGGGAACCGTCTCCTGCAAGAGATAACGCGTCAACTACTGAGCAGCTGGTGTTTTCAATAATTGGCATATCGAGCTTACCTTCCGCGGCGAGGGGCAGTCCGCACGGCTAGGGGTCGGGGTAGGCGGGCTCCTGTTCTCGCGGGGCAGGTCCCGCTGAACCACCTTCGCCCTCTTCTTCTTCTTCTTAGGCAGAGAAGACTCAGCAACCGACGATTGTCTCGCTAGCCATGGAGCAACCAGGACACTGTTAGCCCTGGCTCGCGCCTGTGCCGCGTTAATGCGGTCCTGCAGATCATGCGGAAGCGGTTTGTCGGCACGCTTGGAAGGCATAGCTAGAGGAGGCGAGAGCTCAGGGGGAGAATGACGACTCGAGGGAAGTATTATGACCGTTTATCGACACACATATTTATAGGCACCGTACGGCCCACCGAAAGATTCCCTGATGTTGAAACGTGCTCAGCGAATATTTTTGGGTTGGACATGCCTTTTTGAGCGCAGAGCTAGCTCAAAAAGAGCGGGGATTGTGTACAACCCCATATTCGCTGAGTCAGACCAGGAGGCACAAACGGTCAGATAGGCTAGCCGGAAAGGTTCTCGCCCAGGTAGGCGGGAGCGCTTGCGCTAAGCGATAATCTCCTGCCACATATGAGCTCTCGCCGCAAGGTGCCCCGTGTTCGTCGAGCCCAGATTGGCGAGCGCGGCCAAATCGTCGAACGAAGATCAACGCGCAAGCGCTTGCGCCAGCCCCAGCTCGTCTTAAAGAAAACTCTCGCCTATAGGTAGGCGAGAACTCTTATGCCAGACTATGATAGAAGGTTCTCGGCTCGGGGCTCTCGCCGAGTGGGGACCAGGGGCCTGGGTGGAATGACAAAATTGCCCTCAGGAGAAATTACTCCAGTACCCTCAGAAAAACATCGGGTTTTGGCTATTGGCAGATCAACTAGGGACTTTTCAGTAAATTCAGGACAACAAAATGCTATAAATAGACGCATAAGGGCTCCTTAGAAGGCATGTTATCATTGTCTCTCAAATTTCAGCGCTTTCTGAGGAGCTCCTAGCCCAGCTTTGGCTTTGGAGGGGAAGCTTTCAGAGATCTTCCGGGTGTGAGGTGGGACCTCCCTACTGAGGCTATTGGGTCAGTCTTAGGTCCTTTGAATCCAGTTAAGGGTTGAGACTTGAGAGAAGTAGGTTTTTTCTGCACCCCTTTTTCTTCGAACTTCAGTTGAGGTCATATTTGGCTTCAACAATTGCGCCATATTTATATGGCGTTGAACGAGCCCGAACGGGTAAACCTGTTTGCCAAAGATAGATTTATACGAGTTTTTTCAAATGTCTTTTTCTTGATGAAATTGGACTGCAAGATTAAAAATTGTAGCTTTATTAATTCTTCCATATTTATTGCGACATATTTATTGAGCCATTATGATTGAGGCATATTTCAAGATTCATATTTATTTAGACATAAGTATTAAATCATATTTCTTGAAGTATTTTCATTGAGAGATATTTAATAAGCCATATTTATTGAGCCGTATTTTTTGCGCCGAATTTATTGAGATGTATTTATTGCCCCATATTTATTGTGTAGTATTTATTATAACATATTTATTGAGCGCTGAACGAGCCCGAGTGGGTAAACCTATTTGCCAATGGATAAATCATTTAGAGCACTTTTTAATGGGTTTTTCAAAAATAAAAATAAACAACTGAATCCAAATTTATCATCATATTTATTGAGTCATATTTAATGCGAAATATTTATTTTATCATATTTAGTAAACCATATTTACTAAGAAATATTTATTTAGACTTACTTATTAAGTCATATTTCTTGTGCTATATTTAGTGAACAATATTTTTTGAGCCATATTTATTAACACATATTTATTACACCATATTTGTTGTGTCATATTTATTGCATCATATTTATTACGCTTGATTTTTTTGACATATTTATTGCGCGATAAATGAGCTTGAATGTGTAAACCTATTTGCCAATTGATAGACCTTTATGTGCTCTTTTTAACTATTTTTTCGGGCTGATAACCGATAACCAGATCATTGGCTTTTTCGCGCTTTTTTGGGCTTTTTCGCCGTGATAACGCCATATTTACTGTGTCATATTTATATAGTAGTAAACAAGCCCAAACGGGTAAACCTGTTCACCCATGGATAGATAATTTCAAGCTCTTTTAAATGTGCTTTTTCGGGCGAAAAACGGATAACTAGAACAAAAGTTATGGTCATATTTTTTTTGCCATATTTATTGCGCCATATTTCGTTGGCCATATTTATTGATTCATAGTTACAGTGCTATACTTATTTGTGTCATATTTATTACGCCATATTTATATAGTGTTAAATGAGCCCGAGTGGGTAAACCTGTTTGCCAAAATTTAGATTTATCAGAGCTTTTTTGAAATGACTTTTTTGGGATGAATATGGACAACGAGATCAAAAAATATGACTTTATTTATTGGACAATATTTATTGTGCCATATTTATTGAGCCATTACGATTGAGCCATATTTCATGAGTCATCTTTATTGAGACATAATTATTGAATCATATTTCTTGAAACATTTTTATTAGAGATATTTAATGAGATATTTTTATTAAGCAATATTTATTATGCCAATATTATTGAGAAATATTTATTGCGTCATTTTTATTTCGAAGTATTTATTGTAATATTTTTATTGAGTATTGAACGAGCCAGAGCAGGTAAACCTGTTCCCCAAATGAAAATTATTTAGAGGTCTTTATAATGAGTTTTTTCGCGCTGAAAACGGATAAGCGGAACAAAAGTTATGGTCATTGTTGGAACACCTTATCACTGATTTGGGTCAGGATCACTATGTCTCTTAGGAAACCTATTTTGACCTCATTGTATAGATCTAAAGGTCAACTAGAATTGAGTCTAAGGGTTAGTACTTAGGTTTGGAAGCTGCCCTCAAGACCAGGATTTTCAGTTTCAGAAGACTAAGTCATTTCGTCGAGCTCAGTACGACGAATCGTCGAACTCCATTCGACGATCTCTGAGCTCAACTTCGACGATCTCTGAGCTCAGTTCGACGATAGTTGAGCTCTGATCGATGATTTCGGTTTCTGTCTAAGTCCAAATCTCTGAGCTCAGTTCAACGATAGTGGAGCTCAGTTCGACGTTTTTCTGAAGAGTTCAACCATTTTCAATATTCAAATTCAGACAGTTAAGGAATTGTTCTCAACAATTAATTCACAGATCTTGTAGCCTGTTTTTAATTAATCTGGAGCAAGTTTCAAGAAATTATCAAGGAATGTTTTATTGGACTTTCCTCCATAAGACAAAAGCAATTAAGGAAGTCATTTATGACAGGAAAACGGCTATCTTGACAGTGAATCATTTCTATTCAGACAAAAAGGAATAAAAGATAAGATTTTTCATTATTCATAGAGCAGAAGAACAAGAAGTTAAAAAAATATTTTCTGCAACAACAACTCTCACAACAACAATTACACAAGAGAAAGAGAAAGAGTTGCAGACATTTTCAGTCTCAAAGATTCATACAAGAACACCATCACCAAAGGAGATCAACAAACTGAAATCTTCAGATCTCTTTTTATTCAAGTGTTCAAGGCTATCATCATTCAAGACTCCAGACACCTTACATTTCAGCTGTTGCTGAAATCATCATTTGCTGGAGATCAATTTTCTGAAGGCCTATCACCCTACTACAAAGCTTCACTTCCTGAACAACTACAGATCTCAGGGGGAGCTTTGACAACATCCACTATCTTCTCTCTATCTGTTGACAGAGAAGATCATCTCTTTCCCTCTCTCTCTCTCTGCTGTAAAGGGTTTTTCAAACTCCCTTCAAAAGTTTGTGTTTGGTTTTTGAGCACCTTATCAAAAGCTCATTGGTGGCAAGACACCTGATCAAAAAATCTGGTTTGGTTTTTGAGCACCTTATCAAAAGCTCATTGGTGCCCAGGACACCTGATCAACTCATCCTGCAGTGGATTCCTACCTAGGGTGGTAGAAGAGTGGATGTACCCAGGTTGATTGGGGAACCACTATAGCTCCTTGTGTCATCTGGTTGCATATTTTTCTTTTGTTTCTGGCTGTGGCTTGTGATTAGATTCCTTTGTATATTGTGATTATTCTGTGTTTAGATTACTTTATATTATTTGTTTCCCTGTTCACTTAGGATTACAACAACTGTTGTAAAAAGTTTTTAGCAAGCACCATACTCTATTCACCCCCCTCTAGAGTATATCAGATCTAACTTGCACTTTCAATTGGTATCAAAGCGAGGTTGGTTAAAGATACCACATCTCAGTGGTTGCACAGCCTAACACCTGAACCCAAAGATTCCTATAGTTAGATCTGCTTATTTTGATTTTGTTATTAGAATTATTTCTTCACCAAACATGGCCCAAAACAAAGATTATGCTAGCACCAGACCTCCAGTGTGCAATCTATCCAAGTTTGCACTTTGGAAGGCAAGGATTAGACTCTACATGAATTCTATTGATGAGGACATCTTCAATTCTATTTTGACAGTGTGTCCAAGACCTCCAGAGAACACAAGCACAAATGCTGTTCCACCTCCCTCAGGAACAGATGCAGAGATCAAGAAGTGGAAAGTAGCAGATGCAAAGGCTATGAACATTCTTGCTCAGACTATGTCTGATGAAATTTTCCAAAAGGTAGCTGAATGCAACTCAGCAAAGGAAATCTGGGATAAGCTATCTGAAATAGTCTCAGGATCTGCTGATGAAAGAAAAGACAGAAGATCTCACCTCATAACCCAATATGAGAACTTCAAGAAAGGAGAAGCTGAGTCAGTATCAGACATGTACAATAGACTCAGCCTGATAGTCAATGAACTGAAAACTTTGGATAAAGAGATCTCATTGACTGAGCTAAATGACAAAATCCTAATGTGCTTCCCAAGCACTTGGGACTCAAGGATCTGGCCAATCAAGGATGCCAGAATTCTCAATGAAATCACAACATAAGCTCTCTTGGGCAAGCTCAAGTCTTATGAGCTGCTCATCAAAAATAGAGAAGAAGAGCAGAAGGCTGCCTCACCAGCCACAAGAAAGGAAAAGTCAATAGCTTTCAAAGCCACTGAAGATCAGCCTGAAGACAAAATCCCAGGCAATGATGAGGTGCTTAGTCTGCTGGCCAAAAGATTTTACAAGATGGCCAGAAAGGACTTCAGGAAGAGATCATACAAAGAACATGACAAGCCAAGGTATGATAAATCAAATAATAAAGAAATTATTTGCTTTGGTTGCAGGAAATCAGGCCACATTGTGCCTGACTGTCCAGAGAACAAAAACAAGGACATAAAGGACAATAGAGAAAGAAGAAAAGACAAGGACTTCAAGAAGAATAGCAATGACAAACCCTTCCTCAAGCAAGAACAAACACACAAGGAATGGATTTGTTGCTGAATCTTGGAGTGAGACAGAAGAAGAATCAGAAACTTCTTCCAGCTCAAGTGATGATGAGCATGATGCTGAAGAGAAGGAATTCTGCATGATGGCTATCAATGCCTCACAACACAATTCTGATGAAGAAGAGTCTGAATTTGAATCAGAGACTCAACCTGAAGAAGACCAGGTAATAGACTCATTTGATTTTAATTCTGAGGACTTTAAGTATGAATTTAAAGCACTATGTTTAGACCTATTAAAATCTGAGAAGGAAATCATCTCTCTCAGAAATCAATTGTCTGAACACAGTACCTTAAAATCAGAAAATCTCAAACTCTCTGAGGAGTTGGAGTGATGTAGGGAGCAGATAGCTTCACTGAACAGTGAGCTATCAGAGGCCAAAAAGCTTGAAGAATCCCTTAATGGGAGAAGCATCAAGCTAATGGACATCACAAGCACAGTGAACTTTAGATTCAACAGTACACTGGGCTTGGGTCCTTCATCCAGCCAACCTATAGTACTAACAACCCCAATTAAGTTTATTTCTGATAAAGGGAAGGGAGTTGTAGAGGTAGCTAGGAAGAATTCTGACTTACCCGAGAAATCAAGTGTTCAAACAGAAATCGTCGAACGGAGCTAGACGATCGTCGAATGCAGATCGACGATCTCAGGCAAAATCGTTGAACTCAGGTCGACGATCTCTAAACCCTGAACTCTGCCACAGTCGATCGTCGAATGAAGCTCGACGATCTGACCCAAGATCGTCGAACACAGCTCAACGACCGTCGAGCAGAGATCAGAGATTTGAAAACTTCTTCAAGGGTAAATCAAATTCCAATCCTAGGGTCCTTCATCCAGACTTAACCCTTATACTGAATGGATAATACATCCAAGGATATATCATCCTCAAGGTTATAAGAGTGAACCAGGGATGTCATTTATTTCTGAATTTAAAGGTTATCAACCTAGGCCCAAGGTAAACTGGGTCAAAAACAAGTAAATTATTTTATGTGCAGGTGAAGACCTATCCAACATCAAACTAATAATGGTATCTGGATAGTGGGTGCTCAAAGCACATGACAGGAAGCAAGGACAATCTCATATCCTTTAAAGCCAAACTTGGACCCAAAGTCATATTTGGTGATTCAAACTTTGGACTAACAAAAGGATATGGTGCAGTCCAAATTGGGACAGTCATATTCAAGAAGGTAGCCTATGTGGAAGGACTGAAGCACAACTTGATCAGCATCAGTCAGCTATGTGATGAAGGCTACCAGGTGACTTTCAGCAAATCCTTATGCAGGATCAAATCAGAGGACAACACAACTGTGTTGACAGGTAAAAAGAAAGGTAACATCTATTTAGTAGACTTTCTTTCAACTGAAGTAGATATTTGTCTGTTTAACTCTGTTAGTAGACCTAATGTATTATGACATAAGAGATTAGGACATATAAACCTTAGAACCATTGCTAGGCTATCCAAGGACAACCTTGTTAGAGGACTACCTTCTGGCCCCTACAAGAGGAAGGATTCTGCAGGGCTTGTAAATTAGGCAAGCAAACAAAAAATAGTTTCAAGTCACTTAATAAGAGTGATTCACCTAGGATTTTGTATCTGTTACACATGGATCTTTTTGGACCCATTACAGTACAAAGCTTAGGAGGGAAATCTTACACCTTAGTGGTTGTAGATGACTTCTCTAGATTCACATGGATGTTCTTTCCTGAGGAAGAAGTCTGATAACTTTAAGTGTTTGACAGAGTTTCTCAAATGCATAAAGACTGAGTTCAATACTCACATTGCCCTGATCAGAACTGATCATGGGACAGAGTTTGATTCTCTTCTTATGCAAGAGTTTTGTCAGAGTGAAGGGATCAGACACACTTTCTCAGCCCCTAGAACTCCTCAACAAAATGGGGTAGCTCAAAGGAAAAATAGAACCCTTATTGAATCTGCCACTACATTGTTGTTAGATGCTCACCTTCCTCTATTCTTTTGGGCAGAGGCAGTGAACACCTCCAACTATGTGCTGAACAGAAGTCAAATACACAAACTGAAGGGGAAGACTCCATATGAATTACTCAAAGGGAAGAAACCTAAACTAGATTATTTTAGAATTTTTGGTTGTATTTGTTACATACACAATAATGACAAGAAGTACTTAACAAAATTTCAAGCTAAAGGTGATGAAGGAGTGTTTCTGGGATACTCCATGATCAGTAAGGCTTATAGGGTATATAATAAATCAACTCTTAAAATTGAAGAATCTGTTCACATATCTTTTGATGAAACTAACATGTCTTTCAAGGAGAAGAATACTTCTACCATAGAACCTTTGCAGGTGCATTCTCTTGTAGAAGACTTGGACAGATTACAAATCATTCAAAAAGAGGAAAGCAGTGAAGATGAAGATGACATTCAACATCCTGAAGAGAAACCTCTTGAATAGCCAGTTGTTGTACCACAAGAGTAAACAACAACACAGGTTGGTGAACAATCAACACCTCATGTTGATTTAGTAACATCAAGAGACCATCCAATCTCCCAAGTGATTGGAGACATCTCAGCTGGTGTGCAAACCAGAAATCAGGTCAACCAAAACTTGTTGCACACTTGCTTCCTATCTCAAATTGAACCTCAATCCATTCAAGATGCAGAGCAAGATCCACACTGGATCATTGCAATGCAAGAAGAGTTGCATCAATTTGAAAGGAACAAAGTTTGGGAACTAGTACCAAGGCCTAAGGATCACTCCATTGTTGGAACAAAGTGGGTGTTCAGAAACAAATTGGATGATCAAGGAGTAATTGTAAGGAACAAGGCAAGGCTAGTTGCTCAAGGGTACTCTCAAGAAGAAGACATAGATTATGACCAGACTTTTGCACCAGTTGCAAGGTTGGAGGCTATTAGAATCTTCTTAGCATATGCAGCACACAAATGCTTCAAAGTATACCAGATGGATGTAAAGAGTGTCTTTCTCAAAGGAGACATCAAAGAAAAAGTCTATGTCAGACAACCTCCAGGTTTTATCTCTTCATCTCATCCTGATTATGTTTTTAAACTGAATAAAGCATTATATGGTCTCAAGCAAGCTCCTAGAGCATGGTATGAGACTCTAGCATGCTTTCTCCTAAAAAATGAGTTTATAAGGGGTAGAGTAGATCAAACTCTTTTTATTAGAACCCATAAGTCTCATACCCTACTAGTACAAATCTATGTAGATGATATTATCTTTGGTTCTACTGATTCAAATTTGTGTAGAGGGTTCTCAAATTTAATGCATTCTAAATTTGAAATGAGTAGCATGGGTGAGCTATCCTTCTTTCTAGGATTGCGAATCAAACAACATGCTGAAGGCATATTTATTTCTCAAACCAAGTATGCAAAGTAATTGGTTAAGAAATTTGGTATGTCTGAAGCATCTTGTATGAAAACACTTATGCCTACTAATGCTGTATTAGATGCTGATGAACATGGGAAACCTGTTGATCAGACAACATATAGAGCAATGATTGGCTCTTTATTGTACCTTACAACTAGTAGACCTGACATAATGTTTGCTACATGCATCTGTGCTAGATTCCAAGTGAGCCCTAGAGAGTCACACATAACATTAGTAAAAAGGATTCTCAAGTATGTAAAAAGTTATCCAAATCTAGGTCTCTGGTATCCAAAAGATTCAGCATTTGACTTAATTGGATTTTCTGATGCTGATTATGCTGGATGCAAAATTGACCAGGAAAAGCACCAGTGGAACTTGTCAGTTTCTTGGTGACAGACTTGTCTCTTGGTTTTGCAAGAAACAAACATCTGTGTCAACTTCAACTGCTGAAGCTGAATATATGGCTGCAGGTAGTTGTTGTTCACAAATCTTGTGGATTCAAAACCAACTCCTAGACTATGGCTACAACCTAGAGAAGTCTAAAATCTTTTGTGATAATACCAGTGCTATTTCTATAGCTCAAAATCCAGTCCTCCATAGTAGGACAAAACACATAGAAATTAGGCATCACTTTTTAAGGGATAATGTTGAGAAAAATAAAATTGAACTTCAATATATCCCAACTGATTTGCAAAGGGGAGATATTTTCAACAAACCCTTGGATGAAAAGAAACACACATTCTTTCTAAATCAGTTAGGAATGTTAGATGGAGGAAGTTTAAAATAAGTTCCAAGATTTTAAAACTCTAAAAATGACCAAGACTAGGCAAACATTTTCATTTTTCTAGTGTACAGAGTGTTTCTGATCTTTGAACTGCGCTCGATGATTTTCCCCCCGATCGTCGAACGGAGATCGATGCTTTCCGAAATCGTCGACCAGAGTTCAGCGCTTCTTAGATAGTGCTCAACTATCTTTCTATGTCAGCGATCGTCGAACAAAGCTCGACGATTTTGTTTTCTGAACTATCGTTGAACGGAGCTCGACGCTCTCCAATATCGTCGAACGTAGATCGACGATGTTGATGTCCTTTCAGTTTACTTTAGAAGCCGCGATCGTCGAACTGAGTTCAACGATCTTTCCTTTTCTGCGTCGAACCCTAATATAAAACTCTTTTTTCGGCCGTCGTTCTCCCTTGCGCTTTCATACTTTCTGCAAAAATTCTCTTTTCCTCCAAACTTCTCTACACTTGGTCATTAGTTTGTTAATTTTTGCAGGAAACAATGGCCGTCTCAGTTGCAGTCCTGGCCGCCATGAAATTTGATGCAGGATTTGATTTTGATATGGACTCGTTTAACAACATTGATCAGATTTTCAGAGATATTCTAGAACTTTTCAAGGAGCAAAAGCTAGTTACTATAATGTCCACCAAAATCAAATTGGCTGCTGATGAAATCAAAGAGTGGGCCTATACTGCCCACAACCAGGACCAGAATATAGTTGTTAGCACAATATCAGGAACTCAGGTACCTCTTACACCTGCTGCCCTGACAGAAATTTTTGGATTGAATTCTGGAGAAGAATCTGCTGAAATGTCTGGAGAAGAATTTTCTACTATGCTTGAGAGAATGAGACATTCAAATGCAAACCCTAGCAGACTGCTGAAGAAGAATTTATCTGTGGAGTACAGGTTCTTAGCTGATGTGGTTGGAAAAGTTTTGTTGGCCAAACACTCAGCCCATGATACCATCTCTAGGTATCAACTGTGTTTGATGGGTGCTATTGTAGATAAGAAACAGTTAAACTGGGGAGAAGTTTTCTTTGACCTGATTAAGAAAAAGATCAACAAAAATTTTGTCAACTTTGGAAGGATACTAGGGCTATTTCTTCAAAACAGATGCCCTGCACTGCTAGTCTCAAATGGGATGCACATCAATGCCTCTAAGAGGCTCTCCTGTACCCTGTTTGGAAAGTGGGACAGGCAGATAGTGAAGCCCAGCAAACCCTCTGCAAGTGCAACTTCAGGCACAAGGACTGTTGCAGTCTCGTCCCCTCAAGTCTCTGCCCCTGCAGAAGACTTGCCTGCTGCTCTCCTCCTCCTCCACCTCTTATTTCATCTCCACCAGTCACCTCCACCATTCAAATTTCCTCCAGAATCATTATTTCAACCCCATCTCCAACTTCAATTTCTCCACCTCCACCTCTCTCAGAAGAACTTTTCCATCCTCTACATCAATACCCTCACCTAGAAATTGAACCATCATCTCAACTTCCATCTTTCACACTTCTGGATGATTCCTTTATGGATGATTCCCCTTCATCCCCTCCTAATCTACCCTCTTCATCCACATCATATCAATAGTTAATTCAAGATATCATGGCACAACCCTCCTTCACACCCTCTGTTTCCATTCCATTATCTTCAATTTCCACAATCCCCATGTCTCAACCTTCATTTCCACCATCCACCAGCTCTCCACCCACATCTCCAACTGTTCCACCTTCAGTCCCTACCTCTGCTCAAGTCCCTATTGAGCATGTAGATCTTCCAGCCTTAGCAGACAGACTTTATGAGCTGATAGCTCCCAGGCTATCACTCTTGTTGGAGACCTCCTTGGCTCCACTTTTAAAGTCAGTTGCAGACCGGTCTGCCAGGCTCTCCTCCCTCATTCCTCCTCAGGCAATCCCTTCATCTGGGTGCCTTGATCCAGTCCTGACTGCATCTAGGCAGGGGGAGATGCCTCATGAAGTGGTTAGATTGCCTGCTGCTGCTGCTGTTACTTCTATCCAAGCTCAAGCCTCAACACCTTCAGTTGCAGTTTTCTCAATGGACCTCAGGTCACTATTATCAGATTTTGATTATATATATTTCAGCTGTCTTCCAGAGCATACTACAGTCTAGCCATCTGAAGATCTGTCTAAGGCCATTGTGCCTATTTCAAGCTGTGAGACTAGCTTAATTCATTCTTTTGTAAAGTCGCTTTCTGCTGCTGCTCCTTCAGTTTCTGGTACTGACATTGTTGATATTATTGCTAATTCTGATGATATAATATATAAGGATATACATATGACAGAGGAATTTGACCTTGAGCCTACTGTTATTACTGAGGTTATTGCTGATGCTGAACCTGTTGTATCTGAAACTATTTTATCTGTATCTGCTGCTACCCCAGTTACTGATGTATTTACTGCTGTTGTACCTTCCATTTCTGAGAGTGTTACTCCTGAAAGTTTTGTATCTACTGTTGCTACCACAACTGCTGTCACTACTGTTACCTCTGCTTCAATCCCAACAACAGATAGACTATCTTAAAAGGATTGATGCACTGTATGATGAACAAAGCTCAGAAAGTGAACAATATAGGATTGATTCAGATGACTCCTCTGCAACTATTGCAAGGAAAAGAAAGGCTAGAAGCAAGGCTATGAAAAGGGTTCCTCCAGCAAAAGTCAAAGATACCAATGATATTCCTTATTACATACTGCATAACTGTCCTATCTCAGAACACTGGATGCAATACTCCAAGAATCAATTGAAGGCCATGAAGAAAAAGAGAAAGTATGAGAAAGGTTCCTCTCAGTTCCATCATCCTTCTCCTCCTCCTCCTCCTGATGCAGGTGCAGGTGTTAGCTCTGCTGTTCAACCCTCTGCCGGAAGCCAAACCCCTTATCAGCCTCAAGGAAGATCTCAATATAGGGGAAGCTAATCCAGAGGCTACCAATCAAGGGGAGGAAACTATAGAGGAAACCAAAGAGAATTTCAAGTATACTCCAAAGGCTATTCCAGGCAGCATCCTTATTCAAGGCAAGGACAAGCTCCATCTGATACTACTTCAGGTCCCTTTCCCTACAAGCTTAAAGAGTTAGTCTCATACAGAACTCCTGCAGACAATTCCTCCAACAGATATGAGCCTCCAGTTCCCTTTGAGGATCCAGAGAACAACCCTACTTCTTGGACAGCCAGGATGAAGGAATTAGCTGCTTTGGATCAGATCAAGAAAGCCAGAGAACAAGGCAAAGACACTTCCAATATTACTACATTATTTGATCAAAGGAAAAAGGAACTTGAAAGATATACTTCCAGCAAGTTTTTTGATTCTGAAAGCTACATGAAGCTGCATCCTGAAGTTGTAGTGCCCAGGCCTAAGCAACAAACCTCTTTAGGTGCAGCTGATGACAGAAGATCTAAAAATGAAGATCTTAATCCAAACAGGGAAATAGTACTTATAAAGAGCAAGGAAAAGGAGTAATTCTGTAAGGTGACAATATATGCTGTTTTATGATCTGTCTGAGATAATATCTGTGATTCTGCAATGTCTTGTTTATTGCATTTTTGCTTTCTATATTGTTGTTTTTATTTCAATATCTGTAAATAGTAATCCTAACTTAAATACGGGGAGATTGTTGGAACACCCTATTACTGATTTGGGTCAGGATCACTATGTCTCTTAGGAAACCTATTTTGACCTCATTGTATAGATCTAATGGTCAACTAGAATTGAGTCTAAGGGTTAGTACTTAGGTTTGGAAGCTGCCCTCAAGACCAGGATTTTCAGTTTCAGAAGACTAAGTCATTTCGTCGAGCTCAGTACGACGAATCATCGAACTCCATTCGACGATCTCTGAGCTCAACTTTGACGAATCATCGAACTCCATTCGACGATCTCTGAGCTCAGTTTGACGATAGTTGAGCTCAGATCGACGATCTCTGTTTCTGTCTAAGTCCAAATCTCTGAGCTCAGTTCAACGATAGTGGAGCTCAGTTTGACGTTTTTCTGAAGAGTTCAACGATTTTCAAGATTCAAATTCAGATAGTTAAGGAATTGTTCTCAGCAATTAATTCACAGATCTTGTAGTCGTTTTTAATTAATCTGTAGCAAGTTTCAAGGAATTATCAAGGAATGTTTTATTGGACTTTCCTCTAGAAGACAAAAGGAATTAATGAAGTCATTTATGACAGGCCAACGACTATCTTGACAGTGGATCATTTTTATTCAGACAAAAAGGAATAAAAGACAAGATTTTTCATAATTCCTAGAGCAGAAGAACAAGAAGTTAGAAAAATACTCTCTGCAACAACAACTCTCACAACAACAATTACACAAGAGAAAGAGAAACAGTTGTAGACATTCTCAGTCTCAAAGATTCATATAAGAACACCATCACCAAGGAGATCAACAAACTGAAATCTTCAGATCTCTTTTGATTCAAGTGTTCAAGGTCATCATCATTCAAGACTCCAGACACCTCACATTTCAGCTGTTGCTGAAATCATCATTTGCTGGAGATCAATTTTCTGAAGTCCTATCACCCTACTGCAAAGCTTCACTTCCTGAACAACTACAGATCTCAGGGGGAGCTTTGACAACATCCACTATCTTCTCTCTGACTGTTGACAGAGAAGATCATCTCTTTCCCTCTCTCTCTCTGGTGTAAAGGGTTTTTCAAACTCCCTTCAAAAGTTTGTGTTTGGTTTTTGAGCACCTTATCAAAAGCTCATTGGTGGCAAGACAACTGATCAAAAAATCTGGTTTGGTTTTTGAGCACCTTATCAAAATCTCATTGGTGCCCAGGACACCTGATCAACGCATCCTGCAGTGGATTCCTACCTAGGGTGGTAGAAGAGTGGATGTACCCAGGTTGATTGGGGAACCACTATAGCTCCTTGTGTCATCTGGTTGCATATTTTTCTTTTGTTTCTGGCTGTGACTTGTGATTAGATTCCTTTGTATATTGTGATTATTCTGTGTTTAGATTACTTTATATTATCTACTTCCCTGTTCACTTAGAATTGCAACAACTGTTGTAAAAATTTTTTAGTAAGCACCATACTCTATTCACCCCCCCTGTAGAGTATATCAGATCTAACTTGCACTTTCAGTCATATTTATTGAATCATATTTATTGCTCCATATTTTCTTGTCCATATTTATTAAGTTATATTTACTGAGCCAAATTTATTTGTGTCATATTAATTGCGCCATAATTATATCGCGTTAAATGAGCACGAACTAGAAAATCTGTTTGCTAAATGAAAGATTTATCCGAGCACTTTTCAATAGGCTATCCGGGTTTGAAAATGGACAACCAGATCAAAAATTATGCCTATATTTATTGTTCTATATTTATTGGGCTATATTTATTATGTCATATTTATTGAGTCATATTTTCTGAGCCCTTATTTTTGAGCAAAATTTATTGAGAAATAATTATTGAGTCATGTTTCTTGTGCCAGTTTCATTAAAGGATATTTAATAAGCCGTATTTATTGAGCCATGTTTATTATGCCAAATTTGTTGAGATATATTTATTGCGTAATATTTATTATATAGTATTTATTATAACCTATTTATTGAGTGTTGAATGAGCCCGAACGGTGAAACATGATTCTCAATGGATAATTCATTTAGAGTTATATTTATTGTTCGATATTTATTGGGCTATATTTGTTATGCCATATTTATTTTGTCATATTTATTACGCCACATTTATTGTGCCATATTTATTGATTGTCAAATAAGCCCAAACAGGTAATCATGTTCACCAATAGATAAATCATTTCAAGCACTTTTAATTGGGCTTTTCCGTGCTGAAAATGGACAACTAGAACAAAAATTATGGTCATATTTATTGAGTCATATTTATTGAGCCATATTTATTGCGTCATATTTCTTTGGCCTTATTTATTGAGCCATATTTTTTAGCGATATTTATTTGTGTTATATTTATTGTGCCATATTTATATAGGGTTAAATGAGCCCGAACAGGTAAACCTGTTTGCCAAAGATAGATTTATCCGAGCTTTTTTCAAATGTCTTTTTCTGGATGAAAGTGGACTAACAGTTCAAAAGTTATGGTTTTATTTATTGGGCTATATTTTTTGCGATATATTTATTGAGCTATTATGATTGAGATATATTTTAAGAGTCATATTTATTGAGACGTAATTATTGAATCATATTTCTTGAAGCATTTTAGTCGATAGATATTTAATAAGCCATATTTATTGAGACATATGTTTTGCGTCAAATTTATTGAGATATATTTATTGCGCTATATTGATTACGTAGTATTTATTATAACATATTTATTGAGCGTTGAACCGGCCCGAGTGGGTAAACCTGTTTGCCAATGGATAAATCATTCCGAGCACTTTTTAATGGGCTTTTCGAGGATAAAAATAGACAAATGAATCCAAAGTTATGATCATATTTATTGAGACATATTTAATGCATAATATTTATTTTATCATATTTACTAAACTATATTTACTAAGCCATATTTATTGAGACTTAGTTATTGAGTCATATTTCTTGTGCCATTTTTATTGAGCAATATTTTTGAGCCATATTTGTTAACGCATATTTATCACACAATATTTATTAAGTCACTTTTTATTGCGTTATGTTTATTGCGCCTGATTGTTTTTGCCATATTTATTGAGCGATAAATTAGCCCGAATGGGTAAACCTATTCGCCAATGGATAGATCTTTATGTGCTCTTTTTAATTGGCATTTTCGGGCTGATAACCGACAACCGGATCATTGTCTTTTTTGGTCTTTTTCGGGCTTTTTCGGGCTGATAACGCTATATTTACTGTGTCATATTTATATAGTAATTAACAAGCCCAAATGGGTACAACTGTTCCCCAATGGATAGATAATTTCGAGATCTTTTAATTCGGTTTATTCGGGCGGAAAACGGACCACCAGAATAAAAGTTACGGTCATATTTATTGAGCCATATTTATTATGCCATATTTCGTTGGACATATTTATTAAGTCATATTTACAGAGCTATATTTATTTGTATAATATTTATTACGACATATTTATATAGTGTTAAACGAGCTCGAACGAGTAAATCTGTTTGCCAAAATTAGATTTATCCGAGTTTTTTTGAATTGTCTTTTTCGGGATGAATATGGACAACGAGATCAAAAATTATGGCTTTATTTATTGGGCAATATTATTGTGTCATATTTATTGAGTAATTATGATTGAGTCATATTTCATGAGTCATCTTTATTGAAACATAATTATTGAACCATATTTCTTAAAGCATTTCCATTAAAGATATTTAATAAGATATTTTTATTGAGTCATATTTATTACGCCAAATTTATTGAGAAATATTTATTGCGCCATTTTTATTTTGAAGTATTTATTATAACATATTTATTGAGCGTTGAACGAGCCTGTTTGGATAAACCTGTTTGCCAATGGACAAATCATTCGGAGCACTTTTTAATGAGCTTTTCCAGAATAAAAATAGATAACTAATTCCAAATTTATGATCATATTTAATTCAAAACATTAATTTTATCATATTTACTACACCATATTTACTAAGCAATATTTATTGAGACTAAGTTATTAAGTCATATTTCTTGTGCCATATTTATTGAGAAATATTTTTTGAGCCATATTAATTAACGCATATTTATTACAACATATTTATTTTGTCATATTTATTGTGTCATATTCAATGCGCCTGATTTTTTTTGAAATATTTATTGCGAGATAAACGAGCCCAAATGGGTAAACCTATTTGACAATGGATAGACCTTTATATGCTCTTTTTAATTGTCCTTTTTGGGCGGATAACCGACAAACAAATCATTATTTTTTTGGGCTTTTTCGGGCTTTTTCATGCTGATGATGACATATTTACTGTGTCATATTTATACAGTAACAAACATGCCCAAACGTGTAAACCTGTTCACCAATGGATAGATACTTTCGAGCTCTTTTAAATGTTTTTTTTGGGCAAAAAACGTACAACCGTAACAAAAGTTAAGGTTATATTTTTTGAGGCATATTTATTGCGCCATATTTCGTTGAACATATTTATTGAGCCATATTTATAGAGCTATATTGATTTGTGTCATATTTATTATGCCATATTTATATATTGTTAAATGAGCCCGAATGGGTAAACCTGTTTGCCAAAGATAGACTTATCAGAGCTTTTTTGAAATGTCTTTTTCGGGATGAATATGGACAAGGGGATCAAAAATTATGACTTTATTTATTGGGAAATATTTATTGTGCCATATTTGTTGAGCCATTACGATTGAGCCATATTTCATGAGGCATCGTTATTGAGACATAATTATTGAACCATATTTCTTGAAGCATTTTCATTAGAGATATTTAATAAGATATTTTATTGAGCCATATTTATTACGCCAATTTTATTGAGAAATATTTATCACGTCATTTTTTATTTTGAAGTATTTATTATAACATTTTTATTGAGTATTGAACTAACCCGAGTGGGTAAACCAGTTCCCCTATGGATAAATCATTCAAAGGTATTTTAATGAGTTTTTTGGGCTGAAAACGGACAACCAAAACAAATGTTATGGTCATGTTTATTGAATCATATTTATTGAGCCATATTTCCTTGGCCATATTTATTGAATCATATTTACTGAGCCATATTTATTTATGTCATATTAATTGCACCATATTTATATAGAGTTAAATGAGTCTGAAGGGGAAAATCTATTTGCTAAAAGATAGATTTATCTGAGCACTTTTCAATAGGCTTTCTGCTGCTGAAAATGGAAAACTAGATTAAAAATATGGATATATTTATGGTTCTATATTTATTGGGCTATATTTGTTATGCCATATTTATTGAGTCATATTTATTGAGCCATATTTTCTGACCCATATTTATTGTTACATAATTATTGAGTCATGTTTCTTGTGCCATTTTTATTAAAATATATTTAATAAACCATATTTATTAAGCCATGTTTATTACGCCAAATTTACTGAGATATATTTATTGCGTCATATTTATTATGTAGTATTTATTATAACATATTTATTGAGTGTTGAATGAACTCGAATGGGTAAACATGATTGTCATTGGATAAATCATTTAGAGCTATATTTATTGGGCTATATTTATTATGCCATATTTATTTTGTCATATTTATTACGTCACATTTATTGTGCTATATTTATTGAGTGCCAAACAAGCCAAAATAGATAATCATGTTCACCAATAGATAAATCATTTCGAGAACTTTTAAATAATCTTTTCGGTTTGAAAATGGACAACGAGAACAAAAATTATGATCATATTTGTTGAGTCATATTTATTGCATCATATTTCTGTGACATTATTTATTATGTCATATTTATTGAGCTATATTTATTTGTGTCATATTTATTGTGCCATATTTATATAGCGTTAAACTAGCCCGAACGGATAAACCTGTTTGTCAAAGATAGATTTATCCGAGATTATTGTTCAAATATCTTTTTCAGGATCAAAATGGATTTTCAGATCAAAAATTATGGCTTTATTTATTGGGCTATATTTATTATGTCATATTTATTGAGCCTTTATGATTGAGCCATATTTCAAGTGTCATATTTATTAAGATATAATTATTGAATCATATTTCTTGAAGCATTTTCATTGAGAGATATTTAATAAGACATATTTATTGAGCTGTATTTTTTGCGCCAAATTTTTTGAGATATATTTATTTCACCAAATTTATTATGTAGTATTTATTATAACATATTTATTGAGCGTTGAACGAGCCCGAGTGGGTAAACCTATTTGCCAATGGATAAATCATTCAGAGCACTTTTTAATGGGCTTTTCCAGAATAAAAATAGACAACTGAATCCAAATTTATGATCATATTTATTGAGTCATATTTAATGCGACATGTTTATTTTATCATATTTAGTAAAACATGTTTACTAAGCCATATTTATTGAGACTTAGTTATTGAGTCATATTTTTTGTGCAATATTTATTGAGCAATATTTTTTGAGCTATATTTATTAACGCATATTTATTACACCACATTTGTTGTGTCATATTTATTGCGCCATATTTATTGCTCCTGATTTTTTTTGTCATATTTATTGCGCGATAAATAAACCCGAATGTGTAAACCTATTCGCCAATGGATAGTCCTTTATGTGCTCTTTTTAATTGTCTTTTTCGGGCTGATAACCGATAAACAGATCATTGGCTTTTTCGGGCTTTTTCGTGCTGATAATGCCATATTTACTGTGTCATATTTATATAGTAATAAACAACCCTAAACGGGTAAACCTGTTCACCCATGGATAGATAATTTTGAGCTCTTTTAAATGAGATTTTTCGGGCGAAAAACAGATAAGCAGAACAAAAGTTATGGTCATATTGTTTGAGCCATATTTATTGTGGCATATTTCGTTGGTCATATTTATTGATCCATAGTAATAGAGCAATATTTATTTGTGTCATATTTATTACGACATATTTATATAGTGTTAAACGAGCTCGAATGGGTAAACCTGTTTGCCAAAGATAGATTTATCAGAGCTTTTTTGAAATCTCTTTTTCGGGATGAATATGGACAACGATATCAAAAATTATGGCATTATTTATTGGGCAATATTTATTTTGCCATATTTATTGAGCCATTATGATTGAGACATATTTCATGAGTCATCTTCATTAAGACATAATTATTGAATCATATTTCTTGAAGCATTTTCATTAGAGATATTTAATAAGACATTTTTATTGAGCCATATTAATTACGTCAATTTTAATGAGAAATATTTATTGCACCATTTTTATTTTGAAACCATTTATTATAATATATTTATTGAGTGTTGAACGAGCCCGAGCAGGTAAACCTATTCCCCAATTATTAAATTATTCAGAGGTCTTTATAGTGAGTTTTTTCGGGTTAAAAACGGATAACCGGAACAAAAGTTATGGTCATATTTATTGAATCATCATTATTGTGCCATATTTTCTTGGCCATATTTATTAAGTCATATTTACTGAGCCAAATTTATTTGTGTCATATTAATTGCGCCATATTTATATACCGTTAAATGAGCATAAACTGGAAAATCTGATTGTTAAATGAAAGATTTATCCGAGCACTTTTCAATAGGCTTTTCGGGGTTGAAAATGGACAATCAGATCAAAAATTATGTATATATTTATTATTCTATATTTATTGGGCTATATTTATTATGCCATATTTTTTGTGTCATATTTATTGAGTCATATATTTTGAGACATATTTAATTAGACATAATTGTTTAGTCATGTTTCTTGTGGCATTTTCATTAAAAGATATTTAATAAGCCATATTTATTGAGTTATGTTTATTATGCCAAATTTGTTGAGATATATTTATTATGTCATATTTATTATGTAGTATTTATTATAACCTATTTATTGAGTGTTGAATGTTCCTGAACGGTGAAACATGATTGTCAATGGATAATTCATTTAGAGTTATATTTATAGTTCGATATTTATTGGGCTATATTTGTTATGCCATAATTATTTTGTCATATTTATTACGCCACATTTATTGTGCCATATTTATTGAGTGTCAAATAAGCCCAAACAAGTAATCATGTTCACTAATAGATAAATCATTTCAAGCACTTTTAAATGGGCTTTTCCGGGCTGAAAATGGACAACTAGAACAAACATTATGGTCATATTTATTGAGTCATATTTATTCAGTCATATTTATTGTGCCATATTTCTTTGCCATTATTTATTGAGCAATATTTTTGAGCGATATTTATTTGTGTTATATTTATTACGTCATATTTATATAGCATTAAACGAGCCCGAATGGGTAAACCTCTTTGATAAAGATAGATTTATCCGAGCTTTTTTCAAATGTCTTTTTTTGGATGAAAATGGACTAGCAGATCAAAAATTACGGTATTATTTATTGGCCTATATTTATTCGCGCCATATTTATTGAGCCATTATGATTGAGCCATATTTTAAGAGTCATATTTATTGAGACGTAATTATTGAATCATATTTCTTGAAGTATTTTTGTCGATAGATATTTAATAAGCCATATTTATTGAGCCATATTTTTTGCGTTAAATTTATTGGGATATATTTATTGCCCCTTTTTGATTGCGTAGAATTTAATATAACATATTTATTGAGTGTTGAACGAGCCCGAGTGGGTAAACCTATTTGCCAATGGACAAATTATTCCGAGCACTTTTTAATGAGCTTTTCGAGGATAAAAATAGACAACTGAATAGAAAGTTATGATCATATTTATTGAATCATATTTAATGCTTCATATTTATTTTATCATATTTACTAAATCATATTTACTAAGCCATATTTATTGAGACTTAGTTATTGAGTCATATTTCTTGTGTCATTTTTATTGAGCAATATTTTTGAGCCATATTTGTTAACGCATATTTATTACACCATATTTATTAAGTCATTTTTTATTGCGCCATATTTATTGCACCTGATTTTTTTTCCATATTTATTGAGCAATAAATGAGCTCGAATGTGTAAACCTGTTCGCCGTTTGATAGACCTTTATGTGCTCTTTTTAATTTGCTTTTTCGGGCTAATAACCGACAACCGGATCATTGGCTTTTTCGGGCTTTTTCGGGCTGATAACGACATATTTACTGCGTCATATTTATATAGTAATTAACAAGACCAAACGGGTAAACCTGTTCCCCAATGGATAGAAAATTTCGAGTTATTTTAAATGGGTTTTTTCCGGTGAAAAACGGACCACCGGAACAAAAGTTATGGTCATATTTAATGAGCCATATTTATTGTGTCATATTTCGTTGGCCATATTTATTGAGTCATATTTACAGTGCTATATTTATTTGTGTCATATTTATTACGCCATATTTATATAGTGTTAAACGAGCCCGAACGTGTAAACCTGTTTGACAAAGATAGATTTATCCGAGTTTTTTTGAAATGTCTTTTTCGGAATGAATATGGACAACGAGATAAAAAATTATGGCTTCATTTATTGGGCAATATTTATTGTGTCATATTTATTAAGCCATTTTGATTGAGCCATATTTCATGAGTCATCTATATTGAGACATAATTATTGAACCATATTTCTTGAAACATTTCCATTAGAGATATTTAATAAGACATTTTTATTGAGTAATATTTATTACGCCAAATTTATTGAGAAATATTTATTGCGCCATTTTTATTTCGAAGTATTTATTATAACATATTTATTGAGTGATGAATGAGCCCGAGCGGGTAAACCTGTTCCCTAAAAGATAAATCATTCAGAGGTTTTTGAATGAGTTTTTTCGGGCTGAAAACAGATAACCGGAACAAAAGTTATGGTCATATTTATTGAATCATATTTATTGCACCATATTTCCTTGGCCATATTTATTGAGCTATATTTATTTGTGTCATATTAATTACGCCATATTTATATAGCATTAAATGAGCCTGAATGGGAAAATCTATTTGCTAAATGATAGATTTATCCGAGCACTTTTGAATAGGCTTTTCGGGGATGAAAATGGACAACCGAATTAAAAAATATAGCCATATTTATTGTTCTATATTTATTGGGCTATAAATATAGCGCCATATTTATTGAGTCAATTTTATTGAGCCATATTTATTGTGACATAATTATTGAGCCATGTTTCTTATGACATTTTCATTAAAATATATTTAATAAGCCATATTTATTGAGCCATATTTAATACCGCAAATTTATTGAGATATATTTATTGCATTATATTTATTGTATAGTATTTATTATAACAAATTTATTGATTGTTGAATGAGCCTGAACGGTTAAACATGATTATCATTGAATAAATCATTTAGAGCTATATTTATTGGGCTATATTTATTATGCCGTATTTATTTTGTCATTTTTATTATGCCACATTTATTATGCCATGTTTATTTAGTACCAAACAAGTCCAAATGGGTAATCATGTTCACCAATAGATAAATCATTTCGAGCACTTTTTAATGGGCATTTCCGGTCTGAAAATATACAACCAGAACAAAAATTATGGTCATATTTATTGAGTCATATTTATTGCGTAATATTTCTGTGGCCTTATTTATTGATCCATATTTATAACGCTATATTTATTTGTGTCATATTTATTGCGCCATATTTATATAATTTTAAACGAGCCTGAACGGGTAAACCTATTTGCCAAAGATAGATTTATCCGAGATTTTTTCAAATCTCTTTTTCTGGATGAAAATGGACTACCAGATCAAAAATTATTGTTTTATTTATTGGGCTATATTTATTGTGCCATATTTATTGAGCCGTTGTGATTGAGCCATATTTCAAGAGTCATATTTACTGAGACATAATTATCGAATCATATTTCAGGTAGCATTTTCATTGAGAGATATTTAATAAGCCATATTTATTGAGCTGTATTTTTTACGCCAAATTTATTGAGATATATTTAATGCTCCATATTTATTGCGTACTATTTATTATAACATATTTAATGAGTATTGAACGAGTCCGAGTGTGTAAACCTGTTTGTCAATGGATAAATCATTCAGAGCACTTTTTAATGGACTTTTCCAGAATAAAAATAGACAACTGAATTCAAATTTAGGATCATATTTATTGAGTCATATTTTATGTGCCATATTTATTTTATCATCTTTATTAAACCATATTTTCTAATCCATATTTATTGACACTTAGTTATTGAGTCATATTTCTTGCGCCATATTTATTGAGTAATATTTTTTGAGCCATATTTATTAACACATATTTATTACACCATATTTATTGTGTCATATTTATTGCGCCATATTTATTATGCCTGATTGTTTTCTTTTTTTTATTGAGCGATAAACGAGCCCAAATGGGTAAATCTATTCGCTAATGGATAGACCTTTATGTGCACTTTTTGATTTTCTTTTTCGGGTTAATAACCGATAATCGGATCATTGGATTTTTGGGGCTTTTTCGTACTAATAACGTCATATTTACTGTGTCATATTTATACAGTAATAAACAAGTTCAAACGGGTAAATCTATTCACCAATGGATAGATAATTTCGAGCTCTTTTATATAGGCTTTTTCTTGCGAAAAATGGACAACCGGAACAATAGTTATTGTCATATTTATTGAGCCATATTTATTGCGCCATATTTCTTTGGCCATTTTAATTGAGCCATATTTACAGAGCTATATTTATTTGTGTCATATTTATTATGCCATATTTATATATTGTTAAACAAGCCCGAATGGGTAAACCTATTTGCCAAAGATAAATTTATCAGTGCTTTTTTGAAATGTCTTTTTCGGGATGAATATGGGCAACGAGATCAAAAATTATGGCTTTATTTATTGGTCAATATTTATTGTGTCATATTTATTGAGCGATAATAATTGAGTCATATTTCATGAGTCATATTTTTTGAGACATAATTATTGAACCATATTTCTTGAAGCATTTTCATTGGAGATATTTAATAAGATATTTCTATTGAGCCATATTTATTATGCCAATTTTATTGAGAAATATTTATTGCGCCATTTTTATTTTGAAGCATTTATTATAACATATTTATTGAGTGTTGAACGAGCCCAAGCAGGTAAACGTGTTCCCCAATTGATAAATCATTCAGAGGTCTTTTCAATGAGTTTTTTCGGGCTGAAAATGGACAACCGAAACAAAAGTTATGGTCATATTTATTGAATAATATTTATTGCGCCATATTTGCTTTGCCATATTTATTAAGTCATATTTACTGAGTCATATTAATATGTGTCATATTAATTACGCCATATTTATATAGCATTAAATGAGCCCGAACTGGAAAATCTGTTTGTTAAATGAAAGGTTTATCCGAGCACTTTTCAATAGTCTTTCTGCGGGTAAAAATGGACAAGCGGACCAAAAATTATTGCTATATTTATTGTTCTATATTTATTTGGCTATATTTATTATGCAATATTTTTTTAGTCATATTTATTGAGTCATATTTTTTGAGCCATATTTATTGAGAGATAATTATTAAACCATGTTTCTTTTAACATTTTCATTAAAAGATATTTAATAAGCCATATTTATTGAGTCATTTTTATTACGCCAAATTTATTGAGATATATTTATTGCGTCATATTCATTATGTAGTATTTATCATAATATGTTTATTGAGTGTTCAATGAGCCCGAACGGTAAACATGATTGTCAATGGATAAATTATTTAGAGTTATATTTATTGTTCTATATTTATTGGGCTATATTTATTATGTCAAATTTATTTTGTCATATTTATTACGCCACATTTATTGTGTCATATTTATTCAGTGTCAAACAGGCGTAAACAGGTAATCATGTTCACCAATAGATAATTCATTTCGAGCACTTTTAAATTGGCTTTTTCGGGCTAAAAATGGACAAACAGAACAAAAATTATGGTTATATTTATTGAGTCATATTTATTGCGCCATATTTCTTTATCCTTATTTATAGAGCCATATTTATTGTGCTATATTTATTTGTGTAATATTTATTGTGTCATACTTATATAGCGTTAAACGATCCCGAACGCGTAAACCTGTTTGACAAAAATAGATTTATCTGAGCTTTTTGAAATGTCTTTTTCAGGATGAAAATGGACTACCAGCTCAAAAATTATGGTTTTACTTATTGGGCTATATTTATTACGCCATATTTATTGAGCCATTATGATTGAGCCATATTTCAAGAGTCATATTTATTGAGATGTAATTATTGAATCATATTTCTTGAAATATTTTCATCAAGAAATATTTAACAAGCTATATTTATTGAGCCATATTTTTGCTCCAAATTTATTGAGATATATTTATTGCCCCATATTTATTTAATAGTATTTTTTATAATATATTTATTAACCGTTGAACGAGCCATAGTGGGTAAATATATTTGCGAATGGATAAATCATTTAGAGCACTTTCTAATAGACTTTTCGAGGATAAAAATAGACAACTGAATCCAAAGTTATGATCATATTTATTGAGTCATATTTAATGCACCATATTTATTTTATCATATTTACTAAACTTTATTTACTAAGCCATATTTATTGAGACTTAGTTATTGAGTCATCTTTCTTGTGTCATATTTATTGAGCAATATTTTTTGAGCCATATTTACTAACTCATATTTATTACATCATATTTATTGTATCATTTTTTATTCCGCCATATTTATTATGCGATAAATGAGCCTGAATGGGTAAACATATTCGCCAATGGATAGACCTTTATGTGATCTTTTTAATTATCTTTTTTGGGTTCATAACCGACAACCAAATCATTGCATTTTTCGGGCTTTATAGGGCTGATAACATAATATTTACTATGTCATATTTATATAGTAATAAACAAGCCCAAACTGGTAAACCTCTTCCTTAATGGATAGATAATTTCGAGCTCTTTTAAATTAGTTTTTTCGGGAGGAAAATAGATAACCAGAACAAAAGTTATGGTCATATTTATTGAGCCATATTTCGTTGGACATATTTATTGAGCCATATTTAGAGAGCTATATTTATTTGTGTCATATTTATTACGTCATATTTATATAGTGTTAAACGAGCACGAACGGGTAAACTTATTTGCGAAAGATAGATTTATCATAGCTTTTTTGAAATGTCTTTTTCGGGATGAATATGGACAACGAGATCAAAAATTATAGCTATATTTATTGGGCAATAATTATTGTGTCATATTTATTAAGCCATTATGATTTAGCTATATTTCATGAGCCATTTTTATTGAGACATAGTTATTGAACCATATTTCTTGAAGCATTTTCATTGGAGATATTTAATAAAACATTTTTATTGAGTAATATTTATTACGCAAATTTTATTGAGAAATATTTATTATGCCATAATTATTGAGTCATATTTATTTAGCCATATTTTCTGATCCATATTTATTGTGACATAATTATTGAGTCATGTTTCTTGTGGCATTTTCATTAAAATATATTTAATAAGTCTTATTTATTGAGCCATATTTATTATGCCAAATTAATTGAGATATATTTATTGCATCATATTAATTATGTAGTATTTATTATAACATATTTATTGATTGTTGAATGAGCCCGAACGGGTAAACATTATTGTCATTGGATAAATCATTTAGAGCTATATTTATTGGGCTATATTTATTATGCCATATTTATTTTATAATATTTAATACGCCATAATTATTGTGTCATATTTATGGAGTGCCAAACAAGCCCAAATAGGTAATCATGTTAACTAATAGATAAATCATTTCGAGTACTTTTAAATGGGCCTTTTCGGTTTGAAAATGGATAAACAGTACAAAAATTATGGTCATATTTATTGAGTCATATTTATTGCGGTATATTTATGTGGCCTTATTTATTGAGTCATATTTATTGAGCTATATTTATTTATGTCATATTTAATGCGTCATATTTATATAGTGTTAAAGGAGCCCAAACGGGTAAACCTCTTTGCCAAAGATAGATTTATCCGAGCTTTCTTCAAATGTCTTTTTCTGAATGAAAATGGACTGGCAGATCAAAAATTATGGATTTATTTATTCGGCAATATTTATTGTGACATATTTATTGTGTCTTATGATTGAGCCATATTTAAAGAGTCATATTTATTGAGACATAATTATTGAATCATATTTCTTGAAACATTTTCATTGAGAGATATTTAATTATCCATATTTATTGAGCAGTATTTTTTGTGCCAAATTTATTGAGATATATTCATAGCCCCATATTTATTGCATAGTATTTATTATAACATATTTATTGTGCTTTGAATGAGCTAGAGTGGGTAAACCTGTTTGCCAATGGATAAATCATTCATAGCACATTTAAATGGGATTTGCAGAATAAAAATAGACAACTGATTCGAAATTTATGATCATATTTATTGAGTCATATTTAATGCGTCATATTTATTTTATCATATTTACTAAACCATATTTACTAAGCCATATTTATTGAGACTTAGTTATTAAGCCATATTTCTTGTGTCATATTTATTGAGCAATATTTTTTAAACCATATTTATTAACGCATATTTATTACACTATATTTATTGTGTCATATTTATTGCTTCATATTTATTATGCCTGAATTTTTTAATGTATTTATTGCACGATAAACGAGCCTGAATGGGTAAACCTGTTCGCCAATGGATAGACCTTTATGTGCTCTTTTTAATTGTCTTTTTTGGGCTGATAACCGACAACCGAATCATTGGCTTTTTTGGGGTTTTTTGGGTTGATAACGTCATATTTACCGTGTCATATTTATGTTGTAATAAACAAGCCCAAACCGGTAAACCTGTTCACCAATGGATAGATAATTTCAAGCTCTTTTAAATGAGATTTTTCGGGCGAAAAACGGACAGTCGGAACAAAAGATATGGTCATATTTATTGAGCTATATTTATTGAGCCATATTTCGTTGGAAAAATTTATTGAGACATATTTAGAGAGCTATATTTATTTCTGTCATATTTATTACGCCATATTTATATAACGTTAAACAAGCCCGAATGAGTAAACCTATTTGCCAAATATAGATTTATGAGAGCTTTTTTGAAATGCCTTTTTCAGGATGAATATGGACAACGAGATCAAAAATTATGGCTTATTTATTCGGCAATATTTATTGTGCTATATTTATTGATCCATTATGATTGAGCCATATTTCATGAGTCATCTTTATTGATTCATAATTATTGAAGCATATTTCTTGAATCATTTTCATTAGAGATATTTAATAAGACATTTTTTGAGACATAGTTATTACGCCAATTTTATTGAGAAATATTTATTGCGCCATTTTTATTTTGAAACATTTATTATAACATATTTATTGAGTGTTGAACGAGCCCGAGCAGGTAAACCTTTTCCCCAATTGATAAATCATTCAGAGGTCTTTTCAATGAGTTTTTTCTGGCCGAAAACGGACAACCGGAACAAAAGTTATTGTCATATTTATTGAATCATATTTATTGCGCCATATTTCCTTGTCCATATTTATTAAGTTAAATTTACGAAGGTATATTTATTTTTGTCATATTAATTGCACCATATTTATATAGCATTAAATGGTCCCATACTGGAAAATCTGTTTGCTAAATGATAGATTTATCCGAGAACTTTTCAATATGCTTTCCGGCGCTGAAAATGGACAACCGGATCAAAAATTATCGCTATATTTATTGTTCTATATTTATTGGGCAAAATATATTATGTCATATTAATTGTGTCATATTTTTTGTGTCATATGTTTTTGAGCCATATTTATTGAGACATAATTATTTAGCCATGTTTCTTGTGGTATTTACATTAAAAGATATTTAATAAGCCATATTTATTGAGACATGTTTATTACTCCAAATTTCTTGAGATATATTTATTGCGTCAAATTTATTATGTACTATTTATTATAACATATTTATTGTGTTGAATGAGCCCGAACGGATAAACATGATTGTCAATGAATAAATCATTTAGAGCAATATTTATTGGTCTATATTTATTGGACTATATTTATTATGTCATATTTATTTTGTCATATTTATGAGCCACATTTATTGTGCCATTTATATTGAGTGTCAAACAAGCCCAAACAGGTAATCATGTTCACCAATAGATAAATCTTTCGAGCACTTTTATATGGGCTTTTCTGGGCTGAAAATGGACAACCACAACAAAAATTATGGTCATATTTATTGAGTCATATTTATTACGCCATGTTTCTTTGGCAGTATTTATTGAGCCATATTTATTGAGCTATATTTATTTATGTTATATTTACTTCACCATATTTATATAGCGTTAAACGAGCCCGAACGAGTAAACCTGTTTGCCAATAATAGATTTATCCGAGCTTTTTTCAAATGTCTTTTTATGGATGAAAATGGACTACCAAATCAAAAATTATTATTTTATTTATTGGGCTATATTTATTGCACCATAATTTTTGAGCCATTATGATTGAGCCATATTTCAATAGTCATGTTTATTGAGATGTAATTATTGAATCATATTTTTTGAATCATTTTCATCGAGTGATATTTAATAAGCCATATTAATTGAGCCATATTTTTTGCGCCAATTTTTTTGAGATATATTTATTGCCCAATATTTATTGCGTAGTATTTATTATAACATATTTATGGAGCGTTGAACGAGCTCAAGTGGGTAAACTTGTTTGTCAATGGAAAAATCATTCAGAGGACTTTTTAATGGTCTTTTCGAGGACAAAAAAGGTAACTAAATCCAAAGTTAAGATCATATTTATTGAGTTATATTTAATGTGCCATATTTATTTTATCATATTTACTAAACCGTATTTACTAAGCCATATTTATTGAGACTTAATTATTGAGTTATATTTCTTGTGCCATATTTATTTAGCAATATTTTTGAGCTATATTTATTAATGCATATTTATTACACCATATTTATTTTGTCACTTTTTATTGCGCCACATTTTTTGCGCCTGATTTTTTTTCCAAATTTATTAAGCGATAAACGAACCCGAATTGGTAAACCTATTTGCCAATGGATAGACATTTATTTGCACTTTTTAATTGGCTTTTTCGGACTGATAACCGACAACCGGATCATTGGATTTTTCGGGCTTTTTCGGGCTAATAACGCCATATTTACTGTGTCATATTTATATAGTAATAAACAAGCTCAAATTAGTAAAACTGTTCCCCAATGGATAAATAATTTCGAGTACTTTAAATGGTCTTTTTTGGGCGGAAAACGGACAACCGGAATAAAAGTTATGGTCATATTTTTTGAGTCATATTTCGTTGGCCATATATATTGAACCATATTTACAAAGCTATATTTATTTATGTCATATTTATTACGCCATATTTATATAGTTTTAAATGAGTCCGAACGGTTAAACATGTTTGCCAAAGATAGATTTATCGTGTTTTTTTGAAATGTCTTTTTTCGAGATGAATTTGGACTACGAGATCAAAAATTATGGATTTATTTGTTGGGCAATATTTATTGTGTCATATTTATTAAGCCATTATGATTGAGCCATTTTTCATGATTCATTTTTCTTGAGACATAATTATTGAATCATATTTCTTGAAGCATTTTCATTAGAGATATTTAATAAGACATTTTTATTGAGCCATATTTATTATGCCAATTTTATTGAGAAATATTTATTGTGCCGTTTTTATTTCGAAGTATTTATTATAACATATTTATTGAGTGTTGAACGAGCCCGAGCGGGTAAACCTGTTCCCCAATGGATAAATCATTAAGAGGTTTTTTAATGAGTTTTTTCGGGCTGAAAACGGACAACCGGAATAAAAGTTATGGTCATATTTATTGAATCATATTTATTGCACCATATTTCCTTGGCCATATTTATTGAGCAATATTTATTTCTGTCATATTAATTACGCCATATTTATATAGCATTAAATGAGCCTGAACGGTAAAATCTATTTGCTAAATGATATATTTATCCGAGCACTTTTCAATAGTTTTTCCGGGGCAGAAAATGGACAACCGGATCAAACAATATGGCTATATTTATTGTTCTATATTTATTGGGCTATATTTATTTTGCCATATTTATTAAGTCATATTTATTGAGCCATATTTTCTGAGCCATATTTATTATGACATAATTATTGAGCCATGTTTCTTCTGACATTTTCTTTAAAATATATTTAATAAGCCATATTTTTTGAGCCATGTTTATTATGCCAAAATTTTTGAGATATATTTATTGCGTCAAATTTATTATGTATTATTTATTATAACATATATATTGAGTGTTGAATGAGCCCGAATGGGTAAACATGATTGTCATTGGATAAATCATTTAGAGCAATATTTATTGTTCTATATTTATTATGCGATATTTATTTAGTCATATTTATTATGCCACATTTATTGTGCCATATTTATTGAGTGTCAAACAAGCCCAAATAGGTAATCAAGTTCATCAATAGATAAATAATTTTGAGCACTTTTAAATGGGCCTTCCCGGTCTGAAAATGGACAACTAGAACAAAAATTATGGTCATATTTATTGAGTCATATTTATTGTGCCATATTTTTGTAGCCTTATTTATTGAGCCTTATTTATTGAGGTATATTTATTTGAGTCATATTTATTGCGTCATATTTATATAGCGTTAAACGAGCCCAAATGAGTAAACTTATTTTCCAAAGATAGATTTATCCGATCTTTTTTCAGATATTTTTTCCTAGATGAAAATGGACTACCAAATCAAAAATTATGGCTTTATTTATTGGGCTATATTTATTGCGGCATATTTATTGAGCCGTTATGATTGAGACATATTTCAAAAGTCATATTTATTGAGACATAATTATTGAATCATATTTCTTGAAGCATTTTCATTATGAGATATTTAATAAGCTATTTTAATTTAGCCATATTTTTTGCCCCAAATTTATGTAGATATATTTATTGTCACATATTTATTGCGTAGTATTTATTATAACATATTTATTGAGTATTGAACGAACCCGTGTGGGTAAATCTGTCTGCCAATTGATAAATCATTCAGAGCACTTTTTAATTGTCTTTTCCAGAATAAAAATAGACAACTTAATCCAAATTTAGGATCATATTTATTGAGTCATATTTAATGTGTCATATTTATTTTATCATATTTACTAAACCATATTTATTAAGCCATATTTATTGAGACTTAGTTTTTGAGACATATTTCTTGTGCCATATTTATTGTGCAATATTTTTTGAGCTATGTTTATCAACACATATTTATTGCACCATATTTATTATGTCATATTTATTGCGTCATATTAATTGCGCCTGATTTTTTGCCATACTTATTGCGCGATAAACGAGCTCGAATGGGTAAACCTGTTTGCCAATGGATAGACCTTTATGTGCTCTTTTTGATTGTCTTTTTTGGGATGATAACCGACAACTAGATCATTGGCTTTTTTGGGCTGATAAAACCATATTTACTATGTCGTATTTATATATTAATAAAAAGGCCCATACAGGTAAACCTGTTCACCAATGGATAGATAATTTCGAGAAATTTTAAATGAACTTTTTTGGGCAAAAAACGGACAAGCAGAACAAAAGTTATGGTCATATTTATTGAGCAATATTTATTGCGCCATATTTCTTTAGCCATATTTATTGACCAATATTTATTGACCCATATTTACAGAGCTATATTTATTTTTGTAATATTTATTATGCCATATTTATATAGTGTTAAACGAGCGCAAATGGGTAAACCTGTTTGCCAAAGATAGATTTATCAGAGCTTTTTGAAATGTATTTTTCGGGATGAATATGGACAACGAGATCAAAAATTATGACATTATTTATTGGGCAATATTTTTTGTGCCATATTTATTGAGCCATTATGATTGAGCCATATTTCATGAGTCAACTTTATTGAGACATAATTATTGAACCATATTTGTTGAAGCATTTTCATTAGAGATTTTTAATAAAACAATTTTATTGAGTCATATTTATTAAACCTATTTTATTGAGAAATATTGATTGCGCCATTTTTATTTTGAAGCATCTATTATAACATAGTTTTGAGTGTTGAACAAGCCCGAGCAGGTATACCTATTACCCAATTGATAAATCATTCAGAGTTCTTTTCAATGAGTTTTTTCGGGCTGAAAATGGACAACCAGAATAAAAGTTATGGTCATATTTATTGAATCGTATTTATTGTGCCATATTTCCTTGGCCATATTTATTAAGTCATATTTACTAAGCCATATTTATTTATGTCATATTAATTCCATCATATTTATATAGAGCTAAATGAGCTCGAACTGGAAAATCTGTTTGTTAAATGAAAGATTTATCCGAGCACTTTTCAATACGCTTTCCGGGGCTGAAAATGGACAACCGGATCAAAAACTTATGGCTACACTTATTGTTTTATATTTATTAGGACATATTTATTATTCCATATTTATTGAGTCATATTTATTGAGTCATAGTTTTGTGCCATATTTATTGAGACATAATTATTAAGCCATGTTTCTCGTGGCATTTTCATTAAAAGAAATTTAATAAGGCATATTTATTAAGTCATGTTTATTACGCCAAATTTGTTGAGATATATTTATTACGTCATATTTATTATGTAGTATTTATTATAACATATTTATTGAGTGTTGAATTAGCCCGAACGGGTAAACAAGATTATCAATGGATAAATCATTTAGAGCTATATTTATTGTTCTATATTTATTGGGCTATATTTATTATGTCATATTTATTTTATCATATTTATTACGCAACATTTATTGTGTCATATTTATTGAGTGTCAAACAAGCCCAAATAGGTAATCATGTTTACAAATAGATATATCATTTCAAGCACTTTTAAATGTGCTTTTCCAGGCTGAAAATGGAGAACCAGAACAAAAATTATGGTCATATTTATTGAGTCATATTTATTGCGCCATATGTTTTTGGCCTTATTTATTGAGCCATATTAATTTGTGTTATATTTATTGCGCCATATTTATATAGCGTTAAACAAGCCCGAACGGGTAAACCGGTTTGCCAAAGATAGCTTTTTTAAAATATCTTTTTTAGGATGAAAATGGACTACTAGATAAAAAATTATATTTTTATTTATTGGGTTATATTTATTGCATCATATTTATTGAGCCATTATGATTGAGCCATATTTCAAGAGTCATATTTATTGAGACGTAATTATTGAATCATATTTCTTGAAGTATTTTCATCGATAGATATTTAATAAACCATATTTATTGAGGCATATTTTTGCGCCAAATTTATTGAGATATATTTATTGACCAATAGTTATTGCGTAGTATTTATTATAACATATTTATTGAGTGTTGAACTAGCCCGAGTGGGTAAAGCTGTTTGCAAATGGATAAATCATTCAGAGCACTTTTTAATGGGATGTTTGAGGATAAAAATAGACAATTGAATCCAAAGTTATGATCATATTTATTGAGTCATATTTAATGTGTCATATTTATTTTATCATATTTAATAAACCGTATTTACTAAGTCATATTTATTGAGATTTAGTTATTGAGTCATATTTCTTGTGTCATATTTATTGAGCAATATTTTTTGAGCCACATTTATTAACGCATATTTATTACACCATATTTATTGTGTCACTTTTTATTGCGCCAGATTTTTTTTGCCATATTTATTGAGCGATAAACGAGCCCGAATGGGTAAACGTGTTCGTAAATTGATAGACCTTTATGTGCTCTTTTTAATTATCATTTCTGGGCTGATAACCGAGAACCAGATCATTGGCGTTTTCAGGCTTTTTGGCATTGATAATACTATATTTACTGTGTCATATTTATATAGTAATAAACAAGCCCAAACATGTAAACCTGTTCCCCAATATATAGATAATTTTGAGCTCTTTTAAATGAGTTTTTCGGGCGAAAAATGGACAACCGGAACAAAAGTTGTGGTTATATTTATTGATCCATATTTATTGCGCCATATTTTATTGGCCATATTTATTGAGCCATATTTACAGAGCTATATTTATTTATGTTATATTTATTACGCCATATTTATATAGTGTTAAATGAGCCCGAACTGGTAAACCTGTTTGCTAAAGATATATTTATCCGAGATTTTTTAAAATATTTTTTTCGGGATGAATATGGACAACGAGATCATAAATTATGGCTTTATTTATTAAGCAATAATTATTGTGCCATATTTATTGAGCCATTATGATTGAGTCATATTTCTTGAGTCATCTTTATTGATACATAATTATTTAACCATATTTCATGAAGCATTTTCATTAGAGATATTTAATAAGACATTATTATTGAGCAATATTTATTACGCTAATTTTATTGAGAAATATTTATTGTACCATTTTTATTTCGAAATATTTATTATAGAATATTTATTGAGTGTTGAATGAGCCCAAGCGGGTAAACATGTTCCCCAATGGATTAAGCATTCAGAGGTTTTTTAATGAGTTTTTTCGGGCTGAAAACGGACAACAGGAACAAAAGTTATGGTCATATTTATTGAAACATATTTATTGCGCCATATTTCCTTGACCATATTTATTGAACCATATTTTACTGAGCGATATTTATTTATATCATATTAATTGTGCCATATTTATATAGCATTAAATGAGCCTGAACGGGAAAATCTTTTTGCTAAAAGATAGATTTATCCGAGCACTTTTCCATAGGCTTTCCGGTGCTGAAAATGGACAAGCGAATCAAAAAATATGGCTATATTTATTGTTCTATATTTATTGGGCTATATTTATTATATCATATTTATTAAGCCATATTTTCTGAGCAATATTTATTATGACATAGTTATTGAGTAATGTTTTTTGTGGCATTTTCATTAAAATATATTTAATAAGCTATATTTATTGAGCCATGTTTATTACGCCAAATTTTTTGAGATATATTTATTGCGTCATATTTATTATGAAGTTTTCATTATAAAATATTTATTGAGTATTGAATGAGCCCGAACGAGTAAACATGATTGTCATTTGATAAATCATTTATAGCTATATTTATTGGGTTATATTTATTATGTCATATTTATTTTGTCATATTTATTGCGCCATATTTATTATATCATATTTATTGAGTGTCAAACAAGCCCAAACATGTAATCCTGTTCACCAATAGATAAATCATTTCGAGCAATTTTAAATGGGCCTTTCCCGTCTGAAAAAGGACAAGCAGAACAAAAATTATGGTCATATTTATTGCGCCATATTTCTATGGCCTTATTTATTGAGCCGTATTTATTGAGCTATATTTATTTATATCATATTTATTGCGTCATATTTATATAGCGTTAAACGAGCCCGAACGGGTAAACCTGTTTGCCAGAGATAGATTTATCCGAGCTTTTTCCAAATATCTTTTACTGGATGAAAATGTACTGCTAGATCAAAAATGATGGCATTATTTATTGGGATATATTTACTATGCCATATTTATTGAGCCGTTATGATTGAGCCATATTTCAAGAGTCATATTTATTAAGACATAATTATTGAATCATATTTCATGAAGCATTTTCATTGAGAGATATTTAATAAGCCATATTTATTGAGCCATATTTTTTGCACCAAATTTATTGAGATATATTTATTGCCCCATATTTATTATGTAGTATTTATTATAACATCTTTATTGAGCGTTGAACAAGCCCGAGTGGGTAAATCTGTTTGGCAATGGATAAATCATTTAGAGCACTTTTTAATGTGCTTTTCCAGAATAAAAATAGACAAATGAATCCAAATTTATGAGCATATTTATTGATTGTTATTTAATGCATCATATTTATTTTATCATATTCACTAAACCATATTTAGTAAGGCATATTTATTGAGACTTAGTTATTGAGTCATATTTCTTGTGCCATATTTATTGAGCAATATTTTTTGAGTCATATTTATTAATGCATATTTATTACATCATATTTATTGTGTCATATTTATTGCGCCATATTTATTGCGCCTGATTATTTTGCCATATTTATTGCGCGATAAACGAGCCCGGATGAGTAAACGTGTTCGCAAATGGATATACCATTATATGCTCTTTTTAATTATATTTTTTGGGCTGATAACCGGTAACCTGATCATATGCTTCTTCGGGCTTTTTCGGGCTGATAACGTCATATTTACTTTGTCATATTTATATAGAAATAAACAAGCCAAAATGGTTAAACATGTTCACTAATGGATAAATAATTTAGAGTCCTTTTCAACGGGCTCTTTTGGGCAAAAAATGGACAACCAGAACAAAAGTTATGGTCATATTTATTGAGACATAGTTTTTTGCGCCATATTTCGTTGGCAATATTTATTGAGCCATATTTATAGAGCTATATTTATTTGCGTCATATTTATTACGTCATATTTATATAGTGTTAAACGAGTCCGAATGGGTAAACCTGTTTGTCAAAGATAGATTTGTTACAGCTTTTTTGAAATGTCTTTTTCGTGATGAATATGGACAATGAGATCAAAAATTATGGCTTTATTTATTGGGCAATATTTATTGTGTCATATTTATTGAGCCATTATGGTTGAGCCATATTTCATGAGTCATCTTTGTTGAGATATAATTATTGAACCATATTTATTGAAACATTTTCATTTGAGATATTTAATAAGATATTTTTATTGATCCATATTTATTATGTCAATTTTATTGAGCAATATTTATTGAGTCATTTTTATTTTGAAGAATTTATTATTACATATTTATTGAGTGTTGAGTGAGCATGAGCAGGTAAACCTGTTCCCCAATTGATAAATCATTCAGAGGTCTTTTCAATGAGTTTTTTCGGGCTGAAAACGGACAACCGGAACAAAAGTTATGGACATATTTATTGAATCATATTTATTGCGCCATATTTCCTTGCCCATATTTATTAAGTCATATTTACTGAGCCATATTTATTTACATCATATTAATTGCCTCATATTTATATACAGTTAAATGAGCCCGAACTAGAAAATTTGTTTGCTAAATGATAGATTTATCCTATCACTTTTCAATAGGCTTTACGGTGCTGAGAATGAAAAACCGAATCAAAAATTACGGTTATATTTATTGTTCTATATTTATTGGGCTATATTTATTATGTCATATTTATTGAGTCATATTTATTGAGTCATATTTTTTGAGTCATATTTATTGAGATATAATTATTGAGCTATGTTTCTTGTGATATTTTCATTAAAAGATATTTAATAAGCCATATTTATTGAGCCATGTTTATTACACTAAATTTGTTGAGATATATTTAATGCGTAAGGTTTATTATGTAGTATTTATTATAATATATTTATTGAGTGTTGAATGGGCCCGAACTGGTAAACATGATTGTCATTGAATAAGTGATTTAAAGCTATATTTATTGTGCTATATTTATTATTCCATATTTATTTTATCATATTTATTACATCATATTTATTGTCTCATATTTATTGAGTGTCAATTAAGCCCAAATAGGTAATCATGTTCACCAACAGATAAATCATTTTGAGCACTATTAAATGGGCTTTTCCGGACTGAAAATGGCCAACCAGAACAAAAATTATGGTCATATTTATTGAGTCATATTTATTACGCCATATTTCTTTGGCCTTATTTATTTAGCCGTATTTATTGAGCTATATTTATTTGTGTTATATTTAATGCGCCATATTTATATAGCGTTAAATGAGATCGAACGGGTAAACCTGTTTGCCAAAGATAGATTCATCGAAGCATTTTTCAAGAGTCATATTTATTGGGCTATATTTTTCGGGATGAAAATAGACTGCCAGATCAAAAAATTTGGCTTTATTTATTGGGCTATATTTATTGCGCCATATTTATTGAGCCATTATGATTGAGCCATTTTTCTGAGTCATATTTATTGATACATAATTATTGAATCATATTTCTTGAAACATTTTCATTGAGAGATATTTAATAAGCTATATTTATTTAGCCGTATTTTTTTGCGCCAAATTTATTCAGATATATTTATTGTCGCATACTTATTACGTCGTATTTATTATAACATATTTATTGGGCATTTAATGAGCCCAAGTGGGTAAACCTGTTTGCTAATGGATAAATCATTCAGAGCACTTTTTATTGGGCTTTTCTAGAATAAAAATAGACAACTGAATCCAAATTTATGATCATATTTATTGAGTTATATTTAAAACGCCATATTTATTTTATCATATTTATTAAACCATATTTACTAAGCCATATTTATTGAGACTTATTTATTGAGTCATATTTCTTGTGCAATATTTATTGAACAATATTTTTTGAGCTTTTTTTATGCATATTTATTACACCATATTTATTGTGTCATATATATTATGCCATATTTATTGTGCCTGATTTTTTTGCCATATTTATTGCGCGATAAATGAGCCCGAATGGTTAAACCTGTTCGGCAATGGATAGACCTTTATATGATCCTTTTTTATTAAGCCATATTTATTGTGTCATATTTCGTTGGCCATATTTATTGAGACATATTTATAGAGCTATATTTTTTGTGTCATATATGTTACGCCATATTTATATAGTGTTAAATGAGCCCGAACGAATAAACCTGTTTGCCAAAGATAGATTTATCCGATTTTTTTTGAAATGTCGTTTTGGGGATGAATATGGACAATGAGATCAAAAAATATGGCTTTATTTTTTGGGCAAAATTTATTATGTCATATTTATTGAGCCTTATTTCATTAGTCATGTTTATTGAGATATAATTATTTAACCATATTTCTTGAAGCATTTTCATTAGAGATATTTAATAAGACATTTTTATTGAGTCATATATATTACGCCAATTTTATTGAGAAATATTTATTGCATCATTTTTATTTCAAATTATTTATTATAACATATTTATTTAGTATTGAATGAGCCTGACCGGGTAAACCTGTTCCCCAATGGATAAATCATTCATAGGTTTTTCAATGAGTTTTTTTGGGCTGAAAATAGACAACCGATCATATTTATTGAATCATATTTATTGTGCCATATTTCCTTGTCCGTATTTATTGAGTCATATTTACTAAGTCATAATTATTTGTGTCATATTAATTGAGCCATATTTATATAGCGGTAAATGAGCTTGAAAGGGAAAATCTATTTGATAAATGATAAATTTATCCGAGCACTTTTCAATAGGCTTTCCAGGGCTGAAAATGGACAATCGGATCAAAAAATACGGTTATATTTATTGTTCAATGTTTATTGCGCTATATTTATTATGCCATCTTTATTGATTCATATTTTTTGATCCATATTTTCTGAGACATATTTATTATGATATAATTATTGAGTCATGTTTCTTGTAGCATTTTCATTAAAATATATTTAATAAGCCATATTTATTGAACCATGTTTATTACACCAAATTTATTAAGATATATTTATTGAGTCTTATTTATTATGTAGTATTTATTATAAAATATTTATTGGGTTTTGAATTAGACCGAACAGGTAAACATGATTATCATTGGATAAATCATTTAGAGCTATATTTATTGTGTTATACTTATTATGTCATATTTATTTTATCATATTTATTACACAATATTTATTGTGCCATGTTTATTGAGAGCCAAACAAAACCAAAAAGATAATCGTTTTCACCAATAGATAAATCATTTCGAGCACTTTTAAATGTGCCTTTCCGGTCTGAAAATGGACAACCAGAACAAAAAGTATAGTCATATTTATTGAGTCATATTTATTGCGTCATATTTCTGTGGTCTTATTTAATGAGTTTATTGAGCTATATTTATTTGTGTCATATTTATTGCGCCATATTTATATAGCGTTAAACGAGCCCAAACGGGTAAACCTGTTTGCCAAAGATATATTTATCCGAGCTTTTTTATATGTTTTTTTGAATGAAAATGGACTGCTAGATCAAAAATTATGGCTTTATTTATTGGATTATATTTATTGCGCCATATTTATTGAGCCGTTATGATTGAGCCATATTTCAAGAGTGATATTTATTGAGATATAATTATTGAATCATATTTTTTGAAGCATTTTCTTGAGCAATATTTATTTTGTGTCATATTAATTGAACCATATTTATATAGCGTTAAATGAGCCTGAACGGGAAAATCTATTTGCTAAATGATAGATTTATCCGAGCACATTTCAATTAGCTTTCTGGGGCTGAAATGGACTACCGGATCAGAAAATATGGCTATATTTATTGTTCTATATTTATTGAGCTATATTTATTATGCCATATTTATTGAGTCATATTTATTGAGCCATATTTTCTGAGCAATATTTATTGTGACATAATTATTTAGCCATGTTTCTTGTTGCATTTTCATTAAAATAAATTTAATAAGACATATTTATTGAGCCATGTTTATTATGCCAAATTTATTAAGATATATTTATTCTGTCATATTTATTATGTAGTATTTATTATAACATATTTATTGAGTGTTGAATGAGCGCGAACGGGTAAACATGATTGTCATTGGATAAATCATTTAAAGTTATATTTATTGGGCTATATTTATTATGTCATATTTATTTTATCATATTTATTACGTCATATTTATTATACTATATTTATTGAGTGTCAAACAAGCCCAAATAGGTAATCATGTTCACCAATAGATAAATCATTTCGAGCACTTTTAAATGTGTCTTTCCGAGCAGAAAAAAGGACAACCAGAACAAAAATTATTGTCATATTTATTGAGCCATATTTATTGCATCATATTTCTGTGGACATTTATTGTACAATATTTATTGAGCTATATTTATTTGTGTGATATTTATTAGGCCATATTTATATAGCATTAAATAAGCCCGAACGGGTAAACCTGTTTGCCAAACATAGATTTATCCGAGCTTTTTTCAAATGTCTTTTTCTAGATGAAAATGGACTGCCAGATCAAAAATTATTGCTTCATTTATTGGGCTATATTTGCTACGCCATATTTATTGAGCCGTTTTGATTGAGCCATATTTCAAGAGTCATATTTAATGAGACATAATTATTGAATCTTATTTGTTGAAGCATTTTTATTGAGAGATATTTAATAAGCTATATTTATTGAGCCGTGTTTTTGCGCCAAATTTGTTGAGATATATTTATTGCCCCATATTTATTGCGTAGTATTTATTATAACATATTTTTGAGTTTTGAACGAGCCCGATTGGGTAAACCTGTTTGCCAATGGATAAATCATTCAGAGTAATTTTTAATGGGTTTTTCCAGAATAAAAACAGACATTTGAATCCAAATTTATTATCATATTTATTGAGTCATATTTAATACGTCATATTTATTTTATCAAATTTACTAAACAATATTTACTAAGCCATATTTATTGAGACTTAGTTATTGAGTCATATTTCTTATGCCATATTTATTGAGCAATATTTTTTGAGCCATATTTATTAATGCATATTTATTACACCACATTTATTATGTCATATTCATTGCGCCATATTTATTGCACCTGATGTTTTTGACATATTTACTACGCGATAAACAATCCCGAATGGGTAAACCTGTTCGCCAATAGATAGACCCTTATGTGCTCTTTTTAAATTTCATTTTCGGGTTGAAAACCGACAATCAGATCATTTGCTTTTTCAATCTTTTTTGGGATGATAACGTCATTTTTACTATGTCATATTTTTATTGTAATAAACAAGCCCAAATGGATAAACTTATTCACCAATGGATTGATAATTTAGAGCTCTTTTAAAGGTATTTTTTCGGGCGAAAAACGGACAACCGGAATAAAAGTTATCGTCATATTTATTGAGCCATATTTATTGTGCCATATTTCATAGGCCATATTTATTAGCCATATTTACAGAGCTATATTTATTTATGTCATATTTATTATGCCATATTTATATAGTGTTAAACGAGCCCGAACGGTTAAACCTGTTTTCTAAAGATAGATTTATTAGAGCTTTTTTAAATGTCTTTTTCGGGATGAATATGGACAACGAGATGAAAAATTATGGTTTTATTTATTATGCAATATTTATTGTGACATATTTATTGAGTCATTATGATTAAGCCATATTTCATGAGTCATCATTATTGAGACATAATTATTCAACCATATTTCTTGAAGCATTTTCATTAGAGATTTTTAATAAGACATTTTTATTAAGCCATATTTATTACACCAATTTTTTGAGAAATATTTATTGCGCCATTTTTATTTTGAAGAATTTATTATTACATATTTATTGAGTGTTGAATGAGCACGAGCAGGTAAACCTATTCCCCAATTGACAAATCATTCAGAGGTCTTTTTAATGAGTTTTTTCGTGCTGAAAACGGACAACCGGAACAAAAGTTATGGTCATATTTATTGAGTGATATTTATTACACCATATTTGCTTGCCCATATTTATTAAGTCATATTTACTGAGCCATATTTATTTACGTCATATTAACTGCCTCATATTTATATACCGTTAAATGAGCCCGAACTGGAAAATCTGTTTGCTAAATGATATATTTATCCAATCACTTTTCAATAGGTTTTTTGGGGCAGAAAATGGACAACAGGATCAAAACTTACGGCTATATTTATTGTTCTATATTTATTGGGCTATATTTATTATTCCATATTTATTAAGTCATATTTATTGAGTCATATTTTCTAAGCCATATTTATTGAGACATAATTATTGAGCCATGTTTCTTGTGGCATTTTCATTAAAAGATTTTAATAAGCCATATTTATTGAGACATGTTTATTATGCCACATTTGTTGAGATGTATTTATTGCGTCATATTTATTATGTAGTATTTATTATAACATATTTACTGAGTATTGAATGAGACCGAATGGGTAAACATGATTGTCAATGGATAAATCATTTAGATCTATATTTATTGTTCTATATTTTTGGGCTGCATTTATTATGTCATATTTATTTGGTCATATTTATTACGCCATATTTATTATGTCATATTTATTGAGTGTCAAACAAGCTCAAATAGGTAATCATGTTCACCAAAAGATAAATCATTTCACGCACTTTTAAATGGGTTTTTCCAAGCTAAAAATGGACAACAAGAAAAAAACTTATGGTCATATTTATTGAGTCATATTTATTACGCCATTTTTCTTTTGCCTTATTTATTGTGCCTATATTTATTGTGTCATATTTAATGCGTGATAAACGAGCCTGAATGGGTAAAACTGTTCGACAACGGATAGACCTTTATGTGCTCTTTCTAATTATCTTTTTCGGGATGATAACTAACAACCAGAACATTGGCTTTTTCGGGTTTTTTTGGGCTGATAACGCTATATTTACTGTGTCATATTTATATAGTAATAAACAAGCCAAAATGGGTAAACCTGTTCACCAATGGATAGATAATTTTGAGCTCTTTTAAATTGTCTTTTTCGGGCAAAAAACGGACAACCGAAATAAACTTTATGGTCATATTTATTGATTTATTCTGCCATATTTCGTTGGCCATATTTATTGAGCCATATTTATAGAGCTATATTTATTTGTGTCATATTTATTACGTCATATTTATATAGTGTTAAACGAGCACGAACGGGTAAACCTGTCTGCCAAAGATAGACTAATCAGAGGTTTTTTGAAATGCCTTTTTTGGGATGAATATGGATAATGCGATCAAAAATTATGGCTTTATTTATTGGGCCATACTTATTGGGGCATATTTATTGAGTCATTATGATTGAGCCATATTTCATGAGACATATTTATTGAGACATAATTATTGAACCATATTTCTTGAAACATTTTCATTAGAGATATTTAATAAGACATTTTTATTGAGTCATATTTATTACGCCAATTTTATTGAGAAATATTTGTTGTGCCATTTTTATTTTGAATCATTTATTATAACATATTAATTGTGTGTTGAACGAGCCCGAGCAGGTAAACCTGTTCCCCAATTGATATATCATTCAGAGGTCTTTTCAATGAGTTTTTTCGGGCTAAAAACTGGAGAACCGGAACAAAAATTATGGTCATATTTATTGAATCATATTTATTGTGCCATATTTCCTTTGCCATATTTATTAAGTCATATTTACTGAGGCCATATTTATTTATGTCATATTAATTGCATCATATTTATATAGCGTTGAATGAGCCCAAACTGGAAAATCTATTTGTTAAATGATATATTTATCCGAGCACTTTTCAATAGGCTTTCTGGGGCTAAAAATAGTCAACTTGATCAAAAATTATGACTATATTTATTGTTCTATATTTATTGGGGTATATTTATTATGCCATATTTATTGAGTAATATTTATTTAGTTATATTTTTTGAGCCATATTTATTGAGACATAATTATTGAGTCATGTTTCTTGTGGCATTTTCATTAAAAGATATTTAATAAGCCATATTTATTGAGTCATCTTTATTGCACCAAATTTGTTGAGATATATTTATTGTGTCATATTTATTATGTAGTATTAATTATAACATATTTATTGAGTGTTGAATCAGCCCGAATGGGTAAACATGATTATCAATGGATAAATCATTTTGACCTATATTTAATGTTCTATATTTATTGGGCTATATTTATTATGCCAAATTTATTTTATCATATTTATTACGCCACATTTATTGTGCCATATTTATTGAGTGTCAAACAAGCCCAAACAGGTAATCATGTTCACCAATAGATAAATTATTTCGAGCACTTTTAAATGGGCTTTTCCGTGCTGAAAATGGACAAGCAGAACAAAAATTATGGTCATATTTATTGAGTAATATTTATTGAGCCATATTTCTTTGGCCTTATTTATTGAGCCATATTTATTGAGCTATATTTATTTGTGTTATATTTATTGCGTCATATTTATATAGCATTAAACGAGACCGAATGGGTAAACCTGTTTGATAAAGATAGATTTATCCGAGCTTTTTTCAAATGTCTTTTTATGGATGAAAATGGATAACTAGATCAAAAATTATGGTTTTATTTTTGGGCTAAATTTATTGCGCCATATTTATTGAGTCATTATAATTGAGCCATATTTCAAGAGACATATTTATTGAGATGTAATTATTGAATCATATTTCTTGAAGCATTTTCATCGAGAGATATTTAATAAGCCATATTTATTGAGCCATATTTTTGTGCCAAATTTATTGAGATATATTTATTGCCTCATATTTATCGCATAGTATTTATTATAATATATTTATTGAGTGTTGAACGAGCCCGAGTGGGTAAACCTGTTTTCAATGGATAAATCATTCAGAGCACTTTTTAATGGGCTTTCGAGGATAAAAATAGACAACTGAATCCAAAGTTATGATCATATTTATTAAGTAATATTTAATGCATCATATTTATTTAATCATATTTACTAAACCATATTTACTAAGCCATATTTATTGAGATTTAGTTATTGAGTCATATTTATGGTGCCATATTTTTTGAGCAATATTTTTGAGCCATATTTATTAACCTATATTTATTACACCATGTTTATTGTGTCACTTTTTATTGCGCCATATTTATTGCGCCTGTTATTTTTGCCATATTTATTAGGCGATAAACGAGCCCGAATGGATAAACCTGTTCGCCAATGGATAGACCTTCATGTGCTCTTTTAAATGGACTTTTTTGGGCTGATAACCGATAACCGGATCATTGGCTTTTTGGGGCTTTATCGAGCGGATAACGCCATATATACTGTCATATTTATATAGTAAAAAAACAAGCCCAAACTTGTAAACTTGTTCGCCAATGGATAGATAATTTTGAGCTCTTTTAAATGGGCTTTTTTTGGGCGGAAAACGAACAACTGGAACAAAAGTTATGGTCATATTTATTAAGCCATATTTATTACACCATATTTTGTTGGCCATATTTATTGAGCCATATTTACAGAGCTATATATATTTGTGTCATATTTATTACGCCATATTTATATAGTGTTAAACGAGCACGAACAGGTAAACCTGTTTGCCAAAGATAGATTTATCAGAGTTTTTTTGAAATGTCTTTTTTGGGATGAATATGAACAACGAGATCAAAAATTATGGCTTTAGTTTTTATGTAATATTTACTGTTTCATATTTATTGAGCTATTATGATTGAGCCATATTTTATGAGTCATATTTATTGAGACATAATTATTGAACCATATTTTTTGAAACATTTTCATTACAGATATTTTATAAGAAATTTTTATTGTGTCATATTTATTACGCAAATTTTATTGGAAAATATTTATTGCGTCATTTTTATTTCAACGTATTTATTATAACATATTTATTGAGTGTTGAACGAGTCCAACCTTGTAAACTTGTTCCCCAATGGATAAATCATTTAGAGATTTTTCAATGAGTTTTTTCGGGTTGAAAACGGACAACCGGAAAAAAAGTTATGGTCATATTTACTGAATCAAATTTATTGCACCATATTTCCTTGGCCATATTTTTTGAGCCATATCTACTGAGCCATATTTATTTATGTCATATTAATTACGCCATATTTATATAGCGTTAAATGATCCTGAACAGAAAAATCTATTCGCTAAATGATAAATTTATCGGAGCACTTTTCAATCGGTTTTCCGGGGCTAAAAATGGACAAACGGATCAAAAAATATGGCTATATTTATTGTTCTATATTTATTAGGCTAAATTTATTATGCCATAATTATTGAGTCAAATTTATTGAGCCATATTTCCTGAGCCATATTTATTGTGACATAATTATTGAGCCATGATTCTTGTAGAATTTTCATTAAAAGATATTTATTAAACCATATTTATTGAGCCATGTATATTAACCCAAATTTGTTGACATATAATTATTGCGTGATATTCATTATGTAATATTTATTATAACATATTTATTGAGTGTTGAATGAGCCCGAACGGGTAAACATGATAGTCAATATGTTAAAGCCAAAATTTGACACCGACAAATGTTCGCAAAATAGGGGCGTAGCCGACACCTACTTTGCCCATGCTCCGACCTCCGACTGGTCGTGAAGGACTATAAAACTGGCCCAAAGCCGCAGCAGGGAAGTCCCACCGCTTACCCGGAAGGTCACTGAGAGCTTCCCCTCCAAAGCCAAAAGCTGCGCTTGGAGTTCCTCAGAAGACGCAGGAAACAATGCCAATAATTCCACGGGAGTGAAAAAGTGTCCTTCTGAAGAACCCCTATGGGCTTATTTATAGATTTTGGAAGCTGAACTGCCAATTACAAAATGATACTGGTCTGAAATTACCAGGGTACCCCTAGCTGGGTCTGCCAACAGCCAAACTCCACTGTTCTGAGGAGCTATATGCACACCACTAAGGGTTAGAGGGTAAAAATACCCGGTGTAGAAGAGTAAAAACCCCTGTTGTCATGGAAATATAAAAATGGTCTCTTCTCGTCCTGGCGAGTGGAAAAGCACTTGTCGGCGAGATGGACCCCACTACCCGTCTCGCCGACATCCTTTGCTATAAGGTCTTCTCGCCTATGGAGTCCTTCTCGCCTCTGGAGGCCCTCTCACCGCTGGAGGCCTTCTCGCCTCTGGAGGTCCCCTCGCCGCTGGAGGCCTTCTCGCCTCTGAATCGGGTACCTTGCTTACTGAAGAGACAATCGTCTCACCTCTTGCGAGTGGGCCCCCTGGTCCCATTCGCCTGTCTCGACTTATTTGCTCCTTGAGGGCTTCTTGCGAGCCCGAGGTTGTACACAATCCCCGCTCTTTTCGAGATTATTCTAATCTCGAAAAGAATGTCCAACCGAGGCTCGTTATTTAAGGCACATTAAAAAACGTATTTATGAGGAATCTTTTATGAGGCCCCCACCGGGGCCTATAAATATAGGATTCCTGCTCCGCACACCGGGCATCCTACTTTGCACATCCTTCCTCCCCAGCTTGAATCCTTCGTCATGACTCATAGCCAAAGCTTTCGTGAACTTCTCGCACTGGTGCGAGAGCGGCACAAGGCCAACGTGGCCACTTTTACTTCTTCATTAGTTCGCCCTCTCCCCCACCGACTCGCCTAAAAAATATGAAGGCCGGTGGTCCGTCGCCTGTCGCAGGAGATCTGTCTCGCGCTGCCTTGGAAATCGTCCCCACTCCTAATGCATCTTCCAAGGAGAAAGAGGTGGGTACTTGCTTCTGTCGCTGTCATCTCTTCAATCGTGTGCTCTCTTTTGTTGACTAGTGTTTTTTCAGGGAGCTCTCGTGGTTTCGCAGCACCCGGAGAGCCCGCGAGATGGTTCTGCCGCCCACCGCGAGGAGTACGACTCGCAGCCCTCTTCTACTCCCCCAACTACTCCCGGCGAGAGGAGGGACGACCCCTCCCAGGCCGCCGAGACCTCTCGACTTCCTGGTAAAGGACCTTCGCTTGCCCTTTTGTATCCTCTTCACTATTCTCACACCCTTCTGCGAGTGCCTCTTCCACCCTGTCTCTACACTCCTTGCACAGATTCTCGGGCCAACTCACCTGTTGAGGAGCAGCCAAGGCGACTCTCCGTCTCGCCTCCTCCTATCGACTGAATTGAAGATTACCTGGGAGACCCTTCGAACCCAGCAAAAATGAAGTGCAAGACAGCTGAGCTGTTTCGGAAGCACGCGCGCATCATCCATTCCTTGGCGCAGGATAAGCAGGCCGCGGAGAGGCGTATCGAATGTCTGGAGAATAAGTGTGCTCGCCTATCCTCTGAAGCTATTGCTAAGCTAGATGTCGATGGCACCAACCCTGAAGCCATCATTAATGAGACTGATATGCAGCTCCATCTCGCGCGCCGTGGGCTTGAGTCCATTCGCGCCATCCACTCACGCAGTAGACCTCCCTGCGCGGGAGCTCGCGATGGCTGCTGTAAATGGCACCCGTACTGAGGGACGTCCGTCTCGCCCTTTCTCTTTTCTTCTGTGTTTGAATGTTGTAATAATAGCAGTCTTGTAGTGCCGTCTCGCCAAAATATTAAGAAACTCGGTGCCTGTTGTATGCGGGACATCCCTAAATACATATTTTTATTATTGGTTCTTTATTTCTTTTTTAACTCTTTCTTTTTTAATTTAGATATATTCTTTTTGATTGTGATGGGTCGCGCCGATCGAGGTTTAGGAGAGAGAAATGAACGTCGACTCTTCCCCTCCCCTTATGTTTTTTTTCCCGCCCATTAATCATTGTTCTGCTTCTGCTATAATTATGCCTTGCCCGGGATAAGATACACACCGCACTATTCTCTCATGTCGCTGCCCTAGCTATTGCTTCTTTGATTCTTTCGTCTCGCCGGTCCCTCTCGCTCTTCTCTCTCGGTTCTCTCGCCAATTTCTTCTTTTCCTTCATATCGCCGAAGATCGTCTCGCCGCAGAAGATGGGTAAGAAGAAGGTTGAGGAAGGTGAGGGGCGCAGTCGATGTGGGAAAAGGTTCACAGATCACGACTTCCCGCTTGGACGACTCTCTCAAGAATATTATCATAGGTTTGGCCACGAGTACCTGGGGGATGGTGTCGAGTCGCGTCCCCCCAAAGTCGGCGAGTGCATCAATACCTACTACCCGAGGGAACTCGCCTTCCCCGTCTCGCATTTTGATGCGGGGTTGCGGCTGCCCCTTTGGGCTGAGGTAAAATAGGTCTTTAAATATTTTGGTGTCGTCCCGGCGCAGTTCAACCCTAACGCCATCTCGGTGTTGATCGCTTTCGTCTGCTATATGCGCCGGGAGAGCATAGAATTCAGCTTGACGGCCTTCCGCAAGCTCTTTATCTACCACACCAATGCCGATGGCGTCTCGTACTTCACTGGGTAGGTGCTTAAAGTGTGTGAGACGCCCAATAAGAACCACCACTGGCTCACTCGATTCGTCATCATCTGGGGAGATCACGCTGATTTCGGCGGTATCCCTCTCGTGCCGGTGTCTCCGCCAGAGAGCTTCTATGCCACCCCACAAGTCAGTGGCCCAGAGAAGCTGCTGTGCGAATACCTTGTCGGCAAGAACTTCGAGGTCAACTTCTTGCGGCGAGGTCTTGACTCGCTTCCCCCAGTACTCCCTGGTGAAGGTATTTTTGCTCCTTCGTCTTGCGTCTTGCTGTTTGTCGTCTCGCCGCGAAATCACCCTTGCTCGTCTTTAGGTGAGCGAATCATTCCAGCCCTCCCTCCTTACAAGAGCAACATCCATCCAGTGAAGGGTCTTGATCTTGCCAACGTAGCGGCAGAGGCGGTGAGAGAGTCCTTGGCGCCCATCCCGCCGAAGAGGCCCACAGGCGACACGGCCCCCTCTCGCTCCAGCCCCCCCAGAAAAAAGATGAAAAAGGTCGTTGTTATCTCTAAGGAAAAGAAAGCCTCCCAAGGGAGCCCTATTTCTGTAGGGGAATCTCCACCGCTCCTTTCGCCTAACCACCAGGCCGTCTCGCCTACCCACGGGACGGTACTCCCTAATCAACTGGTTGCCGCCTCCAACCTGCGTGCTATGGCGTCCAACCCGCAAGCTACTCTTCCTGATCAGGCAGCTGCCACCTCCTCTCGCGAAGGCGACTCCCCTAGCCATCCCGCCCCCTCCTCCCATATGAATTATAACCTGGGTCCCGTTGTCCATGATGTCGTCGGCGACCCAGTTCTGCTGTGGGGGCGGGACACCAACCGCGTGTCCATCTCCACTTTCCTTCCTTCTTGGAAGGAGCAAGAGGTCCCCACCAGCCAAGCCTTCGTCGTGGGGTACGGCCTCTATGGAGGCCTTGACGCTGTCTTGACTGAAAGCGAATCCACCAAGGAACTCATGCTGAAGACTTCCCACCATCAAATGCAGGCCTTGGAGTTCTTGCACCGCTCCTCTCGCCACCTTATTTATATCAACTCAAAGTGGAAAGCAAGTGAGGAGAACCTGGAGGCGGAGCGAGAGAAGTCCGCCGGGCTAGAGAAAAGGCTATCTGAAGCCGAGTCCCTCCTCGCGAAGGCCCAAGGTGGTGTGGTAAGCCTTAAGACTTTTTCCTTTGGTTTCTTTTTCTATTTCAATCATTCTTGGCTAACTGCTGGGTCGTCTCGCAGGATGCCGAGATGGCAGAATAATTGTGCTCGCACGTGCCGGCTTTGGAGGAGGAGGTCCGGGTATTGAAAGCTGAGAATGCGTGTCTTCAGGCTGACGTCGCCTCGTCGTATCGCCGTAAGCCATTCCGGATGACTCCGCCACATTACTCTCATGAGGAAGTCGAGGAACAGTGCTGAGACGCTGGCGTTCTGGCGACAGAGCTGGTGCTGCAAATGATGAAGGATCTGGGGGTTGTAAAAGACGATTCTGAAACTGTGACTGCTCACGACTTGGTCCCCGAACTCTATAGTGAGGAGAGCGATGATTCTTCATCTGGAGAGGAGGACTGACGTGCCGATTCCAAGATTTAGAATCACTCTCTCCTCCACCTTTCATTGTTGTAAAACTTTAAATCATATATTTTTTGTGGTATCTGTCAAGTAACGAGCGAATGCTCATTTTTGTCTTGTGTCTATTTTTTGTTCTTTATTTTGTGAAATTAATCCTTGGCTTGTTCCAGCCTGCGGGATGGTGCTACCCCTCCGTCTCGCCGCCTCGCTCTTTCTGTTATCTTTTTCTCTGATTTACGCGAGACGACTCATTGATGCGCTCACACCCGCGAGACGACGCGATACCTTGTCTCGCAAGTGTCCCCTCGCAAATGGCGAGGCGATCCTCGAGACCGCCCGCTGCGAGTGCCGCCACTCACCTTACTCTTCCCCCTTTTGCCTTAGTTTATTTTTTGCTCCCTAGGGCTAAGCTGAGATGCTAAGGTGTAATGTTTCTTTTAAGAAGACTTTCCACACTAGTAGGCCAAAGTGAATTTACTGCCCTGTCAGCTTGATGAGAGCCTAAGCAGCGGGTCTACCTGGGGCCGATCCGAGCTCGGGGTGCCGATGAAGATACCTCAAACCAAACCTATCCCCCATAGGCGAGCCTTCGGACCTGCCAGCTAGATGAGAGCCTGCGCAGCGGGTCTACCTGGGGCCAAGCTGAGCTCGGGGTGCCGATGAAGATACCTCAAACCAAACCTATCCCCCACAGGCGAGCCTTTGGACCTGCCAGCTAGATGAGAGCCTGCGCAGCGGGTCTACCTAGGGCCGAGCCGATCTCGGGGTGCCGATGAAGATACCTCAAACCAAACCTATCCCCCACAGGCGAGCATTCAGACCTGCCAGCTAGATGAGAGCCTGCGCAGCGGATCTACCTGGGGCCGAGCCGAGCTCGGGTTGCCGATGAAGATACCACAAACCAAACCTATCCCCCACAGGCAAGCCTTCGGACCTTCCAGCTAGATGAGAGCCTGCGCAGCGGGTCTACCTGGGGCAGAGCCGAGCTCGGGATGCCGATGAAGATACCTCAAACCAAACCTATCCCCCACAGGCGAGCCTTTGGACCTACCAGCTAGATGAGAGCCTGCGCAGCGGGTCTACCTGGGGCCGAGCCGAGCTCGGGGTGTCGATGAAGATACCTCAAACCAAACCTATCCCCCACAGGCGAGCCTTCGGTCTTGCCAGCTAGATGAGAGCCTGCGTAGCGGGTCTACCTAGGGCCGAGCCGAGCTCGGGGTGCCAATGAAGATACCTCAAACCAAACCTATCCCCCACAGGCGAGCCTTCAGACCTGTCAGCTAGATGAGAGCATGCGCAACAGGTCTACCTAGGGCCGAGCTGAGCTCGGGTTGCCGATGAAGATACCTCAAACAAAACCTATCCCCATAGGCGAGCCTTCGGACCTGCCAGCTAGATGAGAGCCTGCGCAGCGGGTCTACCTGGGGCCGAGCCGAGCTCGGGGTGCCGATGAAGATACCTCAAACCAAACCTATCCCCCACAGGCGAGCCTTCGGACCTGCCAGCTAGATGAGAGCCTGCGCAACGGGTCTACCTGGGGCCGAGCCGAGCTCGGGGTGTCGATGAAGATACCTCAAACCAAACCTATCCCCCACAGGCGAGCCTTCGGACCTTCCAGCTTGATGAGAGCATGTGTAGCGGGTCTACCTGGGGCCGAGCCGAGCTCGGGGTGCCGATGAAGATACCTCAAACAAAACCTATCCCCCACATGCGAGCCTTCGGACCTGCCAGCTAGATGAGAGCCTGCGCTGCGGGTCTACCTGGGGCCGAGCCGAGCTCGGGGTGCTGATGAAGATACCTCAAACCAAACCTATCCCCCACAGGCGAGCCTTCGGACCTGCTAGCTAGATGAGAGCCTGCGCAGCGGGTCTACCTGGGGCCGAGCCAAGCTCGGGGTGCCGATGAAGTTACCTCAAACCAAACCTATCCACCACAGGCGAGCCTTCGGACCTGCCAGCTAGATGAGAGCCTAGCAGCGGGTCTACCTGGGGCCGAGCCGAGCTCGGGGTGCCGATGAAGTTTCCTTCTTCCTGCCATTAGGACTTCATAATAGACAATAAACAAGAAATAATTTGAGAAGTATATTATATTGACCATGCTTTGAGTACATATCTACAGCTCTCCCTTTTCATGGGTAGAAGCATTTTAAGTCATCCCCACTCCAGGAGTCGCCCAAGGTCCTACCCTCCGCATCCTGGAGGTGGTAGCCACCTGCTCTCAAAACTCTCTCTACAATATAAGGTCCCTCCCAGTTTGGATTGAGTTTTCCCACCGGAGCAGACCTTCCTGCCGCATCAACCTTCTTTAGTACCAGATCTCCTTCCGCGAATTACTTTATCCTGATATGCTTGTTGAAGTGCTTGGCCATTCGACACTTGATCTCTTCTTGTCTGATGGCTGCCACGTCTCGCAGCTCCTCTGTCAGGTCTAGCGAGAGGCGTAGGCCTTCTTCATTTTCCATCCTTCACGCCTCGTCTCCATCACCTGCAGCCGCAACTCGTGGGGATCGGACCTCGAACTCCATGGGTAGGACTACCTCACATCCATGTGAAAGCTTGAAGGGAGTCTCGTAGGTGGCAGTGTTCGGAGTTGTTCTCAAAGCCCACAGGACCGAGGGGAGCTGCTCTACCCAATTCACTCTCAAATTCTCCACCTTCTTTTTTAGCAGGTTTACGATAATCTTGTTTGCCGCCTCCACCTGACCGTTGCTCCTGGGGTGGTGGACGGAGGCAAACCTGAGGTTGATGCCCAGCTGAGTGTAGAAGCTGATGAACTCTTCACTAACAAACTGAGGACCGTTATCCGTGATGATGGCCTGAGGCAACCCGTGCCTGCAGATGATCTCCCCCCAAACAAAGTTCCTGATGACTTGGGATGTCACCTTTGCTAGCGCCTTAACCTCCAGCCACTTGGAGAAGTAATCTATCATAACCAGGAGGAATCTTCTTTGTCCACTAGCTGGAGGGAAATGCCCAACTAAATCCGTCCCCCAAATGGAGAAAGGCCATGGTGTTGTGATACTTCGGAGCCTTTAAGCCGGCAAGAGCTGGAGGGGGCGTAGAGCTGGCATTTTCTGCACTTCCTTGCAAACTCTGCGGCGTCCTTCCTCAGGGTGGGCCAGAAGTACCCCTGTCTGACCACCCTTGCTTCCAACGTCCTCCCTCCGGAATGACTACCACATTCCCCGGAGTGTACCTCCTCCAAAATGTGTCTGGTCTCCTACTTCGTCACGCATCGAGCTAGGAGACCCGAAAGCATCCTCCGGTGCAATCCTCCTTCATGCATGAGATAATGAGTTGCCTTATGCCGGAATTTTCTTGCCTCCTTGATCCCTTCAGGGAGGGTTCCTATTAAGAAGAATGTAATGAAGGGATCCACCCACGAGGGTCGCCGATCCACCTCCATGATCTCCCCCTCTTCGATCGTTGGATGGAATAAATCAGTCAGGGTACCCCCTCCTCAAGGTCTGAACTTAGCCAATCGATCGGCAACAACACTCTCTTTTCTGGGGACGTGCTGAATGGAGAATGTCCGGAACCCCCCGATGATTGCCCTCACCTTGGACAAATACTTCACAAGGGTGGGCTCCCGAGTTTCAAACTCTCCTCGAATCTGAGATGCCACCACCAATGAATCCGTGAAAACCTCAACTCCCTTAATCTCGAGTTCCTTCGCCAAGCGAAGTTCGGCTATCACTGCCTCGTATTCTGCTTGGTTGTTGGTTGTGGGGAAATGCAAAGCGACCGCTTGTTCTATGGCCACCCATTGAGGACTTGTTTGTACCACCCCCGCTCCGATGGAGTGCTTTCCCGAGGCCCCGTCAACCGTCATCTTCCATGCTTCCTGTGGCCACGACTCCTTGGCCCCGACTTCTGCGACGTAGTCTGCCAAGAATTCAGCCACTACCTGCGCCTTAACGGAGAGCCTCGGTACGAACGAAATGTTGAACTCACTCAACTCGATAGACCACTTGGCCAGCCTACCCGAGTGCTCCACTCCTTCGAAAATCTTACGAAGAGGATGGTCCGTCACCACCCTGATCGAATGTGCCTGGAAATATGGCCGGAGCTTCCTCGCCGAAACAATCAAGGTGTATGCCAGCTTTTCTAGGATAGGGTAACGAAGCTCTGCCTTTTTTAGGATCCTGCTAACATAATAAATGGGAAGCTGCTTTTTCCCTTCTTCTCTGACTAGTACGGAGCTCACCGCCTCTGATCTTATTCCTAGGTACAAGGTTAGATCCTCCCCCTCCTTTGGGATTTGAATCAGAGGAGCCAGGGAGAGTTTCTCCTTCAGCTTTTGAAAAGCTTCCTCACACTCTGCGGTCCACTCAAACCTCTGATTCCCTCATAGCACTTTAAAGAAAGGTGAGCACTTCTCCCCTGGCCTGGAAAGGAATCTGCTAAGGCCGGCCAGCTTTCCTATCAAGCGCTGCACCTCCTTAGCATTTCGCGGTGATTCTAGCTCTAGAATGGCTTTTACTTTATCTGGATTAGGTTCTACCCCCGCCGGGGTCAGAAGGTGCCCAAGGAACTTCCCAAGACCTGCCCCGAAAACACATTTTAAGGGGTTCAACCTCATTTGGAACTTCCTTAATGTGGCGAACGTCTCCTCTAGATCGCGAAGATGCGAGCCCACCCCCTTGCTTTTTACCATGAGGCCGTCTACGTAGACCTCTAGGTTTCGGCCCCTCTGGCCTTGGAAAACTCGATCCATCATCCGTTGGTAGGTAGCCCCTGCGTTTTTCAACCCAAAGGGCATCATGTTATAGCTAAAGCACCCTTCCCTTGTGATGAAGGAGACGTCCTTAACGTCGGGAGGGTGCATTCGGATCTGATGGTAACCTGAAAAAGCATCCAAATAACTCATTATAGAAAAACTGACGGCTGAATCAACCAGCACGTCGATTCGAGGCAAGGGGTAGCAATCCTTAGGGTATGATTTATTTAATAAAGAAAAGTCGATACACATTCTCCATTTTCCACCTCCCTTCTTCACCATTACCACATTGGAGATCCAGCCTGGATACTGGATCTCTGAGATGAAGCCAGCTTCCAGGAGCTTCCTGACCTCCTCGCGTATTGTCTACTCCAGCTTTGTTGCGATGGCCCTCATCTTCTGCCGTTTGGGGCGCGTCTGGGGGTCCAGATTCAAGCGGTGGAAGGCCACGTCCGCATCGATGCCCGGCATGTCTGCCGCGCTCCAAGCGAAGACGTCGATGTTGCTTTGAATGCAGGCCCGCACTCGCTCCTGGTCCTCGGGGCTCAAGCCCCCGCTGATCCGCACCCTTTGTACCTACCCTGCACTGGTGAAGACCTCCATCTCTACCACTACCTCAGCTGGCTCCAACCGCGACTGCTCCCAGTCGTCCCTTGCCTCTTCCTCCAGCTCCGGCTCTTCTTCCTCTCCTGCTCCCTCAACTTCCATCACCTCACCCTGCTGCTGCTCAATTTTCGAACCTCTCCGGGCTTCCTCCTTAGCCCCTTCTCCTTCCACTTCCTCCTGTCTTCCTTCCTGCGGCTCCAACTCCCCGTCCCTTCGGACCTATTGCACGTCTTCTCGCCTCTGCTCCTCGATCTTTGTTGCCCCCTCCGGGGTCTCCCGCTGTTGCTCGACCTCTGCACCCCTCTGGCCCTCCCTCTCGGCCTCTCCTTGCTCCTCTTCCATCTCCTTCCTCCCCCCTTCCGGGTTCATCTCCTCTTCCGCGATAGCTTCTTCTTGCATCGTCATCTCCTTCTCCAACTCCTCCGCCTCTGTCATATAAGATATGGTGTTAACCGCTGTAATGTAGCACTGCCTTGCCTCCTTTGGGTCCCCTCTGACCCTGACCTGCACCCCCCCCTGTTGTTAAACTTGAGACATTGATGAAAAGAGGAGGGGATGCAGTGAAAGGCACTGATGAGGGGACGCCCAAAGATGGCGATGTAGCTGCTCGGGGCGTCCACGATCACGAACCTGCAGTTCCGTGATACGCCCCCCAACCTCACGTGCAGCCCTACTCCCCCTTCCACTTCTTTCCTCTCCTCGGAGAACCCGAATAACGGTCCATCCGAGGCCAAGACCCTTTTGGTTTCCACCTGCATCTCATCGAAGGCCCTCTTGAACAACACGTTTACATAGCTCCCATTATCCACCAGTATCTTGGAGACCGTAAAGTTTTACACCGCCGTCTGGATCACCAAGGCGTCGCAGAACGGGTCCTCATAATCTAGCATGTCCTCTGAAGAAAAGGTAATTTTTTCTCTCAGGGGCGGAGTCTGGGAGGTCGAGGCTACCCCTCTCCGGAACATGGTCTAGAAGCTCCCCTTTCGGGTGGCCTCGATCCCAATCCCCCCGTAGATTACCCCGATTCCTCCCCGGGTTCCTACATCCACCCGGTCCTCGCACCTATCCTCCGTCTCCCCCTGTTGCACTTCTACGATCCTCACTGGCAGATCTTGTCTCCTCAATCTTCTGGCCTCTCTCATCTCCAAGAACTCTGGGCAGGTGGCCGTTGCATGACCCTCCTCCTGATGGAAGTCACAGAAAGGCAACGCCACCCTACACCTTCCTCCTCCTCCATCATCCCTTCTTCCATCTCCTCCTCGAGCTCCTCTCCTTCCTCCTCTGCCTCGACCGATCCCCATTGCCTTTTGCTGATGCTGAAATCGATCCCTCGCCCCTTGTCTCCATGCTGGCTGATCGAACCTCCTTGGTTCGCGGAAGTTAACCCTTCCCTAGAAACATCCTCCTAACTCCTGGGGGCGACCCTCCTGAGGCCTCCAACCTATCCGGTTGTTCGGCTCGCGGGCCCCCCGATGATGTTGTCCTTCCTGCCCCTGACCTCGGGGTTCCTCTCTTCTTCTCTCTTCTCTCTGCTCCCTCTGCTCCCTCTGCTTTCCTGCTCCTGGCTCCTTCACATCGTCCTCTGCCAACCTGGCCAACTTTCTTGCAAACGCCGGATTGGCCCTCTCAAAATCCGTCTCCTTTGTCGCGCTCTCCATGAGCTCCTCAAAAGAGAGGGGGGCACCCTTTTCAACCACATACTAAAGAAGCCTGGCCTCAGTCCCAGGGTAAACGCAAGCATCAGCGTATATCCAGGGACCTCCTGTACCAGGAGGATCTCCTCCTGAAACCGATCCACGTAGTGTCCCAACGTCTCATCCTGCCTCTGTCTCACCGAAAACAGGCATTCCGCCTCCTTCTTATGCTTTTTCGAAGTTGAAAACCTCAACAAGAAACTCCTCCGCAGATCCTCAAAATAATAGATTGATCTTACCGGCAACTAGTGGAACCAGTCCCGCGCCTTCTCTTTCAAGGTGATGGCGAATAGCCGACACATGAAGGCATCCATCATCTGCCTTATCGAAACCACGTCTTCAAACCACTACACGTGTTGTACTGGATCATCCTTCCCCGATTAGTAGGACATGTCGGTCTCCCGGAACCCCACCGGCACCGGAGCTGAGATGACGAGCTCACTAAACGAGCTCTCGCCACTTGCTTGCCGAGAGGGTACGTCTCATGGCCTTGGCTGGCTGGCCCGATCCACGAGACCGTGCCCAAGGAAGAGATATCGCACAGCTGCCTCCTTCTCGCCATTATCTGCCGGGGTCTCTTTTCCGGGATGCTGGCCAGGGAAGAGTTCTCGCGCCGCCACGTCCCTCTCGCCAGCCTCCGCCGGGACCTCCTTCCCCGGGTGCTGTCCAGGGGCGCCCTCGCCTAAGAGCGGGACTACCTCTATCGGGACTTGAGGCGTCACCCACTCGCTCCTTGCCGAGAAGGCCAAGCTTATGATCTGCATGACCTCTCGCCTGAAGTCCTCCAGCATCTTCCTTGTCGCCTCTTCTACCTGGGAGGGGGAACCTCCGGAACCAGATCCTTCACCTTCACCTCCAACCATAGGACCAAACTCAAACTTTTATTGTACCGGATACCTTCCACGCTCACCGCACCAGAACTGTTGAAGCAAAAATTTGACTCCGACAAATGTTCGCAAAATAGGGGCGTAGCCGACACCTACTTGGCCCAAGCTCCGACCTCCGACTGGTCGTGAAGGACTATAAAACTGGCCTAAAGCCGCAGTAAGGAGGTCCCACCGCTTACCCAGAAGGTCACTGAGAGCTTCCCCTCCAAATCCAAAAGCTGGGCTTGGAGTTCCTCAGAAGATGGAGGAAACAATGACAACAATACCCCGGGAGTGAAAAACGTGTCCTTCTGAAGAACCCCTATGGGCTTATTTATAGATTTCGGAATCTGAACTGCCAATAACAAAATAGTACTGGTCTGAAATTACCAGGGTACCCCTAGCTGGGTCTGCCAACAGCAAAACTCCGCTGTTCTGAGGAGCTATATGCAGACCACTAAGGGTAAGAGGGTAAAAATACCCGGGGTAGAAGAGTAAAAAACCCCTGTTGTCATGGAAATATAAAAATGGTCTCTTCTCGTCCTGGCGAGTGGAAAAGCACTTCTCGGTGAGATGTACCGCACTGCCCGTCTCGCCGACGTCCTTTGCTATAAGGTCTTCTCACCGCTGGAGTCCTTCTTGCCTCTGAAGGCCCTCTCGCCACTGGAGGCCTTCTCGCCTCTGGAGGCCCCCTCGCCGCTGGATGCCTTCTCGCCTCTGAATGGGGCACCTTGCTTACTGAAGAGACAATCGTCTCACCTCTTGCGAGTGGGCCCCCTGGTCCCATTCGCCTGTCTCGACTTATTTGCTCCTTGAGGGATTCTTGCGAGCCCGAGGTTGTACACAATGGATAAATCATGTAGAGCTATATTTATTGGGCTATATTTATTATGTCATATTTATTTTGTCATATTTATTACGGCACATTTATTGTGTCATATTTATTGAGGGTCAAACAAGCCCATACAGGTAAACATGTTCACCAATAGATAAATCATTTCGAGCACTTTTAAATGGGCTTTCCGGGCTTAAAATGGACAACCAGAACAAAAATTATGGTGATATTTATTGAGTCATATTTATTATGTCATATTTCTTTGGCCTTATTTATTGAGCCATATTTATTGATCTATATTTATTTCTGTTATATTTATTGCGCCATATTTATATAATGTTAAACGAGACCGATGTTGTAAACCTGTTTTCCAGAGATAGAATTATCCGAGCTTTTTATTGTGCCATATTTATTGAGTCATTATAATTGAGCCATATTTCAATAGTCATATTTATCGAGACATAATTATTGAATCATATTTCTTGAAGCATTTTCATCGAGTGATATTTAATAAGCCATATTTATTGAGCCATATTTTTAAGCCAAATTTATTGAGATATATTTAGTGCCCTGTATTTATTGTATAATATTTATTATAATATATTTATTGATTGTTCAACGAGAACGGGTGGATAAACCTGTTTGCCAATGCATAAATCATTAAGAGCACTTTTTAATGAGATTTTAGATGATAAAAATAGACAATTGAATCCAAAGTTTTGATCATATTTCTTGACTCATATTTAATGCGCCATATTTATTTTATCATATTTATTAAACCATATTTACTAGGCCATATTTCTTGAGACTTAGTTATTGAGTCACATTCCTTGTGCCATATTTTTTGAGAAATATTTTTGAGCCATATTTATTAATGTATATTTATTATACCATATTTATTATGTTACTTTTTATTGCGGCATATTTATTGTGCCTAATTTTTCGCCATATTTATTGAGAGATAAACGAGCCCGAATGGGTAAACCTGTTCGCCGATGGATAGACATTTATGTGCTCTTTTTAATTATCTTTTTTGGGCTGATAACGGACAACCAGATCATTGGCTTTTTTGGGCTTTTTCGGGCTGATAACGTCATATTTACTGTGTTATATTTATATAGTAATAAACAAGCCCAAACGGGTAAACTTGTTCACCAATGTACAGATAATTTTGAGCTCTTTTAAATGTGCTTTTTCCGACGGAAAACAGATAATCAGAATAAAAGTTATGGTCATATTTTTTAAGTCATATTTATTACACCATATTTTGTTGGCCATATTTATTGAGTCATATTTACAGAGCTATATTTATTTGTGTCATATTTATTACGTCATATTTATATAGTATTAATCGAGCCCGAACGGGTAAACCTGTTTGCCAAAGATAGATTTATCCAAGTTTTTTTGAAATGTCTTTTTCGGGATGAATATGGACAACGAGATCAAAAATTATGGCTTTATTTATTAGCCAATATTTATTGTGTCATATTTATTGAGCCATATTTCCTGAGCTATATTTATTGTGACATAATTATTGAGTCATGTTTCTTGTAGCATTCTCATTAAAAGATATTTAATAAACCATATTTATTGAGTCATGTTTATTACACCAAATTTGTTGAGATGTATTTATTGCGTGATATTTATTATGTAGTATTTATTATAACATATTTATTGAGTGTTGAATGAGCCCAAATGGGTAAACATGATTGTCAATGGATAAATCATGTAGAGCTATATTTATTGGGCTATATTTATTATGTCATATTTATTTTTTATATTTATTACGATATATTTATTGTGTTATATTTATTGAGGGTCAAACAAGCCCATACAGGTAAACATGTTCACCAATAGATAAATCATTTCAAGCACTTTTAAATGTGCTTTTCGGGCTAAAAATGGACAACCAGGATAAAAATTATGGTCATATTTATTGAGTCACATTTATTATGCCATATTTCTTTGTCCTTATTTATTGAGACATATTTATTGAGCTATATTTATTTGTGTTATATTTATTGTGTCATATTTATATAGCGTTAAATGAGACCGAACGGGTAAACCTGTTTGCCAAAGATAGAATTATGCGAGCTTTTTTCAATTGTCTTTTACTGGATGAAAATGGACTACCAGATCAAAAATTTTGGTTTTATTTTTGGGCTATAATTATTGCGCCATATTTATTGAGTCATTATGATTGAGCCATAGTTCAAGAGTCATATTTATTGAGATGTAATTATTGAATCATATTTCTTGAAGCATTTTCATTGAGTGATATTTAATAAGCCATATTTATTGAGACATATTTTTTATGCTAAATTTATTGAGATATATTTATTACCCAGTATTTATTGCATAGTATTTATTATAACATATTTATTGAGTGTTGAACGAGACCGGGTGGGTAAACCTATTTGCCAATGTATAAATCATTAAGAGCACTTTTTAATGGGCTTTTCGAGGATAAAAATAGACAACTGAATCCAAATTTATGATCATATTTATTGAGTCATATTTAATGCGCCATATTTATTTTATCATATTTATTAAACCATATTTACTAAATCATATTTATTGAGACTTGGTTATTGAGTCATATTTCTTGTGCCATATTTTTTGAGAAATATTTTTGAGCCATATTTATTAACTTATATTTATTACAACATATTTATTATGTTACCTTTTATTGCGCCAGATTTATTGCGCATAATTTTTTGCCATATTTATTGAGAGATAAATGAGCACGAATGGGTAAACCTGTTCGCCAATGGATAGACATTTATGTGCTTTTTTTAATTATCTTTCTTGGGCTGATAACCGACAACCGGATCATTGCCTTTTTCGGTCTTTTTCGGGCTGATAACGCCATATTTACTGTGTCTTATTTATATAGTAATAAACAAGCCCAAACGGGTAAACCTGTTCACCAATGTATAGATAATTTTGAGCTTTTTGAAATATGCTTTTTCGTGCGGAAAAAAGACAATCGAAACAAAAGTTATGGTCATATTTATTAAGTCATATTTATTGCACCATATTTCGTTGGCCATTTTTATTGAGCCATATTTACAGAGATATATTTATTTGTGTTATATTTATTACACCATATTTATATAATGTTAATCGAGCCCGAACGGGAAAACCTATTTGCCAAAGATAAATTTATCCGAATTTTTTTGAAATGTCTTCTTCGAGATGAATATGGACAACGAGATCAAAAATTATGGCTTTATTTATTTGGCAATATTTATTGTGTCATATTTATTGAGCTATTATTATTGAGACATAATTATTCAACCATATTTCTTGAAGCATTTTCATTAGAGATATTTAATAAGATAATTTTATTGAGTCATATTTATAACGCCAATTTTAATGGAAAATATTTATAGCGTCATTTTTATTTTGAAGTATTTATTATAATATATTTATTGAGTGTTGAACAAGCCCGAGCAGGTAAACCTATTCCCCAATGGATAAATCATTTAGAGGTTTTTTAATGAGTTTTTTCGGGCTGAAAACGGACAACCGGAACAAAAGTTATGGTCATATTTATTTAATCATATTTATTGCATCATATTTCCTTGGCCATATTTATTGAGGCATATCTACGGAGCTGTATTTATTTGTGTCATATTAATTGTGTTATATTTATATAGCGTTAAGTGAGCCTGAACGGGAAAATCTATTTGCTAAATGATAGATTTATCCGAGCACTTTTCAATAGGCTTTTCGGGGCTGAAAATGGACAACCGGATGAAAAAAAATAGGGTTATATTTATTGTTCTATATTTATTAGGCTATATTTAATATGACATATTTATTGAGTCATATTTATTGAGCCATATTTACTGAACCATATTTATTGTGACATAATTATTGAGCCATGTTTCTTGTTGTATATTTATTTTTATCATATTTATTACATCATATTTATATAGCATTTAACGACCCCGAACGTGTAAACTGTTTGCCAAAGATAAATTTATCTGAACTTTTTTCAAATATATTTTTCTGGATGAAAATTGACCGCAAGATCAAAAATTATGGCTATATTTATTTGGCTATATTTTTGCGCCATATTTATTGAGCCGTTATGATTGAGCAATATTTCAAGAGTAATATTTATTGAGACATAATTATTGAATCATATTTCTTAAAGCATTTTCATTGAGAGATATTTAATAAGTCATATTTATTGAGCCATATTTTTTGCGCCAAATTTATTGAGATATATTTATTGTCTCATATTTATTGCGTATTATTTATTATAATATATTTGTTTAGCATTGAACGAGCCTGAGTGAGTAAACATGTTTGCCAATGGATAAATCATTCAGAGCACATTTTTATTGGTTTTTCCAGAATAAAAATAGATTATTGAATCCAAATTTATGATCATATTTATTGAGTTATATTTAATGTACCATATTTATTTTATCATATTTACTAAACCATATTTAATAAGCCATATTTATTGAGGCTTAGTTATTGAGTCATATTTCTTGTGCCATATTTTTTGAGCAATATTTTTTGAGCCATATTTTTTAACGCATATTTATTACACCATATTTATTATATAATATTTATTGCGCCTGATTTTTTCTGTCATATTTATTGCATGATAAACGAGCCTGAATGGGTAAACCTGTTCGACAATGGTTAGACCTTTATGTGCTCTTTTTGATTGTCTTTTTCGGGCTGATTACCGACAACGGAATCATTGCTTTTTTGGCCTTTTTCGAGCTGATAACGCCATATTTACTGTGTCATATTTATATAGTAATAAACAAGCCCAAACAGGTAAATCTGTTCACCAATGGATAGATAATTTCAAGCACTTTTATATGGTCTTTTTCGGGCGAAAAACGGACAAGCGGAACAAAAGTTATGGTCATATTTATTGAGCCATATTTATTACGCCATATTTCTTTTGCCATATTTATTGGGCCATATTTACAGAGCTATAATTATTTGTGTCATATTTATTTTGCCATATTTATATAGTGTTGAACGAGCCCGAACGGGAAAACCTGTTTGTCAAAGATTGATTTATCAGAGCTTTTTTGAAATGTCTTTTTCGGGATGAATATGGACAACGAGATTAAAAATTATGGCTTTATTAATTGGGACATATTTATTGTGGCATATTTATTGAGTCATTATGATTGAGCCATATTTCATGAGTTATCTTTGTTGAGACAAAATTATTGAACCATATTTCTTGAAACAATTTCATTAGAGATATTTAATAAGACATTTTTATTGAGTCATATTTATTACGCCAATTTTATTGAGAAATATTTATTGCACCATTCTTATTTTGAAGAATTTATTATAACATATTTATTGAGTGTTGAACGAGCTGAAGCAGGTAAACTTGTTCCCCAATTGATAAATCATTCAGAGGTCTTTTCAATGAGTTTTTTTCGGGCTAAAAACAGACAACCAGAACAAAAGTTATGGTCATATTAATTGAATCATATTTATTGCGCCATATTTCCTTGGCATATTTATTAAGTCATATTTTCTGAGCCATATTTATTTATGTCATATTAAGTGTGTCATACTTATATAGCGTTAAATGAGCCCGAACTGGAAAATTTGTTTGCTAAATGATACATTTATCCGAGAACTTTTGAATAGCCATTCCGGGGCTAAAAATGGACAAGCAGATAAAAAATTATGGATTTTTTTGTTGTTCTATATTTATTGGGCTATATTTATTATTCCATATTTATTGAGTCATATTTATTGAGCAATGTTTCTTGTGACATTTTCATTAAAAGATATTTAATAAGCCATATTGTTTGAGCCATGTTTATTAAGCCAAATTTGTTGAGATATATTTATTGCATCATATTTATCATGTAGTTTTTATTATAACATATTTATTGAGTTTTGAATGAGCCTGAATGGGTTAACATGATTGTCAATGGATAAATCATTTAGAGCTATATTTAATGTTCTATATTTATTGGGCTATATTTATTATACCATATTTATTTTGTCATATTTATTATGCCACATTTATTGTCTCATATTTATTGAGTGTGAAACAAGCCCAAACAGGTAATCATGTTAACCAATAGATAAATCATTTCGAGCACTTTTAAATGGGCTTTTCCAGGCTGAAAATGGACAAACAGAACAAAAATTATGGTCATATTTATTGAGTCATATTTATTGCACCATATTTCTTTGGCCTTATTTATTGAGCCATATTTATTAAGCTATAATTATTTATTTTATATTTATTGAGCCATATTTATATAGCGTTAAACGAGCCCAAACGGGTAAACCTGTCTGCAAAAGATAGATTTATCCGAGCTTTTTTCAAATGTCTTTTTATGGATGAAAAAGTACTACCAGATCAAAAATTATGATTTTATTTATTGGGCTATATTTATTGTGCTATATTTATTCAGCCATTATGATTGAGTCTTATTTCAAGAGTCATATTTATTGAGATGTAATAATTGAATCATATTTCTTGAAGCATTTTCATCGAGAGATATTTAATAAATGAAATTTATTGAGCCATATTTTTTGAGCCAAATTTATTGAGATATATATATTGCCCCATATTTATTGTGTAGTATTTATTATAACCTATTTATTAAGCGTTGAACGTGCCCGAGTGGATAAACATGTTTTTCAATGGATAAATCATTCAGAGCACTTTTGACGGGCTTTTCAAGCATAAAAATAGACAACTGAATTCAAAGTTATGATCATATTTATATAGTCATATTTAATGCACCATATTTACTAAGCCATATTTAATAAGCCATATTTATTGAGACTTAGTTATTGAATCATATTTCTTGTGTTATATTTATTGAGCAATATTTTTTGAGCCATATTTATTAATGCATATTTACTAGACCATATTTATTGTGTCATATTTATTGCATTATATTTATTGCGCCTGATTTTTTCCATATTTATTGCGCGATAAACAACCTTGAATGTGTAAACATGTTTGCCAATGGATAGACCTTTATGTGCTCTTTTTAATTGTCTTTTTCGGGCTGATAACTGACAACCGGAACATTGGCTTTTTCGGGTTTTTTCGGGTTGATAACGCCATATTTACTAAGTCAAATTTATATTGTAATAAACATGCCCAAACGGGTAAACCTGTTCACTAATGGATAGATAATTTTGAGCTCTTTTAAATGAGCTTTTTTGGGCGGAAAATGGACAACCGGAATAAAAGTTTTTGTCAAATTTAATGAGCCATATTTATTACACCATATTTCATTGGCCTTATTTATTCAGCCATATTTACAGAGCTATATTTATATATGTCACATTTATTATGCCATATTTATATAGTGTTAAACGAGCCCAAACGGGTAAACCTGTTTGCCAAAAATAGATTTATCCGAGTTTTTTTGAAATGTCTTTTTCGGGATAAATATGGACAATGAGATCAAAAAATATGGCTTTATTTATTGGGTAAAATTTATTGTCATATTTATTGAGCCATTATGATTGAGCCATATTTCATGAGTCATATTTATTGAGACATAATTATTGAATCATATTTCTTGACGCATTTGCATTAGAGATATTTAATGAGACATTTTTATTGGGCCATATTTATTACGATAATTTTATTGAGAATTTTTATTGCGTCATTTTCATTTTGAAGTATTTATTATAACATATTTAATTAGTGTTGAACGAGGCCGAGCGGGTAAACCTATTCCCTAATGGATAAATCATTCAGATGTTTTTCAATTAGTTTTTTCGGGCTGAAAACGGACAACCAGAACAATAGTTATGGTCATATTTATTGAATCATATTTATTGTGCCATATTTCCTTGTTAATAATTATGGAGCCATATTTTTTGTGTCATATTAATTGCGCCATATTTATATAGCGTTAAATGAGCCTGAACGGGAATATTTATTTGCTAAATGATAAATTTATCCGAACACTTTTCTATAGGCTTTCCGGGGCGGAAAATGGACAATCGGATAAAAAACTATTGCTTTATTTATTGTTCTATATTTATTGGGCTATATTTATTATGTCATATTTATTGAGTCATGTTTATTGAGCCATATTTTATGAGCCATATTTATTCTGACATAATTATTGAGCCATATTTCTTGTGTCATTTTCATGAAAATATATTTATTAAGCCATATTTATTGAGTCATATTTATTATGCCAAATTTATTGAGATATATTTACTACGTTATATTTATTATGTTGTATTTATTATAACATTTTTATTGAGTGTTGAATGAGACCGATCGGGTAAACATGATTGTCATTGGATAAATTATTTAGAGCTATATTTATTTGACTATATTTATTATGCCATATTTACTTTTTCATATTTATTACGCCACATTTTTTGTGCCATATTTATTGAGTGTCAAACAAGCCCAAAAGGTAATCATGTACACCAATAGATAAAACATTTCGAGCAATTTTAAATGGGCCTTTCCAGTCTGAAAATGGACAACCAGAATAAAAAATATGGTTATATTTATTGAGTCATATTTATTACGCCATATTTCTGTGGTCTTATTTATTGAGCCATATTTATTGAGCAAAATTTATTTGTGTCATATTTATTACGCCATATTTATATAGCGTTAAACAAGCCTGAATGGGTAAACCTGTTTGCCAAAAATATGTTTATACGAGATTTTTTCAAATGTCTTTTTATGGATGAAAATGGATTGTTAGATGAAAAATTATGGTTTTATTTTTTGGACTATATTTATTGAGCCATATTTATTGATCCATTATGATTGAGCCATATTTCAAGAGTCATTTTTATTGAGACATAATTATTGAATCATATTTCTTGAAACATTTTCATTAAGAGATATTTAATAAGCCATATTTATTGAGCCGTATTTTTTACACCAAATTTATTGAGATATATTTATTGCCCCATATTTATTGTGTATTATTTATTATAACATATTTATTGAGGGTTGAACGAGCCCGAGTGGGTAAACCTGTTTGTCAATGGATAAATCATTCAGAGCACTTTTTAATGGGCTTTTCCAAAATAAAAATAAACAACTAAATCCAAATTTATGATCATATTTATTGAGTCATATTTAATACGACATATTTATTTTATCCTATTTACAAACCATATTTACTAAGCCATATTTATTGAGACTTAGTTATTGAGTCATATTTCATGTGCCATATTTATTGAGCAATATTTTTTGAGCCAAATTTATTAACGTATATTTATTACACCATATTTATTGTGTTATATTTTTTGTGCCATATTTATTGCGGCTGATTTTTTTGCCATATTTATTTCGCAATAAATGAGCCCGATTAGGTAAACCTTTTTGTCAATGGATAGACCTTTTTGTGTTCTTTTTAATTATCTTTTTCTGGCTGATAACCGATAAGCAAATCAATGGCTTTTTCGGGCTTTTTCGGGCTGATAACGCCATATTTATTGTGTCATATTTATATAGTGATAAACAAGCCCAAACGTTTAAACATGTTCAGTAATGGATAGATTATTTCAACCTCTTTTAAATGTGCTTTTTCGGGCGAAAAACCGACAATCGTAATAAAAGTTATGGTCATATTTATTGCGCCATATTTCATTGGTCATATTTCGTTGACCATATTTATTAAGCCATATTTATAGAGCTATATTTATTTATATCATATTTATTATGTCATATTTATATAGTGTTAAACGAGCCTGAACGTGTAAACCTGTTTGCCAAAGATAAATTTATCAGAGCTTTTTTGAAATGTCTTTTTCGTGATGAATATGGACAACGAGATCAAAAAATATGGCTTTATTTATTGTGTCATATTTATTGAGCGATTATGATTGAGCCATATTTTATGAGTCGTCTATATTGAGACATAATTATTGAACCATATTTCTTGAAGTATTTTCATTAGAGATATTTAATAAGACATTTTTATTGAGCCATATTTATTACACCAATTTTATTGAGAAATATTTATTGGGCCATTTTTATTTTGAATCATTTATTATAATATATTTATTGAGTGTTGAACGTGCCCGAGCAGGTAAAACTATTCCCCAATTGATAAATAATTCAGAGGTCTTTTAATTGAGTTTTTCGAGCTGAAAACGGACAACCGGAATAAAGATTATGGTCATATTTATTGAATCATATTTATTGCGCCATATTTTCTTGGTCATATTTATTAAGTCATATTTACTGAGCCATATTTATTTGTCATATTAATTACGCCATATTTTTATAGCCTTAAATGAGCCAGAATAGGAAAATCAATTTCTTAAATGATAGATTTATCCGAGCACTTTCAATAGGCTTTCCAGGGCTTCAAATGGATAACCGGATCAAAACTTATGGCTATATTTATTGTTCTATATTTATTGGGCTATATTTATTATGCCATATTTATTGAATCATATTTATTGAGTCATATTTTTTGAGCCATATTTATTGAGACATAATTATTGAGCCATGTTTCTTGTGGAATTTTCATTAAAAGATATTTAATAAACCATATTTATTGAGCCATATTTATTCCGCCAAATTTGTTGAGATATATTTATTGCGTCATATTTATTATGTAGTATTTATTATAACATATTTATTGAGTGTTGAATGAGCCTGAACGGGTAAACATGATTGCCAATGGATAAATCATTTAGAGCTATATTAATTGTGCTATATTTATTATGTCATATTTTTTTTGTCATATTTATTACACCACATTTATTGTGCCATATTTATTGAGTGTCAAACGGGTAAACCTGTTCACCAATAGATAAATCATTTCGAGCACTTTTAAATGAGCTTTTCCGGGTAGAAAATGGACAACTAGAATAAAAATTATGGTCATATTTATTGAGTCATATTTATTGTGTCATATTTCTTTGGCCTTATTTATTGAGCCATATTTATTGAGCTATATTTATTTGTGTTATATTTATTGCGCCATATTTATATACCGTTAAACGAGCCCGAACGATTAAATCGGTTCGCCAAAGATATATTTATCCGAGCTTTTTAAAATATCTTTTTCTGGATGAAAATGGAGTACCAGATCAAAAATTATAGTTTTATTTATTGAGCTATATTTATTGTGCCATATTTATTGAGCCATTATGATTGAGTCATATTTCAAGAGTCATATTTATTGAGATGTAATTATTGAATCATATTTTTATCGCATTTTCATCGAGAGATATTTAATAAGCCAATTTATTGAGCCATATTTTTTGCACCAAATTTATTGAGATATATTTATTGCCCCAAATTTATTGCGTAGTATTTATTGTAATATATTTATTGAGCGTTGAACGAGCCCGAGTGGGTAAACTTGTTTGTCTATGGATTAATCATTCAGAGCACTTTTTAATGGGTTTTTTGAGGATAAAAATAGACAACTGAATCCAAAGTTATGACCATATTTATTGAGTCATATTTAATGTGCCATATTTATTTTATCATATTTACTAAAACATATTTACTAAGACATATTTATTGAGACTTAGTTATTTAGTCATATTTCTTGTACCATATTTATGGAGAAATATTTTTGAGCCATATTTATTAACGCATATTTGTTACACTATATTTATTGTGTCACTTTTTATTGCGTCATATTTATTGCGCCTGATTTTTTTTCCATATTTATTGAGCGATAAACGAGTAATGCCCCAAAACTCAAAAGGGCGATGGGAGGCATTTTGAGCCAAGTTTGGGACTTGGCAGGGGTCACACGTCCTGGGACACGGGCGTATCCCAGGCTGTGTCCTTCTCGGGTGGTTGGACGAGTTGAGTTGGGAGAGAAACACGGCCTGGAGCCCAGGTGTGTTCGGGTATGACACGGGCATGTCGTTTGGGATACGGGCGTGTCCAATACTCGTGTCCTTCTCGAGTTGTTGTTGGGCCTTTGTCGATGGAGGAACACGGACCACTACATGGTCGTGTACTAGATGACACGGGCGTGTCAATTCGGACACGGGCATGTCGATATCCCGTGACCTTTTTGGGATGTGTCATTTTTGACGGTGAATGGGGAACATGGCCCGAGACACTGGACTGTCACAGGCCTTGTTCGGTCTAGATTTTGGAAATCAAGCTCGAATCGTGGCCGTCCGTTTCCTAATTTTGGGATCCAACGGCTGGGGGTTGTTCCTGCGGAGATAAAACCAGGTTTAGGTCTTTGACAACCCCATTTCACTGGAGTTATTCTCTTTCTAAAGTTTAGAGAGAGGGGAGAGTATGAAAGAAGAAAGGAGGCTAGATCCGGTCACCGGCAGAGCTTCGGAGCTCCAAATTGCGAGCCGACTTCGGATCTACGGAGGTATGGAGATTGCTGTGCTTTTCATCGGCATAGATTTCCATGGCGCCAAGGAAAAATGCTAGGGTAACGATTCTCATCCTAGGACATGTGAAGTCCTCTTTTTTATACATAGGAAGCCCGCTCTCGTGAGTTTGCGGTGAGTTTGAGCCATTCCTTCGGGTAGATATGAAAACTCCCCGTTGTGTACATGTAGAGTCCGTAATCGATAATGGATATAGACATGATGTTGCATTGCATGAATGGCCGGAGAAGACTCAGCGCAAATGTTTGTTTTCGGGTTTTCTAAGCGGTAGATTGCAACAGGGAGCCTTGGTGATTAACTCCAAGGTGCACCCGAAAAACTGGGCAGATGTGTGATTCTGCCGTCTTGGTGGACTGGGAGCCAACTTGTATATAATTGGGTTATGTAATATTGTGTGTTCGATTCACAGGCTTCGGGGAAGAATGACCCGCGCTAATAAATTTAAGTGTCATGGCAAGGTGAGCAAGGGGTTGAGTGGAACTGTTCCTGCTATATATGGTTCGGTGTTAGAGGCCTACCGATGGCATAGAGGTCGGGTATTATGCTGTCAATGTTTTCAAGTGACGTGACTTTTGCCTGAAAGACTCAAATGCTCACGAGTTGTGCCATCTAAGTGGCGGTGGTGAGATGGCGGTTTTGACCGGGTTCATTGAGAATGTGCCCTGAGAGCACGGGGTGTGAGGCCGTGCGTGCCTACGCCTTTGATGTTGTGTTATTACTCTATAATTCTTGGTTATGCTAATAAAGTGCCGGGAAGGAGCATCGCCGGCCCAAGTTTGGGGGCGGGATCGTTATAATTTGGTCAGCATAGCTGACCATTGCCTTTATTTGGCACCGTTGCAGTGGGTTGTTGCTTGCAAGTGCTGCAAGACCAAGCGGTAAATAGCTGGCAAAAGCCCATGTCGCTGAGCCGGCCCTCGAAGGCCTAAATATTGAGTGTTTACTTGCTTTATTCATGTGTGACCGGCCTATGTGCCGAGGTTTGCAAAACATGTATTTTGAGTAAACAAATGTAAGGCCTTAAGATCATTATACTTGTGTATTGTACTTTATTCCAATTGGGTTTTGTAGTGGACACATGCTTGTGGTTGGGTTCTTTTAATTTGCAGCTTTTAAAATTGCTTCCGCTAGAATGACTCTGTGTATGACGTTGGGTATTAATTCGATAGTTTCCATTAAGTAACCACTCGATTTGTCTGTGGTATATGGCGTCGTGCCCCTACCGGACCTACTGCTATATACTATGTGACAGATAGGGGTTGTTACAATTCGGTATCAGACTAATGGTTTAGGTCCGACTTAAGTAAATTCGTGGCGAATTCTTTTTAAGGGGTTGTGAACACATGTATGTGCGTCATCGTTATAACATAAAAAGAACACATGAATGTCCACTTAGGAATGAAAATACACGTGTTTGAGGAACCTGTGTGTTCCTATGATTGCTTATTGCAATTTTTTTTGGTCTCTTAACGGTGTTTTGTATAACTATAGGTGACCAGAAGTTCTGCAGGGCCGTCAGAACGCCTAGTTTCTGAGGCTAGCAGTGCACCATATGATGCTCCTACAATGCATCCCTCGGATGAAACCATACAATTAGTTACCGAGGTAGTGTTTGTCATGATCAATGCGCATCCTGTAAGGCAAATGCAATGGCCCGCTCCAACGATGGGGTAGGTACCGCTTTAAAGGGATGAATCGAGAAGAGTGGAGCAGGTAGTGGTAGAGCCTTTGATGCCGAGGAGAGCAACTAAGAGACAGCTCAAACATGCTATGGGATTCAATCCTCCAGTATTCTCGAGGTTGGGAACCCCATCCCAAGCTGAAGATTAGCTCTCCTGAGTGAAGAGAGTCTTGAAAGCGACGGAGACAGAGGAGTTGCAGATGACCACTATAGCTACGTTCCTGTTGGATGGAGACGTTAAGCTGTGGTGGGAGGGTTTGGAGCTGCATCTCTTGAGAGGAAGGAAACTTACAGACATCTGAAAGATATGGTACCTAAACACCTAGAGGGGGGTGGGTGAATAGGTGACCTAAACCTTTTTGAAACTTTGTTGGCAGCAAAACAGTTATCTCACAGATTTCTACAGCTAACAGCAATAACAAAATATAAACTGCCAATCTACAGCACAGCACAGCACAGCAGACACACAAATTTATAGTGGTTCCCCAATCTTTGGGTACATCCACTTTCCCCCTTCGCCTATCTAGCAGTGTACTAGATTCAGCCAAACTTCTCCACTACCACAGAACCCAACTAGGTTCCTACACCTCAGGCCCAAAGCCTTACACTCAGCCACCAAGGCCTACACTCAGCCACCCAGGCCTACACTCAGCCAATCAAGGACTACACTCAGAGTTCTTCAACTCCTACACTCAGGCAACCAAGCCCTACCCTCAGCCTTTATAATATAGGCTTACAATTCACTCAGATCCAATGGATCCTACAAGTTAAAATTGAATTACAATAACTAACTCTACAACTCAGAAAATAAGAGAGGAGTTGAGAGTTTCTTGAAGAGTTCTTGGAAGAACTCAGCTAGATCCAAACTGACTTAGCTTCCTTCAAAGCTTCTTGAGTAGAACTGAATTAGTCTGAATCCTCTGCAGTTGATCCTTGACCTCTGCTTCTTGAGATCCAGATGATTCTGAATCCTTCTTCTCAGCCTTAGTTCCAAAGACTGAATTCTTGATTGGATCTCTCTCTCTCCAACTTCTTAGATCTGCTGTTGGACAGCAAGATCTTCTTGATTTGTATCACTTGGATAACTTGATCAGCAACCCCTTGAACAAATCTCTTAGATTGTTCTGCACTAGGTCAGAACTTAATCTTCTTAACAATACTTCTTTTCAACTTCTTATTAACACCTTATCAACACCCTTTCTGTAAACAGTCTGTGCCTATTTATAGGCCTTCTTCATGGTAACCGGCTGGTCCGTTTCATAACTGACTTCTGACATCTCTGACAAGTGCTGTAAACCGGCTGGAACGGCAGCTGTCATGTCATCCAGTCACTTCTTGAAATTCTCTAACTGTCAGATAGTGTCGAGACTTTCTGTTCTTAAGTGTCGACACTTATAGACCAAGTGTCGACACATGTTGTGTAAGTGTCGACACAAGTCTACAAGGTGTCGACACAACTCCTTGTATGTCTCGACACAGATTCTTCTTCAAGTGTCGACACTGAAATTAAGTGTCGACACAAGTACTTGATCTTCTGTAACTTGTTGAATTCTTCTAAGTGTCGACACATCTCCTTTGTGTCGACACATCTTCATGTGTTGAAACTGTCAAGTGTCGACACTGCTTCTTGGTGTCGACACAATGTCTTCAATTTTGTTTCTTCAGCTGAGTGTCGACACATTCCCATTAGTGTCGACACTTGTACTTAGAATATTTTGTAAACTTTTCTGTTCTTTGCTAAGTGTCGACACAGCTCCTTGTGTCGACACTTTCTTCAAGTGTAGAGTCTTCAACTAAGTGTCGACACATTGTGCTGGGTGTCGACACTTTCTTCAAGTGTTGACTCTTCTGGTTGTGTGTCGAAACATTGTGCTGAGTGTCGACACATGCTTCAAGTGTTGACTCCTTTGAGTGTGTGTCGACATATTGTGCTGAGTGTCGACACATTCTTCATATGTTGACTCTGCTGATTGAGTGTCGACACATTGTGTTGAGTGTCGACACTTGTCCTTAGTCTCTGCAGAATTTTGCTGAGTGTCGACACAACTCCAAGTGTCGACACTTTCTGATGTAGACTCAGCTCTTCTAGGTGTCGACACTTCTGCTAAGTGTCGACACAGCTTTTCTGCATTCTTCTTCACTGAGTGTCGACACAGCTCCAAGTGTCGACACTTTCTGTCTGGTGTCGACTCTTCTTCTCAGGTGTCGACACAATTACTCCAAGTGTCGACACTGCTTGTCTGGGTGTCGACACAAGCTTTCTCAAGTGTCGACACTTTCCCTCTGGGTGTCGACACATGGACTTAGAAACTTTTAGCTTCAGTCCAGTGAATACCTAACCTGCACAAGTAACTCAAACAAACATCAAATACATTATGATGTATATCATTGAGTTAGGTGAGGCTTCTTCAAATCAGGTACATTTGACCAATGTACCCAACAATCTCCCCCTATTTGGAGAAGTCATAACCCTTAGTCAATGATATACACCACTCATAATTAAAAATTAGAAAATGATGTAAAGCAGGTATATGTCAACAGGGTAAACTTAAACATGTAATAAAGCACACATGTATACTCATTAAACATTGCAGAACAAACAAGAAATAGACACATGCTTCTGAACAATCATGAGATATATTTATCAAAAATTGTTCTAACATTGTTTTAATACATTTCCATTGTTTACAAAAATATTTCATATGTAAAAGATTACAACAATGTTTCTTAGTCTAATCTTAGTCTAGTTCTGATCAGGTTCTTTTATAACTATTCCTTTCCCAGCTTGTACTTTGGCCTTTACAGCAGCAGCAGCAGCAGGCTCAGTATCAGCAGTCTTCTTTCCTTTGAGATCGAGCTTATCAGCCTTGATCTTTTGCCTCTCAAAGTAATGATAGGGCTTAGGAAAGTACTTGCTAGGCTCCACAGCTGTAGGAGGTAGCTTTCCTAACTTAGCCTTCCTTCTATACTGGACAATGGCTTCCTGCCTAATCTCATGCTTCCTCCATTCTGCTTCTGAGAACCATTTGTTCCTTTCATGAGCATTGTCCTTGGCTGCTTTCCAGGCAGTTAGAATGATGTTCCTAGAGGTAGGGCTCCATTGTTCAAAATCTGGCTTTTGTTCTCAGCTTGTTCCCTAAACTTCTTCTTTGACAGCCTTGTCTCTTCTTCTTTGTCCTAAAGCCTCTTGCATAGCTGCTGTTATAGGTTGAACAACCTTTTCCAGAACAACATTTGACTTTCCAGCAGTTGGGCTATACATTGTGCTTACATCTGCATGAACCATGTCAAAATCTGGAGGTGGATAAATCACTTGAGCTACTTCCTGTTGCTCACCTCCAAGATATGCACTTTGAATCCTGATTCAGCAACATTATCATCATCACACAGGGGAGGATATCCAAGGGTAGCCCTGATGGAATTTGATATCCATTTAGCATGGTCAGAGCTTGCTTTGACTAACACCCTCTCCCCCTTTATGACTTCTTGTGCAACATGATCTCTTACATCATCTTTCTGGAACCTGATTTGGCTGTCCAAGTACCTGATTCCATCCTTAAAATAAGGTCTAAGCTTTGTAAGCTGTTCAGAAATGACCTTCTGTGAATCCTTGATTGCAGTCTTGACAGCAGCAATTTCATCTTGAAAAGCTTTATCAAATTCAGCCTTTGCAGCAGCAGATGTTGAAGATTCAGCTGGCTTATTCTTCAATTCAGTGACTATAGCATTGTGTGAAGCTGTCAGATTGTCATTCATCCTTAGTTGATTTTCCAGCACATAGCCTTGCTTCAATGCTATATCATCTATTTTTTCTTTATCTTCTCTTGATGTGTTGCCAGAAACACCACTGCATTTCCACCCTTGTGGAAGCATTCATTCATTTCCTTCTTATTCAGGTTCATCTCAAACCTTATTGACTTTATATCTGAGCTAATCAGACTGTAGGGACTTGTGCCCTTCATCAACATAAGCTCTATTGCTTTCCTTTGTTCATCCATCTTTATTTGCAATGCAATCAGTAAAGCACTATAGTCAACAGTTGGAGCTTGCTGAACTATAGGCTGTGGGGCAATGGATTGCAAGGCTTTCTTGTAACTCTGACTTCTCCTCTTGAAGACATAGAGTTTCTTCTTTTTAGCTTGTTCAGCCTCATCTTCCTCAGACTCTGAAGTACTGACGCTATATCAACCCTGTCCTTAGGGCTTGATGGTTTGTCAGCTTGCACATCTAGTGCTTTCTCACTTGCTTGCCTTCCAGGCTCTTCCTGAACTTGCAGTTGCTCCCCCTCAGCAGCAGCACCCTTCTCTTCAGCAGCAGCAACTTTATCCATGTCAAAGTCCTCTTGATCTAGATTTAGAAATAGATCTTCCATGGTAAATTCTACTGGTGACTGTGCAGGAGAAGTACTGGGTTCATCAACTACTTTATCAGGAACCACTTCTAGGATAACTGATGTGTCTTGGAGAACAACATCCGGTTCTTGATTTGCTTGCTGAGTTTGCTGATGGACATCAGACAAATCAGAATCTATTACAGAAAAATCTAAAGTATTGAGGTCAGTAAGTACCTCTTGGATAATGATTGTGGCTTGCTCACTGTCCAGAGTAGAGGGTTCTTCTACTGCTGGAAGCTCCCCCTGGCTTGGATCCTTATACTTGGGGCTAGCTGGAGGCAGCTCCCCCTGGATTTCAGTTGTCCATTGAGGAGCAGGAGACTTCTCTGCAGCCACTTCCTCTTGACTATCAGGAGTGAAAACAACTTGTTCTTCACTACCTGAACTGCTGGAGGACTCCTGTGTCACAGGAGCTATCTTCCTCTTCTTCTTTGGAGGTGAATCTTTCTTAGAAACTTGCTTCTCTGGGGTAGGTATTTCCTTAGATAGTACTCTTTCCCACCTGGAAAATATCCTTTGATCCATCCTTCTCATGTGATTGATTTTAGTACCAGCAGCATTGCTCATTACCTCTGGTATTGTACCAGCCAGGTAGAGACTTAGTATTCTGCCCAGATTGGGCTTCTTCAGACTTTCTTTAATTTTCTCATACACAACCATTGACCAATCTGTTTTTAGGTTGAAGATAATTCTGGTCATGATGTCAAACATGGAGGCTGACACCCTGTCATGCCCTCCAGTCTTGCTGAGTAGAACTTTGCCTACAATTTCAGACAGAAATTTTCCTTGGTTATTCATTCCTTTTCTGTTAAATACAGATCCTATCTTCATCTTAGGATCTAGGCCACACCAACTTAGGGCTTCCTTGGTCTTGGATGTAGTCACTTCCTCTTCTGCTTGAATTTTAGGTAGCTGAAGTACCTTTCTCAGAGTTTTGGGTGAAATCTTGACCTTGGTTCCATGCACTCTTGATTTGATTCTGTAACCTGAGTCATCTACTACAGCTCCAGTAAGGAATTCAAGAACTTCCTTCTTCCATATTTTGGTTGGTTCTGAAACCAAGTACTCCAATCCAGAATCGGTGACTAGGGTTACCACCGATTTGATTTCTTGATCGCCATCGTCGAACGCGCCACGAACCAGTTCATAGCCTTCATTGACGTTCTCCTCGAGCTTGGGAGCCATTAGGGTTTGTAGAATTAGTCTTTAGGAAAGAGAAATGTCGACACAGTAGTTTGGTCTCGAAACTCTGAAAGCGTGTCGACAAACAAAGACAGAATCCTATTTATACCTTTCTGGTTTGAAGACGAACAGGCGGGATGGATTACTAAAGATGTGTCGACACTGGCAATAAGTGTCGACACTGACTTATAATGTCTCGACACTCATGTGTCGACACAAGTTTAGTCAACAGATTTTATGTGTCGACACTTGGTTATGTGTCGACACCACACTACTCGACATGTAGTCGAGACTTTACTTAGAAAATTCTGAGTAAAACTTAAGTGTCGACACCTCATTGGATGTGTCGACACCAACTCGACATGTGTCGACACTAACATTCTGAAGTGTCGACACCAACTTCCTAGATGTGTCGACACCATTTTCCTGAAGTGTCGACACTTACTATTCTGTGTCGACATAGACTTGTCTATGTGTCGACACCTTTTTACTTAGCCAATTTTTAGTTCTGTAAACTTAGTCTAAGTTTATCATACCTAGTTCAATTTTGAACCTATTGAACTTAGCTTCTTCTAAGGGCTTAGTAAACATATCAGCTATCTGATTATCTGTTTTAACATATTCAAGTGCAATATCATTTCTTTCTACATGCTCCCTAAGAAAGTGATATTTAATCTCAATATGTTTAGTTCTACTATGTGATACAGGATTATTAGCTATTGAAATAGCACTTGTAGAATCACAGAAAAGTGGAGTTCTACTTACCTGAAATCCATAGTCTTCTAGCTGATGTTGAATCCACAGAAGTTGAGCACAGCAACTTCCTGCAGCTACATATTCTGACTCAGCTGTGGAGATAGCCACACTGGTTTGCTTCTTACTACTCCATGAAATGAGTCTTCCACCTAGGAATTGACAGGATCCAGTAGTGCTCTTTCTATCTTCTTTGCATCCTGCAAAGTCTGCATCTGAATAGCCTGTTAGATCAAAATCTCCATTCCTAGGGTACCAGAGGCCTAGATAAGGTGTGCCCTTTAGATATCTCAAAATCCTTTTGACTGCAGTCAAATGAGACTCTTTAGGGCAGGCTTGATACCTGGCACAAACACATGTAGCATACATGATGTCAGGTCTACTTGCAGTCAAGTATAAAAGGGAGCCAACTATCCCTCTATACAAGGTTTCATCTACAGGTTTCCCTGCATCATCCTTGCTAAGAGACATACTTGACCCCATAGGAGTCTTCATGGTACTGGATGAATCCATACCATACTTCCTTATGAGTTCTAGGGTGAACTTGGACTGACATATGGATAGACCACTTTCAGTCTGTTTAACTTGGAGACCCAAGAAAAACTTCAGTTCTCCCATACTACTCATCTCAAATTGACCTTGCATAAGTTTTGCAAACTTTTTGCAAAGGCTGCTTTCAGTAGACCCAAATATAATGTCATCTACATATATTTGGACTAGTATGACTTTGCCTCTAGATTCCCTAAGGAATAGAGTCTTATCTATTTTCCCCCTTGTGAACTTGTTCTCAATGAGGAAACTAGATAGAGTTTCATACCAAGCTCTAGGAGCTTGCTTTAACCCATACAATGCTTTCCTAAGTCTATAGACATGATGTGGAAGAGTAGGATCAACAAAACCTGAAGGCTGCTCCACATATACTTCTTCCTTTAGATTACCATTTAGGAATGCTGACTTCACATCCATTTGGTATACCTTGAATCCTTGATAGGTTGCATAGGCCAAGAACATCCTTATGGCTTCCAGTTTGGCTACTGGAGCAAAGGTTTGATCAAAATCAATACCTTCTTCTTGCCTATAACCTTTAGCAACCAATCTTGCTTTATTCTTAATGATGACTCCTTGTTCATCTAACTTATTCCTGTATATCCACTTTGTTCCTATCACATTGTGATCTTTAGGTTTAGGAACCAGGTCCCAAACCTTGCACCTTTTGAACTGATTAAGCTCTTCCTGCATTGCTTCAGTCCACTGTGGATCTTGTATAGCTTCTTCAAATTTCTTTGGTTCTATTTGAGACAGAAAACTTGAATATACTACAGCATTCTGATTTCTGCTCCTTGTCTGAACACCTTGTCTTGGATCTCCAATAATCAGCTCTACTGGATGATCTCTTAGATGCCTGTTGGCTGGAGGCATCCTTACTTCTGGTTGAACTTCTTCAGCATCTTCATCAAGCTGAGTTCCTTGTACTTCTTCAGCTCCTGGTACATGTAGTTCTCCCCCTGGACATAAGCCATCTTCTTCTACTTGCTGTCTTGCAGCAGGTACATCTTCTATGGTTAGCTTGTCCATCTTTTTAGTAAGACCTGTGGGGCTGCACACACTACTAGACAACTCATTATTAATAAGTTTTGTCTCATCAAAAACTACATGCACAGACTCCTCTACAACTTGTGTAGTCAAGTTGTAGACTCTATAAGCCTTACTATTATTACTGTACCCAACAAACACTCCCTCTTGGGACTTGGCAGCAAACTTAGTTAAGTAAGACTTCCCATTGTTAAGTATGAAGCATTTGCAACCAAAAATCATGAAATGGGATAGGTTTGGTTTCCTGCCTTTCATAACTTCATAGGGGGTCTTATTTAACCTTTTAGTGATGGTAGCCCTATTTATCACATGGCATGCAGTGTTAACTGCTTCAGCCCAGAAATACTCTGGCAGTGATGAATCACTTAATAGGGTCCTACCTGCCTCTATCAAGGTCCTATTCTTCCTTTCAGCAATGCCATTTTGCTGAGGTGTTCTAGGTGAAGAAAATTCTTGAAATATCCCAAAGTCTTCACATAGTCTTGTCATGCTATCAGACTGAAATTCAGTGCCATGGTCACTTCTAATTTTGACCACTGTACTGTTTAGTTCATTCTATATTTGCTTGACAAATTTATGGAAAACACTAGGTGTTTCAGATTTCTGTCTTAAGAAGAACACCCAGGAAAACCTTGAGTAGTCATCTACAACTACAAATGTGTAGACCTTCCTTCCTAAGCTGTGAACTGGCATTGGACCAAAGAGATCCATATGCAAGAGGTATAAGCACCTCACAGCATCTTTATTTTCAATGCTCCTAAAGGTGGATTTAGTCTGCTTGCCCTTTTGACAAGCTGAGCAAATGCCATCTTTAACACACTTAACTTGAGGACCATTCCTCACTAACTCTTTGCTAAAGAGTTTGCTAATAGTCTTTTAATTAAGATGGGCAAGCCTCTTGTGCCATTTGACACATTGAGAGACTGTCTCATCAGCTACAAGACAAACTGGAGAACTATTGTTCCCAACCATAATGTCTAGACAATAGACATTTCTCTTCCTATAACCTGTCAAAATGATCTCTTGATCACTTGACCTCTTGATATGACAACCATCTTTAACAAATGAGATGTCATACCCTACATCACTTAATTGACTTATACTTATAAGGTTGTGTTTCAACCCTTTAACATAAGCCACATGAGTAATGGTAACTAAGTTTGAGGAAATGTTACCAAACCCTTTGATGATTCCTTTTTCAGAACCACCAAAGGTCACCTTTGGACCATTTTTGATTGGAATGAAATCCTTCAGTAGTCCCCTAGTTCCAGTCATGTGTCTGGAACATCCACTGTCCAAGTACCATGTAGGGGTATGGCCACTTGGACTTACCTGCAAGACAAATTACTTAACCTTAGAACCCAATAGTTTCTTGGGTCCTTGGTAACTGTTAGTTTGCAACTTAACAAAACTACCTACTGGCTTTCCACCAGGTAGCTTGCTACTCCCATTGGCACTTACATTGTGCCAACAGTCCAAGGCAAAGTGGCCAACTTTGCCACAGCACCAGCATTCAAACTTGTTGTACCTTTGCTTAGGTACAGACTTGGCTGTCTTGACTACAGCAGGCTTATTGAATGTTGGGGCTTTGCCCTTGGACTTGGACTGATCCTGAACAGTCCTAGCTGGTTTAATAAAACCCAATCCAGCCTTTCCTTTATGATGAACAAATTCATCAATCAAGGGTTGCACTGATTTAGGTTTTGAAAACCTAGCAACTAGCTCTCTTTCCTTCTGAAGATTGATCTCCAGTCTCTTAATTTGATCATTTTTATAGGTGATAGTTCCCATCTGAATCACAGTAATGTGTTTCAGCCTGGCTACCTCATTGAGCTTTTGATCAAATTTCTTCTCAAAATCTGTTGCAGCTGCCTTGAGATCAACAATCTCCTTTGCCTGACTTTTGGCTAGGGTCTTGCTTTTCTTATAGGCTTGCAACAGTACTTTATATTCATCTAAGAGCTGATGAATATCTCCCTCAGATTCAGAAACACTTCCATCACTTGATGAAGATGAATCTGACTCTGAACTAGAACTGGAATCTGAACTTTGAGTTGGACTTTGTACCTGACTAGGTCTTGGCTGCTCCAGGATTTTGGTACTTTCAGTCAATGCCATCAGTCCTTGGCACTGACACTCTTCTTGTTCATAGATTGATTCCATGATCTGCATAAACTCTTTTTCTTCTTCAGCAAATAGCCCTATGTAGGCTTCAGCATCTGTCTCAGGGTCTGAAGAAGAAATGTCTGAAAGAGTCTTCTCATTCTTTGCAACAAAGGACTTCTCCTTCTTTCCTTTGAAGTGAGTCTTCTTTTTGTCACTGGATTCTTTTCTTCTCTCAGGACAATCTGCAATAACATGACCCTGTCTATTGCAGCAGTAACACACTATCATAGACCCAGTTGCCTTGCTAGTCTTTGTCTTTTTCTTGTCCTTCTTTGAAGGCTTCTTCTCCTGATACTGGACTTCTTTCCCTTTGGAAAATGAAGGTCTGGACCTCCACTGTTTCTTCTTCAGAAATTTCTGAAAATGTCTGGTGAATGCAGCAAAGTCTTCATCACTTTCACTGCTTGTAGACTTTGTGCTAACAGACTCATCAGATTCTGATTCAACTACCTCTGGAGGAGGAGTTGATGACTTAGTCCTGCCCTTTCTAGGTACTTCTGACTTGAAGGCAACAGTCCTTTCCCTGTGCTCAGTCATTGTTGATTTTTCCTCCTCTTTTCTCACTGACAGCTGCATCTCATAAGACAACAACTTGCCAAACAGTGTGGGAGGAGGAATTTCTCCCAACTTTGCCATTTCTCTGATGGCACAGATCTTGGTGTCCCAATCTTTGGTTAGGGACCTTAAGAACTTATCATTCAATTCATAGTTAGTGAACTCTCTTCCATAGGACATGAGTTCATTAACAATTCTATAGAACTTCTTGTAGCATTCAGTGATGCTATCTCCTCTTCCTTGCCTAAAGCTCTCATACTCTTGATTAAGCAAGGACTTCCTATCTTGCCTAACTTCTTCAGAACCTTCCATATAGACAATGAGAGTATCCCACATCTCTTTTGCTGTTTTACAGTGAATTAAGTTCTGAAAAGTGGCATCATCAATGGCACTTACTATAATATTTTGTGCCCTCTTGTCCATAGTGTCTAGGACAATTTCATCCTTAATCATCTCAGAGAAATCCTTTGGAGTTCTCTGTGTAGCATCCAAAACTGAAACCTTCATGGGCACATATGGCCCCTCTTTGACTGTGATGTAGATTCTAGGGTTAGAGGCCTCCATAAATAGCCTAACCCTTTCTTTCCAGATCCCAAAGATCTCTTTTCTGCATATGGGCAGTTTCATTGAACCCAATTCCTTGTGATTCTCTGAAGAACCAATGTTTCTTGATTTTCTTGAAACTGTGTTCTGACTTACACTGAATCTGCCAAACTGGATCTCCTTAGACTGTTAGTCCTTGTTTTGAGGAACCTCGCTTTGATACCACTTGAAAGATATGGTATCTAAACACCTAGAGGAGGGGGGTGAATAAGTGACCTAAACCTTTTTGAAACTTTGTTGGCAGCAAAATAGTTATCTCACAGATTTCTACAGCTAACAGCAATAACAAAATATAAACTGCCAATCCACAGCACAGCACAGCACAGCAGACACACAAATTTATAGTGGTTCCCCAATCTTTGGGTACATCCACTTTCCCCCTTCGCCTATCTAGCAGTGTACTAGATTCGGCCAAACTTCTCCACTATCTCAGAACCCAACTAGGTTCCTACACCTCAGGCCCAAAGCCTTACACTCAGCCACCAAGGCCTACACTCAGCCACCCAGGCCTACACTCAGCCAATCAAGTCCTACACTCAGAGTTCTTCAACTCCTACACTCAGGCAACCAAGCCCTACCCTCAGCCTTTATAATATAGGCTTACAATTCACTCAGATCCAATGGATCCTACAAGTTAAAATTGAATTACAATAACTAACTCTACAACTCAGAAAATAAGAGAGGAGTTGAGAGTTTCTTGAAGAGTTCTTGGAAGAACTCAGCTAGATCCAAACTGACTTAGCTTCCTTCAAAGCTTCTTGAGTAGAACTGAATTAGTCTGAATCCTCTGCAGTTGATCCTTGACCTCTGCTTCTTGAGATCCAGATGATTCTGAATCCTTCTTCTCAGCCTTAGTTCCAAAGACTGAATTCTTGATTGGAGCTCTCTCTCTCCAACTTCTTAGATCTGCTGTTGGACAGCAAGATATTCTTGATTTGTATCACTTGGATAACTTGATCAGCATCCCCTTGAACAAATCTCTTAGATTGTTCTGCACTGGGTCAGAACTTAATCTTCTTAACAATACTTCTTTTCAACTTCTTATTAACACCTTATCAACACCCTTTCTGTAAACAGTCTGTGCCTATTTATAGGCCTTCTTCATGGTAACCGGCTGGTCCGGTTCATAACTAACTTCTGATATCTCTGACAAGTGCTGTAAACCGGCTGGAACGGCAGCTGTCATGTCATCCAGTCAATTCTTGAAATTCTCTAACTGTCAGATAGTGTCGAGACTTTCTGTTCTTAAGTGTCGACACTTATAGACCAAGTGTCGACACATGTTGTGTAAGTGTCGACACAAGTCTACAAGGTGTCGACACAACTCCTTGTATGTCTCGACACAGATTCTTCTTCAAGTGTCGACACTGAAATTAAGTGTCGACACAAGTACTTGATCTTCTGTAACTTGTTGAATTCTTCTAAGTGTCGACAAATCTCCTTTGTGTCGACACATCTTCATGTGTTGAAACTGTCAAGTGTCGACACATTCCCTTAGTGTCGACACTTGTACTTAGAATATTTTGTAAACTTTTCTGTTCTTTGCTAAGTGTCGACACAGCTCCTTGTGTCGACACTTTCTTCAAGTGTAGAGTCTTCAACTAAGTGTCGACACATTGTGCTGGGTGTCGACACTTTCTTCAAGTGTTGACTCTTCTGGTTGTGTGTCGACACATTGTGCTGAGTGTCGACACATGCTTCAAGTGTTGACTCCTTTGAGTGTGTGTCGACACATTGTGCTGAGTGTCGACACATTCTTCATATGTTGACTCTGCTGATTGAGTGTCGACACATTGTGTTGAGTGTCGACACTTGTCCTTAGTCTCTGCAGAATTTTGCTGAGTGTCGACAAAACTCCAAGTGTCGACACTTTCTGATGTAGACTCAGCTCTTCTAGGTGTCGACACTTCTGCTAAGTGTCGACACAGCTTTTCTGCATTCTTCTTCACTGAGTGTCGACACAGCTCCAAGTGTCGACACTTTCTGTCTGGTGTCGACTCTTCTTCTCAGGTGTCGACACAATTACTCCAAGTGTCGACACTGCTTGTCTGGGTGTCGACACAAGCTTTCTCAAGTGTCGACACTTTCCCTCTGGGTGTCGACACATGGACTTAGAAACTTTTAGCTTCAGTCCAGTGAATACCTAACCTGCACAAGTAACTCAAACAAACATCAAATACATTATGATGTATATCATTGAGTTAGGTGAGACTTCTTCAAATCAGGTACATTTGACCAATGTACCCAACAACATCTCGATGGAAGAGTTCTCGAGGCTGTTCTTGACAAGGTACCTCCCTTCGGCACAGAGGATAGCTTGGGAGAATGAGTTCCTGAAATTGGTGCAAGGAGAGAGTACCATGGATGAGTATCTCCACGAGTTTACTCAATTGGGTCGGTATGCTAGATCAACGTTCTCAGATGAGGAGCGTAAGACCAACTGTTTCTACAAAGGTTTGAGAGATGACTTGAGGCTACTACTCTCGGGGCCAATGACGCAGGGCTTCTTGAGCCTGGTCAACACGGCCCGATCTTTGGAGAAGGATGTGAAGAACGTGCAAGCGAAGAAAAGTGCTGGTGTTAAGATGTCGGAGTTCAACATGCCAAACTCTTCAAAGTCTGTGTTCCGGAAGTGGAACAAGAAAGCTAGGACTTCGGGTCCAGCCCCCTCTGCTGATGCTTCTATGGCGACTACGGGTCAGACCGGGTGCATGTTACAACTGTGGGAAGCCGGGGAATTATGGCTGTGAGTGCCGGGGCGGACGTCCAAAGTCTGAGTTGAAGCCGGGAGCAACATATGAGGAAAAGGGCAATGCGGTGGAGTCAACCGCATCCCATTATGCACAACCGAGAGTTTACAATCATGTCTAGCAGGAGGCCATTAAGCAAGCGGATGTGGTGACAGGTAGGATTTAAATTTATAGCGAGTTAATTTTTAAATACTTATTAAGCGTGTGTTACCTTACCACTGCTTGTTTAGGATTTGTTTTGATTTGTGAGAATCCGGCGAGAGCACTCTTTGATACAGGAGCTTCACACTCCTTTTTGTCCGAAGTATTCATATCGCACATCGGAGTACCCTCTTCGATGTCAAAGGACAAACTGGATGTGTTGTTGCCGAATGGGTGTTCGATGCGTGCAGATAGAATCTGTGGCGTTAAGATTCGTATTGGGAGTCAGGAGTTCCATTTTCTAGCATCGTTACTGTCGTTGTTGCAGTTCGACGTAATATTTGGCATGGACTGGCTTTCAGAGCAGCGAGCTTATATTTATTTTGGTCTCAAGGATGTCAAGTTTGGAACAGGTCATGAGATGACTTTTACGTGCTTGAAAGGGTCGAGCAACACTTTGATGTCTGCTCTTCTGCTGGTGAAGGCGGTTCATGCTGGAGCAGAGCTGTTTTTCACACTAGTGGAGGTTGCAAAGCCTAAGCCTATGTTGGAAAGTATTTCAGTGTTTTCCGAGTAGCCTGATGTGTTCCCTGGCGATCTTCCTGGAGCCCCACCTCAATGGGAGATTGATTTCACCATCGAGCTTGTTCTAGGTGCGAAACTTGTGTCACGCTCAATGTATCGGCTAGAGCCTAAGAAATGGCGGAGCTGAAGGTACAACTTCAAGAGTTGTTGGAGCAAGGGTATGTGCATCCAAGATCATCGCCTTGGAGCGCACCTGTCCTTTTTATAAAGAATAAGGACGGAAGCTTGAGACTTTATATAGATTATCGAGAGCTGAACAAACTAACGAAAAAGAACAAGTACCCGATCCCAAGGATTGATGATCTATTCGATCAGGTAGTCGGGTCATCGTTGTATTCAAAATTGGATCTTAAGTCTGGTTACTACCAGCTGAGAATAAGGTAGAGTGATATCTCTAAGACAGCGTTCAGTATGAGATACGGGAATTACGAGTTTATGGTCATGCCTTTTGGGCTGACTAATGCTCCGTCGGTGTTCATGGATTTGATGAACAGGACTTTCAGGGAGTACTTGGACCATTTTTTGATCGTCTTCATAGACGATATATTTGTGTACTCGCAATGTGAGGAGGATCACTTCAATCATCTACATTTGGTATTAGAGACACTGAGGAGGAATCAACTGTACGCTAAGTTCTCCAAATATGAATTTTGGTTGTCCTCAGTGTCGTTCCTTGGTCCTATACTGAGTGGAGAGGGCATTGCGGTGGCTCCGGCGAAGATTGTTGTTATACGGGAGTGGCTTGTGTTTTCTTCGGTAGCGGAAGTCTGGAGTTTTTGGGGTTTAATGGATACTACAGGCGCTTCATGGAGAACTTCTCGCGGATAGCGTTACCCTTTACTACTTTGACGAGGAAGGAGCAGAAGTTCATTTGGACGCCGGAGTGCGCACGAGCTTTTTTGGAGTTTAAGAGTCAGTTGACCACGGCGCCTGTACTGAGTTCGCCGAATGGGACCGAAGGTTTTGAGATCCATAGCGATGTTTTGGGCAGTGACTTAGGTTGTATGCTACTGCAGCATGGAAGTGTGATAGCGTATGGCTCGAGAGAGCTGAAGTTGCACGAGAGGATTTATCCGGTCCATGACTTGGAGTTAGCGGCCGTGATTTTTGCATTGAAGCTATGGAGGCACTACTTGTATGGGGTGAAGGTCGATATTTATACCGACCAAAAAGCCTGAAATATTTGTTGGATCAAAAGGATCTAAACATGCGGCAGCGTAGATGGTTGGAGTTCCTGGGGGACTACACATTCAAGAACCACTACGTGCCTAGAAAAGTCAATGTGGTTGCGATCGCGTTGAGCCGTAGGGCCCCAGCTCAAGCTAATTGGTTGTCGGTCCATGACGATCGGTTGGTTCGGGAGTTGGAGGCGTTGGAGATCTCTTGCATAGACAAGCAGTCGAGTGCTGAAGCGCTATTGAACTGGACGGAAGTTCAGTATGACCTGGCTGATCGGATTCAGCAGACCTTGGATGTGGATAGCAGCATGAAGCAGCTCATGATAGAGGCTTTGGATGGGTCAAATTGTCAATATGAGGTTGTGGATGGATTTCTTTAGAAAGACGAACGTCTCTGCGTCCCAAATGTGGGCACTTCGTGGGTGGAATTGTTGTACGAGGCGCATCATACCAAGTACACGATTCACCCGGGGAGCATGAAGATGTACCACGATGTGAAGAAGTTGTTCTGGTGGCCATGACTGAAGAACGATGTGGCACTATACGTGGCGAAGTTTCAAACATGCGTATTAGTGAAGGCGGAGTGCCAAAAGCCGGGAGGATTCTTAAAGTGCTTGCCTATTCCAGAGTGGAAGTTTGATGACATTACTATGGACTTTATTCAGGGGTTGCCAAGGTCATAGAAGGGGAACGACGCTATTTGGGTGGTCGTAGATCGTCGAACAAAAGTGTCACACTTCATTTCGCATAGGAAGGATGATCCCGTGGAGAAATTGGCAAAGTTATATGTGGACAACATAGTACGGCTTCACGGTGTGCCCCACAGCATCGTGAGTGACCGGGATTGGCGGTTCATGTCACAACCCGCATTTTCACTGCATAAAATAACTTATCAGAGTAAGGGAAAATGCGCGTCATGATGCCACGTCAACAGGGGATAACTGCGAACGCTCAGGCAGGCACACACTTAATCATTAAGAAAGATTATTTAAGTTATTTTAAGGAAAAAAATTAGTTAAGTGCAATAGTTAGTCGTATCCCTCTGCTTAATGGCTCATTTAGTACACGAATCAAAATATAATTATACGCTGCAGAAAAATACATATTTAGATTCACTCTAACATCCTACATAACTATAAGTGTCCCCAAAGGACAACTCATGCAATGCAAGACTCTAAATTTATAATAGTAGTAAGGATAGCTTTTACGGTCACTAAATATAACAAGTTATAGTTTTTAAATTATGCAGTGCATGAAGTAATAGTAATAGATTTTATTCTTAAAAATACCTAACATGCATTACTAGCATAAATCCTCCCAGAGAGCAAGTAATTCACATCCATATATAAAGAAATAAGCAGCTAGCAAGTATCAAACAAATAAGAATTCTATGGGCGCCAACAACTGACACGAACCAACTTACTAAAAAGTAAGTCTGAACCAGAAACTAAATAAACAACAGTCTACTCGCTGAGACGAGGCAACAACCACGGCCAACATTGCCGCCCAGAAACTCCAAAACTAGATCTGTTATCTGCTACTGCTCTGAAACTGAGACATTCCAAAGACAGAACACCTCAGCAAGAAAGAACAAATGGTGGCAAAAATTAATAAGCCAAAATAAATAATGGTCAAAAAGGTACCAACCCAAGACCAACAGTACTAAAATAAAGCACAAAAAGAGGAACAAGTCATCATCGTGAAAAAGAACTCTTACGTGATTCGTCACGTACAACAATAGTACAACAGACGCACGATGCTATAAGGTGACAACATGAATAAATCATAAGAAATAAATACAAATCCTTTATTAGGCACTTGTGGTCGACCCTACCCAAAAACACAGGAGAGGTGGTCACTCGTGGACACACCACCCAAAAAATCGGGCGAGGTGGTCACTCTTGGGCACACCCACACGAATATAAAATCCGTCTAACAGCGAGGGAGTCTCATACTCTCCACCATACACCGCTGTTGAAGTTGGTGACTGGGCGGCCTGGCGGTCTGGCTTGGCGGGTTGATGACCGCGCGGTTTCCAGTTAATCTTCAGCGGTTTGGTTGTTGTGTGTTGCTGTCTGAGGTCCAAGCGGTCTGGCGGTTTGACTCTGTCGAATTGGAGACTGGGCGGTCTAGCGGTCTCCCATGACAGTCTCTCTCTCTGGCAGTAGCCGAGCGGTTAGCCCGTCTGTCTAACCGCACGGCTTGTGTGGTTTGTGTCTGTATAGTCCGCTTGTGTCATGTAAATTTTTAGTCCCACATCTCTTATTTGTATTCTCTCTCCTCTCCTCCATTCTATATAAAGGAGGTCATACCTTTGTAATAGACACCTTTTTCAGATAATAAAATTTCTATTAAAACCATTTCAGGTTTGTTTTAGTTCAACTTTCGACTTATTTTTGTTCATTTCTAACATGGTATCAGAGGAAACGATCTTTTCCTCCTGATTCAGCTTCTTCTGTTCGCGCGGGCTACCTTCTAGCCGCTCAACTTCTTCCCTCCGCTTGATTCTCGTCTTGTTTCTGCTTCCCGCGACCTGTCTTCGCGGCTTGCCTTCTCTTCTGACCACTGCCCTGTTCGTGCGGCCTGTTTCTCCTTAGTTCTCTTCTCGCTGCTCCTCTTAGTCGCTGCGGCCTGTCTACTAGTCACCTCACCCTGTTTCCTTCTACCCGCTCGTGCTAACTAGTCGTTGCGGCCTCTCTTTTGTCATCCGCCTTGGTTTCTCCTGCCTGCGGCTTTCCTAGCCGCGCGGCCTGCTTCTGTCCACCCGGCTTGTGACTTGTTTTAGCCGTCGCGGTTTGCTCTCGCCGTCTCTCTTCAATGGATTCCACTTCCTTCGCGCCGTCTGCATCGGTGGTCATCTCTTCTGGTAGTGCCCACACTGTTACTCGCGGACGCTGGTTGATTGATTCTGGTGCTACCAATCATATGACAGGCAATCCTCACTATTTCTCTCATCTAGACACGCATGATCGGTTGCCCCTGTCATCGTTGTGGATGGTTCTCCCTCCCCGGTCAATGGGACGGGTATGGTTCAAGTCACTCCGTCTCTCTACCTTGCAGATACCCTCTATGTGCCCCAGTTTCCTTGCAATTTATTATCGGTTACCTCTTTATGCAAACAACTACAGTGCTTCGTCACTTTCACTACTACCTCTTGTTCTTTTCAGGATCCGGCCTCCCGACGGACGATTGCTACTGTGACTGAGAGTGGCGGCCTCTACTTCCTTGACAACATCTCTGCTCTATCTGCCTTCTCCTCCTCATCTACAGATCTTCTCCAATGACATCTTCGCCTTGGTCATGCCCCCCCTCGCCTTCTTCATCAACTTCTCCCCCACCTCCCTTCCCAACATCATCCTCTTAATTATGACGAATGCCAACTTGGCAAGCATCACCGCTATTCCTTTCCTCCCAAGCAAGCTCGTGGATCCACCCGTCCGTTTGATCTTGTTCACTCTGACATCTGGGGTCCTGCTCCTACCCTTACCATTGGGCGGGGTAGTTCTTACTTTGTTACGTTCATTGATGACTTTTCTCGCTGTACTTGGGTCTATCTCCTACGAGACCGTTCTGAACTTTTTGATATATGGACATCCTTTTATAAATCAATTCAAACTCAGTTTGGCGTTTCCATTAAAGTCTTACGCTCGGATAACGCCAAAGAATATCTTAGTCAAGCCTTTTCCTCCTTTTGTATGCAACATGAGATTATTCATCAAACCAGTTGCGTTTACTCCTCACAACAAAATGGCGTGGAGGAACGCAAAAACCGTCACCTCCTTGAAGTCGCTCGCACTCTGCTTACGCAAATGCATGTCCCTCGCTCCTACTGGGGCTATGCTGTTCTCATCGCTTGCTATCTCATCAATCGCATTCCCTCCACCATTCTCCATGGTCAAACTCCTTTCTCCATTCTCTATCCGGGCAAAGAACCCTTTCCTCTTCCTCTCCGTATCTTTGGATGCACCGTATTTGTGCATGCTCCCTCTACCACCCGCGAAAAACTCTCCCCTCGGTCCACCAAATGTATCTTTCTGGGCTACTCTTCCACTCAGAAAGGTTATTGTTGCTTTGACCCCGTCACCCGCAAACAATTTGTCTCTGCGGATGTTACCTTCTTTGAAAATGCATCTTACTTCTCTTCCACTTCTTCCTCTACTACTGTTACTCCTCCTTCTCCCACCAACCCCACTAATCCCTCCACTCCTGCTACTGTTCCGCCACCTCCCCCATCTCCACCATCTCCACTATCTCCACCATCTTACCCTGCTCCTCCTCCTCCACCTTCCTCCTCTTCGCTGCCGTTGCTCTCTTCTCCCGGGCCAGCTTTCTCCACCACGGATGCTCCGGATACTGAGGTACCTGCTGACCTGGACCTTCCCATTGCCCTTCGCAAAGGGGTTCGGGCTTGTACCCAACATCCTCTTACTGGTGTTGTTTCCTATGATCGTTTGACGCCTGCTCGCAGGGACTTTGCTCTGGCTATTTCTTCTACTTCCACCCCTCGTTCCTATCAGGAAGCTCTTACCCTTATGCATTGGAAAGCTGCCATGGATGAAGAAATCGCTACTATGACTGAACGGGGTACCTGGACTCTTGTTCCTCCTCCTGTTGGCACCGATGTTGTTGGCTGTCGCTGGGTTTTTGTGGTGAAATTCCTCCCCGATGGCAGTGTGGATCGCTACAAAGCCCGCCTGGTGGCTAAAGGATTCACTCAGACCTATGGTGTTGATTATTTCGATACATTCTCTCCTGTTGCTCGTCTCAGCACCATACGGGTCCTTCTATCTGTGGCTGTCAATCGGGACTGGCCAATTTCACAACTGGATGTTAAGAATGCTTTCCTCTATGGTGATCTACATGAAGATGTTTATATAGAGCAACCTCCGGGGTATGTTGCTCAGGGGGAGACACGTGTATGCCGACTGAAGAAGGCTATTTATGGCCTCAAGCAAAGTCCGCGTGCCTGGTTTGACAAGTTTAGCGGAATTGTTGCGGCCATTGGTTTTACACGAAGCTCAGTCGATCACTGCTTATTTGTTCGGAAAACCGCCTCTGGTATGGTTGTTCTTGCGGTTTATGTCGATGACATTTTTCTTACTCGAGATGACCAGGAGGGGGTAACGTTGACAAAGAAACACCTCCGTCAACACCTGGTCACAAAGGATATGGGATCTCCAAAGTACTTTCTGGGGATTGAAATCTCAAGGAAGCCCAACTCCATGGTTCTTTCCCAAAGGAAGTATGCCCTTGATCTTTTAAAGGAGGCAAGATTGACAGGTGCTAAACCTGCCTGTTGTCCTATGACTACTGGAGAAGACAAAACTTGGACAGATGACTCGTCTATTCTATCCGATATTTCGAGATACCGACGTCTGGTGGGAAAACTCATTTATCTCACGGTAACCAGACCCGACATCTCCTATGCTGTTGGCAAGGTGAGCCAGTTTATGCAAGCTCCTCGGGAGTGTCATCTTCAATCTGCCTTGCGGATCTTGGAATATATCAAAGCAGCGCCTAGGAAAGGATTACTCTTTCAGAAGAATGGTCATCTGAGGGTTGAAGCATACTCAGATGCGAGTTACGCTGATGACAAAGGGGATCGTAAGTCAACCTCAGGATTCTGCACCTTTGTTGGGGGTAATCTGGTGAGCTGGAAGAGCAAGAAGCATTCGGTTGTTTCCAGGTCCAGTGCTGAAGCAGAATATCATAGTATGGCATCGACCACTTGTGAGTTAAAGTAGTTATGAGCTCTAATGCTGGATTTAGGAGAGGTGTACAACCATCCTCTACCCATGTTCTGTGATAACAAGGCTGCCATATACATCTCCAAAAATCCGGTCTTCCATGAAAGAACCAAGCACATTGAGTTCGACTGTCATTTCATTCGTGAAGAGATTCTGAAGGGACAAATTTGCACTCCCTTCGTCACTTCTGATAAAGAGCTGGTTGACATCTTCACCAAGCCAGTTTCCGCCTCGTTTCTTCATATTTGTGACAAGCTGGGCATGATCGATATATATGCTCCAACTTGAGGGGGAGTGTTGAAGTTGGTGACCGGGCGGCCTGGCGGTCTGGCATGGCGGGTTGATGACCGCACGGTTTCCAGTTAATCTTCAGCGGTTTGGTTGTTGTGTGTTGCTGTATGAGGTCCAAGCGGTCTGGCGGTTTGACTCTGGCGAATTGGAGACTGGGAGGTCTAGCGGTCTCCCATGACAGTCTCTCTCTCTCTCTGGCAGTAGCCGAGCGGTTAGCCTGTCTGTCTAACCGCGCGGCTTGTGCGGTTTGTGTCTGTATAGTCCGCTTGTGTCATGTAAATTTTTAGTCCCACATATCTTATTTGTATTATCTCTCCTCTCCTCCATTCTATATAAAGGAGGTCATACCTTTGTAATAGACACCTTTTTCAGATAATAAAATTTCTGTTAAAACCATTTCCGGTTTGTTTTAGTTCAACTTCCGACTTGTTTTTGTTCATTTCTAACAACCGCAAACACCCAAAAACCAGGTAGACTTCCACAGGGCACTAATGAAGGAAACAAACACTACGGAGGTGGAATCGTCCACTATCTCACGCAATCAAGAAAACAACTAAGAAAACACCACATATCTCGAGATTTGGCTCGTCATATTCTACATGACATTATTAGATTAAAGACGCGGTTGATCAACCTTTAGGAGCAATTTATAATCCTAGATAAACTCTAATGCGTTTAATAACGGAAACTAAGGCACATAAAGCCATCATAAGACACTTCAAGAACGATCAACATATCCGGACAAAATCGGGTTTACCATGACGAAACATTACAACATCATGTGATCATTGAGAAGGTAAGTCATAATAATAATTTGGAAAAATAAGTGTAGAAAATTTAAGGAACATGAAAACATTGCCGTTACCATCAAATTGGACAAGGAGAAACGAGGGGAAACCACCACTTGCCTTGGTTTTATCGGAAAAGTCCTTTGAATCACTCCACATTGTAGATCGGGACAAAAGGATGCGGGAGGAGTTGAAATCTGAACAAGAATGACCGAAAAGGAAGTTAGGGCCGAAAAAACCTAACGAGAAATCTCAAGAAATGGGGAAGATATTACCACGATGGTGTAGCTCTCGACAACAACTTTCCGTATCTATGTTCGGATGAAGATTTCGAGCACCAGAGCACCATCGACGGCCACCGGAAGATTCACGACATGGAAACTCTCTCTCTCTCTCTCATTGCTCTGGTTCGAGAGAAAAAATATCGGAGAAGATGAAGTTCGGTTCTAAACCTAAGTTTAAGAATATATATATATATAATGTCTATAAAAAGTTTTGTCAAAAAAACAGGTTATTTCGAGCGGTTTTGCGGGAACCCTAAAAAGAGATATAGGATGACTCCAAATCAAAAGGTGCACAACCTAAAAGTCGTAGATATCGTCGAGACGAACAAATTTCATGATGATCATTTTTTCTACGACACCGTTTTGACCCTCAAAATGCTGCCCGAACTCAGACTGCACAGATTACTCTAGTAGAAATTGGTTTACTCGTGATGGAGAGGTTTACTCGAGTTGGAGAGGCTTACTCGAGATGGAGACTCAAGTTGGAGGTTTGGTAAAATCGAGATAGTCATAGGGACTCGAGATAAAAGGCATAGAACTCGAGTAGATCAAGTCTACTCGAGATAGAAGGCATGGAACTCGAGTGGATCAGTCGAACGGGCTATCTATGAGCAGTTTCGGGAAAATCAAAACAAAAGGTGTAAAATGGCTCCAAATCGAAAAGTGCCCAACATGAACATTGTAGATCTTGTCGAGCTGAATAAATTTCAAGTTGACCATTTTTTCATACGACATAATTTTGACCCTCCAAATGGCGCCCGAACTTAAACGACAGGGAACTACTCGAGATGAATAAAACTACTCGAGAATGAGGGCAAAGTACTCGAGAGAAGCTTAAACTACTCGAGTAAAATAAGTAGTACTCGAGAGAATTCAATATTACTCAAGTAAAATAATAATTTTACTTGAGATACAATAATAGTACTCGAGTACATCAAAGGTACACGAGTTGAATTCAATAATATGGCTTATTTACGAGCAGTTTTGGAAAATTGAAAAGTAGAGGTCCAGGATGGCGTCAAATTGAAAAGTGTCCAGCATGAAAGTTGTAGATCTCGTCGAGCCGAACAAATTTAATGTGACCATTTTTCCCACACGACAATATATTGACCCTGAAAATAGTGCCGAACGCCGACTGAATAGAACAACTCGAGTAGATCGATAAGTTTACTCGAGTAGGTGAAAATAAGGACTCGTGTATATCTAGCAAAAGACTCGAGTACTTAGGTATCACTCGAGTACCAAAAACAGAAGACTCAGTGAATTTTAAGGAAGTACAAATTCTTTGCAAATATAACCTTATGATTAAACTATACCAATGAATAGTAAAATACATTTTTGAATAGTACTTTAATATTAAAATAATCATGTTTATACATTTTTAAATAAGGAAACTATGAGATCAAAACGGAGACCCAAACGCGCCAGAATTGAACGAAACACACGCCGTAGGCGAATACTGACGCTACGAACACAACGACAAAGTCAAAACTAAAATCCGACGAGCCATTCCCGAGAGATTAATCTTCAAAGTATAGGGCGAACAAAAATAATCCAAAACTTCAATCGCGCGCCGAGACTCCAAAAATGCTCGGATTGCGATGAAACTTGACGAGCAAGTCCAAAATCACTTAACTTAAATTCCAAATACAAAATTTTCCCATTACAACAAGAATTCGGCCGACTTGACCACACAAATGCGAAAATTCCTTAACGGCATTGCGCCTCCAACTCGATGTTAAATGTAACGCCACGACGTCATAATTATGGCGTTGCCCAATTAAAGAAAATCATCGAAAAATCGGGGGCGTTACAGTCACTCCCCCTAAAAAGTAGTTTCGTCCCGAAACTTAACACAACTCCAAAACCAAACCAAAAAGATAAAATCAAACATAACTGAAAACATAACGGTATACCCAAAACTAAGAGAAGAGGTGCAGATGAGATTCTCTGATGGTTGATTCCAATTCCCACGTCGCGCTCTCGACGTCTTGATTCCTCCAACGAATCTTGACCATGGGGATGGTCTTTATTCGCAACACGCGCTCTTGAGAATCCAGGATACGTATAGGTTCTTCCACATATGTAAGGTTGGGCTGAATTTGGGGCATCAGGTCGAGGACTTGACGATCATTACGAACACTCTTCTGTAACTGGCTCACATGGAACACATCATGGACACCAGGGAAGGTTGTAAGCAACTTCATCCTATAAGCTGACACTCCGATGCGTTCAAGAATCTGGAAAGGTCCCACATACCGGGGGTCTAACTTATGGTTCCTTCCAAACCTTTTCACGCCAGACATCGGAGAAACTTTCAGAGAAACCAAGTCTCCAACGACAAACTCCATATCGACCCTTTGCTGATTATAATACTTCTCATAGCGCTCTTGAGACACATGGAGCTTCTCTCGAATATGAGTCACAGTATAATTCATCTCTTCAAGGGATTCTGGACCTAGCAACGGTCACTCACCAACTTCAGCCCAAAATAAAGGAGTTCTACAATGCCTCCCATATAAGGCCTCAAACGGGGCCATCTGCAGAATCTCTTGATAACTATTATTGTATGCAAACTCCATGAGTATGAGACGCTCATCCCAAGCACCACCATGATCCAAAATATAACATCTGATCATATCTTCTACGATCTGATTTACCCTTTCCGTCTGACCATTCGTTTGCGGATGATAGATGGTGGAATACCTTAAATCGGAACCCAACCCCTCCTGTAAACTCTTCCAAAAGCGAGACGTAAATCTGGAGTCCCGATCTGATACAATACTAACAGGCACTCCATGCAACCTGATGACCTCTTCAAGATATAGCTCAGCTATCTTCTTCATCGAATATCCAATCTTAAACGAAACAAAGTGAGCACACTTTGTCAATCTATCGACTATCACACAAACAGAATCATACACACGGGGAGATTTTGACAGACCGGTGATAAAATCCATTGAAATACTCTCCCATTTCCAACTTGGAATATCAAGCAGTGTCAATTTACCATCAGGCCTTCTATGATAAGCCTTCACACGCTGACATGTATAACATTCCGATACAAACTTTGCGATGTCATTCTTCATCCCCGACCACCAAAAAATTTGCTTTAGATCCTTATACATCTTAGTGGAATCAGGGTGGTAGGCTACACAAGAACCATGAGCTTCAACACAGATCTTAACCCGAATGTCGCCAAAGGCGGGGATCCATAATCTACCCCGATACCTCAAAGTATCCAACTCATCCAATGAGAAATCTGGTAGCTCTCCCTTCACAGTTCTATGCCTGAGTTGCAACAAATCAGGATCATCCTTCTGATGTGCTCGAGTAAGGAAAATCCAAGAGGTTTCTTCCGCTTCCAAGTAGTAGGCACAGTACGACTCCCAACCTCAATATCCATCAACAAAAATTCTTCTACCAAGGATTGTACCGACAGATTAAATATTTTAGTGGTTTTTCTACTCAAAGCATCGGCTACTACATTAGCCTTTCCTGGATGATAAAGAATTTCCACTTCATAATCAGCCACATATTCTAACCACCGACGCTGCCGTAGATTTAGTTCCTTCTGAGTGAAGACATACTTCAAACTCTTATGGTCCGTATAGATCTTGCACAGCGCGACATACAATAAGTGTCTCCAAAGCTCCAGCGCATAAATTACAGCAACAAACTCCAAATCATGCGTAGGATAGTTTCTCTCGTGAATCTTTAGTTGCCTCGATCCGTACGCGATCACCTTACCATCTTGCATTAAAACAAAACCAAGTCTGATGTGTGATGCATCGACATACACGACATACTCAATTCCTTCAGTATGTAAGGTTAAAATTGGAGCAGTACACAGTATCTTCTTCAACTCTTGGAAAGCCTCTTCACACTTATCACTCCAAATGAATGTAGTATTCTTCTGAGTAAGTCTAATTAGAGGAGCAGACAACACCGAAAATCCTTCCACGAATCTTCTATAATATCCAGCCAGGCCTAAGAAGCTCCTAATCTCCTTAGGTGTAGACGGTCTCTCCCATTCCATCAATGCAGAAATCTTGGTCGGGTCCACATAAATACCGTCCTTGCTTACAACATGACCCAGAAAGGAAACCTGAGGTAGCCAGAACTCACAATTACTCAACTTCGCATATAACTTATGCTCTCTCAGGGTTGACAAAACCAAACGCAAATGTTGAGTATGCTCCTCAACATTGCGAGAATACACCAGGACATCATCTATAAACACAATAACGAATCGGTCCCAGAAATCCTTAAACACTATATTCATCAAATCCATGAAAGCAGAGGGTGCATTGGTTAAATCGAAAGACATCACAAAAAACTCATAGTGTCCATGCCGCGAACAGAAAGAGGTTCATGGAATATCTGCCTCACGAATTCTCAAATGGTGGTAGCCTGAGTGAAGATCGATCTTTGAAAATACCGAGCTACCATGCAACTGATCGAAAAGATCATCAATCCTTGGCAGGGGATATCTATGCTTAATGGTTACCTTTTTCAATTCTCTGTAATCGATGCAAAGCCTCATCGATCCATCTTTGTTCTTCACGAACAAAATAGGAGCACCCAATGGAGAAGAACTTGGTCTAATAAAATCACACCTCAGCAACTCATCGAGTTGAGTACGCAACTCGTCCAACTCACGCGGAGCCATACGGTACGGTGCTTTGGCAATACGATGAGTACCTGGCTCAAGGTCTATCATAAACTCTATCTCCCTTTCAGGAGGAAGTCCTGGAAGACTATTAGGAAAGACATCTGGAAACTCTCACACCACTGAGAAATCCTCAAGACGTGGTGTAACAGAAGCTGTTTCCAGAGCAATAATAGAAACTAAAATTCCTCGCAACCAGACTCTATAGCACGACCAACACGTACCGCAGAAATTACAAGGGAAACTCTGTCCTGATATCCATAGACACTCATAGTTTGGCCGTCGTCCATCCTAAAATCCAATAGCTTAGCCCTGCTCTGGATGACCGCATCATACTTGGACAGTAAATCGATGCCCAAAATCACGTCGAAATCAGCCAGATCTAAAATCATCAGTTCTGGATAGGCCAGAAAATTGCCAAGATTAATTGGGCATCTCAGAACTCCTTGATTAGATATCACCGAATCACCGGAAGGGAGCTTGACATTGAAGGAGTCTCCTAATTGATCCACATCCAGGCGATGTTTATCAACAAACCTCCGGGCCACGAAGGAATGGGTAGCACCCGAAACGAAAAGAACGCGCGCCCACCTATTCCACACCTTAAACTCCCCTAAAACCGTAACATACATAACTAAACGAACGACAACTATGGCAACAACGACAAATAATAAAGATAAATTAAACTGAGGCTAACCTGTTATCACTTGCGTAGAGGTTTGAGCTTCCTCGCTGGTCATCACATTCAACTTTCTTTTTCCTTTATCTAGGTTCGGTGGCGGCGGCAGAGCTTAAAGTGGGGCAGGCTGTAGTGGGGGCTGAGCCTAGGGGCACAGAGACTACTGGTGTCACTTCTGCCCCCACTAGAAGCAAATACTTTCTTTCATCCAGCACCAACTCTCATTATGACCCTTCCTTGCACAGAATGAGCATACTAGCTCTCCCTTGGGTGCACCTTGGATGGCGTACACCTGCTGCTGCTTCTGGGTGGCAGTCCTCTTGAAACACCTTTCATAAGGGTGCCCAGGATGACCACAGAAGCTACACACTTCCTTACTTTTCTTCTTCGAAGAAGGGCCAGATGCCCTACAGCTACCATCCTCAACGCCTTTCCTTTTCTCTTTCCTCGCCGCAGCACCGAGGTTCTTGGCGTTTTTAATCGCCTCCACTTTCAAAGCTGGTTACACTACTTCAGCATAACTTTCAGCTCGTTAAGCGCATGACAACTGCTGGACATCACTTCTTAGTCCACCAAGGAAACACTTCAATAGACCCTCTGTTGATGCGTGAAAATGACACCGGGCAGCTAATACGGAGGGAGTGTTCGATCTCACAATCTAGGAGAGGAAGATGGGTGAAGACTGCGGGGGAAGAGGGATGAAGGAAGCTTCTGAGTGCACGAGAGTGGAGCAAACACTTGTCAAGGAGGTTGTAGGGATAGAGGAGAGGGTGCTGAGAGCATCCGGGAAGGCTGATAAGAGAAGGAGGTTTATCAGGAGCTATAAAGCAGACGGTTAATATGACAGTTGTTCTTGCAGGTTGGTTGCCGAGGGAGCTAAGCTGAGCTATAAGGAAGGGAGAGAGAGGGGGCCACTAGCAGCAGCAACAGCATACTTCGCCCACCGCGACTTAAATGCCACTCTCGCGACGGGCTTTCCTATTATTAATAGTGAGAGTTACAAGCTTGCCAATACCCCTTTACAATAAAGCAATAAAGGGTACAGGAAGGAAGCTGGCGGCTAAGGAAGAAGTGCCAAAAGAGGCCGTGCGGACTAAAGAGCGAAGCCGGCAGGCCGCGCAGTTAAGGGAATCGAGAGACCGCGCGGACTAGAGAAACAAAGGCTGGCTGGCCGTGCGACTAAAGGCACAGAGACGGGTGCGGTCTGAGAAACGGAGTCCGCAGGAGGAGGGTTGGCTAGCTGACTTCGGGCGTGAGCACCTTGGCGATGATGAGACCCCTCCCATACATGAGAGGCATGGGGGGCTATTTATAGGCCCGAGGAGGTAACGGCTTGCGGTGACGTTACCCCCGGTGAGATGGTAACTTGGGCGAGAAGGAGACGGAGTCCGCCGAGTCCGCCATAGGCCGCGCAGACTGGGACTTGGTACTGAAGCCGGAGCTGCTAACGGCAAAATGGGAGACTTAGTGGCGTACTGCGATGTGGGTTCGCGGAGTCCGTCACTGCTGAGCCGGGACTGTCCGCCAACTGCTGGGGTGGCGGATGCTGGAGGACAAGCGGCAGACTGCAAGGAGAATCCGCTGAGTCCGTCGCTGTTGAACTAAGCGAGCTGGAAGGGGTGCGAGCAGGAGAGTGCCCGCGGAGTCCAGTGAGTCCACACGAGGTTATGTGGACTGGGACTGCCTTCTGTAGGATCTGATGTCTGGCGGGCTGGAAAAAGTCCGCCAATACTGACTTAGTACGCGCCAAGATTGGGGACTGAGGAGGGGTTGACCATGTTGTTACTGGCTGAGCCTGTGAAAGGCCTACGGACTGAGGAGGAAGCTTTTAATGCTGTCGAGAAGCCGTTGTTGGCGAAGGGAAGGGCGGACTGCATAGAGAGTCTGCCAAGTCTGTCGAGTCTGCGGCTGCTGCGAAGCTGAGTCCGCTTGCGTTGGAGAGGGACCCTGGCTGTTGCTGTTGGGGTTCACCAATGAAGGCGGACTAGAAGTCTTGATCGCACTTCGGGTCCGCCCAGCTCGCGAGGAACTTGGACGTTGATGCTGGTCTTGGCGGGTAGCCGGAGATGGAGTCCGCGCCCTGCAGGCGGATTGGAGGAGTCGGCTGCCCATGCGGCTAGTGGCAAGGACTGAGCGACCTGGGGATCTTGACAAGGTAGACCGCGCGTGTTGGCGAGGCAGAAGCCGAGGTAGCTGGCTGGCGGCTTGGGGGCAGGTAGGTAGTTGAGTCCTGCAGAAAGAGTCCTGCGGAGACAACATTGCGGTTAAGCTGAAAAAACGGGGGCGGCCTGCAGAGGCGGACTGTGGAAGCAGTCCGCGGACCCAGCCGACCAAGGGAAGGCGCGTGGCCTGGTCGGTCAGACCGCTGAGACCGCACAAGCCGCACGGCCTGAGCGCACAGAGAATTCTGTCTGCCCTCCCTACGGAATCGCGGCCTCCAGAAGGAACCTGGGGAAGGCCGCGATGAGCGAGCTGGCTGCCTTGGGAAGGATCGCCGATTTCGGGGTTAACATAATCCCCGCACTTTTTTAAGTTCCGAATAGAAGTTCGAAAAAGCTGGAGACCCACGAAAATCGTGATCCACCCCAACGAAAAGAGAAGGGGGCAAGGAGAGATAGAACCTGAAGCCTCTCCATAGGAGTTTAGTGCTGCCTGTCTATTTTCCTGCAAGAGGAAAGCTAGGGTAGGCATGTATGGGTGGTACATCATGTGTGTACCTGAGTTTGCTTTTGCAAAATGAAGATGTTTCTTCCACTATGTTCTGTAAAAGGTAAGTATGTGGAAAACATAGAAGCATAATAACTTGCAAGTACCTGAATGGAGGCTTGCAAGCACCTGTTATCCTCTTCAAAAAAGGAAGAATGAAGAGTATACAAGAAGGAAAAATGAGCTGCAAGTACCTGGAAGGAACTTGCAAGTCTTTGCTGGTTTCTGCAAAAGTGAGGTTTAAAACAAATTCGGGGTTAGAGAAAGCTACAAATACCTGAAGGCAATTTGCAGGTATCTACTGGTCTCTGCAAAAAGAAGAGTTAAAAGTAGGCGCAGCATATGAAAGTAACTTGCAAGTACCTGTGAAGAAACTTGCAAGGGTCGGAAGATCTCTGCAAATGAGAGTTTGGAACAAGCATGGTATATGTGAGTAACTTGGAAGTACCTGCGAAGAAACTTGCAAGGGTCTGCTGATCTCTGTAAGAAGAGGGTTAGGAGTAGGTATTGCATAAAAAAATGAGCTGCAAGTACCTGGATATGACTTGCATGTGTCTGCTAACCACTGCTAAGAAAAGAGTGAGTAGTAGACATAGAATAATGAATTGAACTGCAAGTACCTGGATGAGGCTTGCAGGTGTCTGCTAACCACTGCTAAGAAAAGAATGAGTAGTAGACATAGAATAATGAATTGAACTGCAAGTACCTGGATGAGGCTTGCAGGTGTTTGTTGATCTCGACAAAGAGAAGAGTTAGAAGCAGACAATATATGAAAGAAGCTTGCAAGTACCTGTGAAGAAGGCTTGCAAGTGTCTGCTAGTCTCTGCAAGAAAAGAGTTAAAAGCAGACAAAACATGAAAATAGCTTGCAAGTACCTGTGAATAAGACTTGCAATTATCTGCTAGTCTCTGCAAGAAAAGAGTTAGGAGCAGACATATATATATGAAAGGAGCTTGCAAGTACCTGAGAGATGGCATGCAAGTGTCTAGTAGTCTCTGCAAGAAAAGAGTTAGGAGCAGACAAAACATGAAAAGAGCTTGCAAGTACCTGGGAAGAAGGCTTACAAGTGTCTGCTAGTCTCTGCAAGAAAAGAGTTAGGAGCAGACAAAACATGAAAAGATCTTTCAAGTACCTGTGAAGAAGGCTTGCAAGTGTCTGCTAGTCTCTGAAAGAAAAGAGTTATGAGCAGACAAAACATGAAAAGAGCTTGCAAGTACCTATGAAGATGGCTTGCAAGTGTCTGCTAGTCTCTGCAAGAAAAGAGTTAGCAGCAAACATACATATATGAAAGGAGCTTGCAAGTACCTGAGAGAAGGCTTGCAAGTGTTAACTGTTGATGAGATAAGGCAGATATGACCATATAGCAAGGAAAATGCCAGATGAACTTTTTATCATGAAGCCCAGATCAATAAATCGAGAGTTAACTATTGATATGGCTGGATTGACATGATCAGATTAGCAGAGAACGAAACTTGACGAATTCTGTCAATCTTAACTAGATTGCAATAGCATGGCTTGATGATCGAGGAGAGTAAGATTCTTTGATCAATGTTTGATACCATTAGATTTTTATAAGAGTAATGAATACCTCTATGAACCATCATCTGATAGAGCTTGAGCAAGCGATGCATATATGATGAGCATAAGTAAAGTGATTGCTGTAAATTCTCTTGGTAGGTCGGATTAACCTGTTCACCTGTAAAAGAAGACAGTTGACAAAAAGGAGCTCTATACTCGGAGATGACTAAAGAAGGCTGGATGCTGCCACAGGTGTTCCGTGTGGGCCTTATGCATCACTTGCCTGAGAAAATCATCCCGAGTATAGTCCTATTCAAAGCGGGCTGGCCGCGCATACTCTAGGAGGGCACAAAGGAGAAAAGCAAGGGAAATCCTGAGAATGATCGCTAGATACACTGCTCTCTTGCCTTGGGTACAATCATCACTGATCAATGAGACTAGTTGCGCCAAGAGGCCTATTGCTTGTCTGTAGATTGATCAGGGGAGTTGTGTGATCTCGCAAAGGCACTGCTTGAGAGTAACAGAGAGTGTTCGGCCATCACAGTTATGAGATGATCAAAGAGACAAGGCTACGATTGATCGCCATTGCTTGTCAAGCAAAGATCATCGTAACTGTAATGTATCTTTTGCGAAGCACAATAGAGCTAACACATGGGGCTCCCCTAGCACACACTCTGTGTCAGATGCCGGCTAGGATCCAAAGTCTGAATCCCAACATCGTAGATTGAATGGCTCTCACTACACATATGGGTATACTCCCGCCATATGTGGTCGAAGCGGTCGTGCCAGAGAACGAACTACGGATGGAGCATTTCGGACATGGCGATATCTCACAGGTGTAGTGATCTCTTTGGCAAAGAGAAAAGATAGAGAAGGAAGCATCACAAGAAGGGAACTGTGTCAGTATAAGATCCCAGATAAAAGCTTTGTTGAAAAACAGTAATGAACACTGAAAAGTGCTTTGAAATGAAAATGTCTGAAATAAGTAAGGGCAAGAGTTGAGATAACCCATCAAAGTTGTGAGGAGCTTTGTTGAACAGTGATGTCCATTATTTGCTGAGAATAGCCTTCCAAGAACACCCTCGTCGTCGGCATCGAAGCATTCGACAGTTTTGTTAACAAAGAGGAGAGGAAGTTCTTCGACTAGGTTCACTCCTTTTGAGGAGCAAGGAACATCTGGAACTTCTTTGCCCTTTGAGGTTGCTGGATCAGGGCGATCTTCTTTGGAAAGCAGGTCACGCATCTTACCCTGCCGGAGCATCCTTTGCACAAGCTGGCAGAGTGCTCGGCAGTTCTCAGTCAAGTGGCCTGGCTCTTTGTGGAATTCGCAGTAAGGCTCTGAATATCTAGACATTTGATCGGTTGGTCGGTAGGGCTTCTTGTAGTTTGCCCTATCTTTCATAATTTGGATTACTTCTTGCATGGTCTCGTCGAGATCAGACTCATGCAAGTCATTGTCTTGCTGCCGATGAACTGCTGCTGTTTGCGAAAACAGAGCTAGTGGCAGAAATGGGTATTGAGCACGATCACGGCTCGGGAAGGAGTATCAATGGCATTGAAATCTTCTCTCCTTTCATGAGTGAATTGGGAAATGATTGTGAGGAGACCTCGGAGGCTGCTTATAAGAAGGATCTTCCTCGGATGTAAGTTTGGAGACGAAGCTTGGGTTGCGTTTTTCTCCTCGGATGTATGATTTGGCTAAGGCAATCAACTCTTGTTATGTCCTTGGAGCACGGACATTGGCTTCAAACGTGAGAGGCCCTTCACGGAGACCGTGGATAAGAGCCACTCGGTATATTTCTTGATCAGCAATCTGGATGTCCAAAATCTCTCTTTGGAATCGATCAACAAACTTAGACGAAGTTTCATTTCCACGCTGCTTGATCTCAAAGAGGGCTTCAGGAATGCCCTTTCTCTTGGTGGAGGTAGAGAACCTGAGCAAGGACTCCCTTCGCAGATCAGCAAAGGAAGGGATGGAGTGAGGGCGAAGACCGTAGAACCAGTCTCTCACTTGCCCATCAAATGTTGTGACAAGGAGCTTGCACTTGGTTGCATCTGAAAGGGTTTTGAGAGCAATGGCTGATTCGAAGGCTTGAAGATGATTCACCGGATCAGTCTCTCCGGTGTAGATTGACAGTCGAGGCTCTCTGAAGTTTGCTGGAGTAGGTTCATGGCGAACATTCTCTGTAAATGGCGAAGGTTCTTCTTGTTCCCCTACACCATAAGGAAAAAAGGGGACATAAACTGCAGCTGCAAAAGTGGCAGGAGGATAAAAAGGAAAAGTTGCTGCCGGAGGAGCAAATGCAGGAGCTGCAGGATAAGGGTGACTTCCCTGAAAATTGAGAAATCTAGCAGGACTTCCCCGGGCTGCTTCCCGGAAGAAGTTTTGGCGAGTAGCAAATTCTTCATCTTGAGGTCGCAGAGGAGCTGCAGGCCCTTACGGGAAGGTTGTTGTATAAGGAGGATAGAACGGCGGGCATGCTGGAGGACAAGCTTGTTGATGATCCAATGTTGGTGTTGGGTTGATTGGAGCAGCTGGAGCAGCTGGAGCTACTGCCGGTTGAGAGTCTAGCCGCTGCGTGATTGCATCAAGAATTTGGTTGATTGCTTGGAACTGCTAAGCATTCTCACGATGCGATTGCTCAAAGGCCTCCAGAGAGGATCATCTCTGGGACTTGACTAAGCAAGGCTCTCTGCTGAATTGCGATCTGACATGATTAACTGTCGTTGTTCACCGTCTGTTCGGATCTGAAGGTCGCGTGTTAACTGTTGATGCGCGAAAACGGCACCAGGCAACTAACACGGAGGGAGTGTTCGATCTCAAAAGTTAGGAGAGGAAGAGGGGTGAAGACTGCTGGGGAAGAGGGATGAAGGAAGCTTCTGAGTGCTCGAGAGTGGAGCAAACGCTTGTCAAGGAGGTTGCGGGGATACAGGAGAGGGTGCTGAGAGCAGCCGGGAAGGTTGATGAGAGAAGGAGGTTGATCAGGAGCTGTCGAGCAGACGGTTAATATGACGGTTGTGCTTACAGGTTGGTTACCGAGGGAGCTGAGCTGAGATATGAGGAAGGGAGAGAGAGGGGGCCGCTAGCAGCACTAACAGCAGACTTCGCCCGTCGCGGCTTAAATGCCACTCTTGCGATGGGCTTTCCTTTTATTAATAGCGAGAGTTACAAGCTTGTCAATACACCTTTACAACAAAGACAATAAAGGGTACAAGAAGGAAGTAGGCGGCTAAGGAAAAGTGCCAGAATAGGCCGCGCGGACAGAAGAGCGAAGCCTGCAGGCCGCGCGGTTAAGGGAATCGGGAGACCGCACGGACTGGAGAACCAAAGGCTGGCAGGCCGCGGGACTAAAGGCACAGAGACGGGTGCGGTCTGAGAAACAGAGTCTATAGGAGGAGGGCTGCCTGGCTGACTTCAGGCTTGAGCACCTTGGCGATGATGAGACACCCCCCCCCCCCCATATATGAGAGGCATGGGGGGCTATTTATAGGCCCGAGGAGGTAACGGCTTGCTGTGACGTTACCACCGGTGAGACGGTAACTTGAGCGAGAAGGAGACGGAGTCCGGCGAGTCTGCCATAGGCCGTGCGGACTGGGACTTGGTACTGAAGCTGGAGCTGCTGACGGCAAAATGGGAGACTTATTGGCGGTCTTCGATGCGAGTTCACGGAGTCCGTCACTCCTGAGCTGGGACTGTCCGCCAAGTGCTGGGGTGGCGGATGCTGGAGGACAAGCGGCGGACTACAAGGAGAATCCACTGAGTCTGCCACTACTGAACTGAGCGAGCTTGAAGGGGTGCGAGCAAGAGAGTGCCCGCAGAGTCCGGCGAGTTCACATGAGGTTATGCGGACTGGGACTGCCTTCTGGAGGATCTGATGTCGGGCGGGCTGGAAAAAGTCCGCCACTACTGACTGAGTCCGCGCCAAGATTGCGGACTGAGGAGGGGTTGACCCTGCTGCTACTATCTGAGCCTGTGAAAGTCCAACGGACTGAGGAGGAAGCTAGTACTACTGCCGAGAAGCCGGTGCTAGAGAATGGAAGGGTGGACTGCATAGAGAGTCTGCCAAGTCCGTCGAGTCAGCGGCTGCTGTAAAGCTGAGTTCGCTTACGTTGGAGAGGGAGCCTGGATGTTGCTGTTAGGGTTCACCAATGAAGGCAAACTGGATTTCTTGATTGCACTTCGAGTCCGCCCAGCTCGCGAGGAACTTGGATGTTGTTGCTGGTCTTGGCGGGTAGCCGGAGTTGGAGTTCGCGCCCTGCAGGCGGATTGGAGGAGTCGGCTGCCCATGCGGCTGGTGGCAAGGACTGAGCGACTTGGGGATCTTGACGAGGTAGACAATGCGTGTTGGCGAGGCAGAAGCCGCGGTAGCTAGATGGCGGCTTGGGGGCAGGTAGGTAGTTGAGTCCGGTAGAAAGAGTCCTGCGTAGACAACCTTGCGGTTAAGCTAAAAAAATAGGGGCGGCCTGTAGAGGCGGACTGCGGAAGCAGTCCGCGGACCCTGCCGACCAAGGGAAGGCGCGCGGCCTGGTCGGTCAGACCGCTGAGAATGCGCAATCCGTGCGGCATGATAGGACAGAGAATTCTGTCCGCCCTCCCTAGGGAATCACGGCCTCCAGGAGGAACCCGGGGCAGGCCGCGATGAGCGAGCTAGTTGCCTTGGGAAGGATCGCCAATTTTGGGGTTAACATACTCCTCAGAAGCTACCAAATCAGGAGCAAACCTGCTTAGTTTGATAAACTCAATCTCATACTCGCTCACGGTGAGCTGTCTCTGCTTCAGATGCAGGAATTTATTCATCAGGCGGTCTTGCTCGACCAAGGGTAGAAACTTCTTCAGCAGCATCTTCTTAAACGATTCCTAGGAACAGCCTTCCTTTATACCCTCTCTTTCCCGAATCCACCAGCTCTTTGCCAGGCATTTTAACTGATAGGCTGCAATCATCACCTTCTGTTCTTCTAGAATTTCGGAATACGAAAACATCTCCTCGATGGAGATGATCCAATCATCTATAATCATAAAGTTAGCACTCTCGTCGTAGATGGGATGTCCCAACCACTGTAAGTGCGATATGAAATTCATTTCTGGTGGTATCGCCATCGGGGTCGCCAGAGTTGCAGGGGTATCGGTCACGGCTTGGCCCAAGGCAGGCTCTTGCACTAAAGGTTACTGCGCGGGAGCGGTAGACAACAAAGACTCAATTTGCGATTGCATCGCAACCAATTGTCTTGACAGAGCCTCATTGCTATGACGCAGACCCTCGATAATCGCATCACTTTATGCACCTGATAACAGACCCTCCGATTGGGCAGTCGACCTCGTCGCGGGATGCTTTGGCGGCATTTCTAAAAAGCAAACGAACAACTCATCAAAATCCTAACTTACAACAAAGCCACTAATCTAGTCCAAACCATACTTATAAGACACTTTCTTATCCTGCAACTTGCTCTGGGATTTTATGATGATGCTATGTCCTACTTGGGTTGATATCCTCTCATCCTATTTACTCTTGTGCCTATGACATGAATGCATGATTCTTTATTCTCATTTAAAATAATGTGTGTACATGTGTCATCATGTAAACCTTAACTTAACACGCGTGCTTATGCGATGATATGCAATGTATGCAGTGTTATGCATTCAAAAAAAGCTTTAATGCATGCATGAGCAGCGTACAAATGAAAAGTTATGCATCCCATACTACATAACATCGTATTCAACGAGAAAAGAAAACGTTCTAATAGGCATTTATGTGATGGTGGTTATGCATCTTATACTATATAACCATCACATGTTGCCACCTATGGTGGATCCATATACAAACACATATTATGCATCCCATACTACATAATATGCCCCGTATACTTCTTATCACGCTATGAGGGTAGTGACTATGCTTCGGCTAAGACGTACTGATGACACATCGGTGTGTGTATCAAATGTCACTAAACAACTAAAACTAACAAGAGAAGGTTGCCCGACCAATTGTCAAGCAACCTCCCTCTGATACCAACTATCACAACCCGCATTTTCACCGCATAAAATAACTTATCAGAGTAAGGGAAAATGCGTGTCATGATACCACGTCAGCAGGGGATAACTGCGGACGCTCAGGCAGACGCCCACTTAATCATGAAGAAAGATTGTTTAAGTTATTTTAAGGAAAAAAAATTAGTTAAGTGCAATAGTTAGTTGTATCCTTCGGCTTAATTGCTTATTTAGTTCACGAATCAAAATATAATTATACGCTGCGGAGAAATACATATTTAGATTGACTCTAACATCCTACATGAGTATAAGCGTCCCCAAATGACAACTCATGCAATACAAGACTCTAAATTTATAATAGTAGTAAGGATAGTTTTTACGGTCGCTAAATATAATAGTTATAGTTTTTAAATTATGCAGTGTATGAAGTAGTAGTAATAAATTTTATTCTTAAAAATACCTAACATGCATTCCTAGCATAAATCCTCCCAGAGAGCAAGTAATGCACATCCACTTATAGAGAAATAAGCAGCTAGCAAGTATCAAACAAATAAGAATTCTGTGGGCGCCAACAACTGACACGAACCCACTTACAAAAAAGTATGTCTGAACCAGTAACTAAATAAACAACAGACTACCTCGCTAAGACGAGGCAACAACCACGACCAACACTGCCGCCCAGAAACTCCAAAACTAGCTCTGCTATCCACTACTGCTCTGAACCTGAGGCATTCCAAAGACAGAACATCTCAGCAAGAAAGCACAAATGGTGGCAGAAATTAATAAGCCAAAATAAACAAAGGTCAAAGGGGTACCAACCCAAGAGCAACAGTACTGAAATAAAAGCACAAAAAGAGGAACAAGTCATCATCTGGAAAAAAGACTCTTACGTGATTCATCACGTACAACAATAGTACACCAGAAGCACGAGGCTATAAGGTGACAACATGAATAAGTCGTAAGGAATAAATACAAAACCTTTATTAGGCACCTGTAGTCGACCCTACCCAAAAACACAGGCGAGGTCGTCACTCGTGGACACACCACCCAAAAATACGGTCGAGGTGGTCACTCTTGGGCACACCCACACGAATGTAAAATCCATCTAACAGCGAGGGAGTCTCATACTCTCCACCATACACCGCAGAAACCCAAAAAGCAGGTAGACTTCCACAGGACACTAATGAAGGAAACAAACACTGCGGAGGTGGAATCGTCCACTATCTCCTGCAATCAAGAAAACCACCAAGAAAACACCACATATCTCGAGATTTGGCTCGTCAGATTCTACTGACATTACTACATTAAGGACGCGGTTGATCAACGTATAGGAGCAATTTAAAATCCTAGATAAACTCTAACGCGTTTAATAACGGAAACTAAGGCACATAAAGCCATCATAAGACACTACAAGAACGATCAACATATCCGGACAAAATCGGGTTTACCATGACGAAACATTACAACATCATGTGATCATTGAGAAGGTAAATCATAATATTAATTTGGAAGAATAAGTGTAAAAAATTTAAGGAACATGAAAACATAGCCGTTACCATCAAATCGTACAAGGAGAAACGAGGGGAAACCACCACTTGCCTTGGTTTTACCGGAAAAGTCCTCTGAATCACTCCACGTCGTAGATCGGGACAAAAGGATGCGGGAGGAGTTGAAATCTGAACAAGAACGGCTGAAAAGGTGGTTAGGGCCGAAAAACCCTAACGAGAAATCTCAAGAAATGGGGAAGATATTACCACGATGGCGTAGCTCTCGGTGAGAGCTTTCCGGATCTATGTTCGGATGAAGATTTGGAGCACCGGAGCACCGTCGGCGGCCACCGGAAGATTCACGACAAGGAAACTCTCTCCCCCTCTCAATCGCTCGCTGCTCTAGTTTAGGAGAAAAAAATATCAGAGAAGATGAAGTTCGGTTCTAAACCTAAGTTTAAGAATATATATATAATGTTTATAAAAAATTTTGTCAAAAAAAGGGGTTATTTCGAGCGGTTTCGCGGGAACCCAAAATAGAGGTCCAGGATGACTCCAAATCAAAAAATCCCACCATTAAAGTTGTAGATCTCGGAGCGATGAACAAATTTCATGTTATCCATTTTTTTGTACGACACCGTTTTGACCCTCAAAATGCTGCCCGAACTTAGACTCCACAGACTACTCGAGTATAAATTGGTTTACTCGTGATGGAGGGGTTTACTCGAGTTGGAGAGGATTACTCGAGATGGAGACTCGAGTTGGAGGCTTGGGGAACTCGAGATAGTCATATAGACTCGAGATAAAAGCCATAGAACTCGAGTAGATCAGGTCTACGTGAGATAGAAGGCATGGAACTCGAGTGGATCAGTCGAACGGGCTATCTATGAGCAGTTTCGGGAAAATCAAAAATAAAGTTCTAAGATGGCTCCAGATCGAAAAGTGCCCAACATGAACATTGTAGATCTCGTCGAGACGAGCAAATTTTATGTTGACCATTGTTTCATACGACATCATTTTTACACTCCAAATGGCGCCCGAACGTAAATGACAGGGTAGTACTCGAGATGAATAAAACTACTCGAGAATGAGGGCAAAGTACTCGAGAGGAGCTTCAACTACTCTAGTAAAATCAGTAGGACTAGAGCGAATTCAATATTACTCAAGTAAAACAACAATTATACTCGAGATACAACAATAGTACTCGAGTGGATCAAATGTACTCGAGTAGAATTCAATAATACGGCTTATTTACGAGCAGTTTTGGAAAAATCGAAAGTAGAGGTCCAAGATGGTGTCAAATCGAAAAATGTTCGACATGAAAGTTGTAGATCTCGTCGAGTTGAACAATTTTAATGTTGACCATTTTTTCCTCACGACAAAATATTTACCGTGAAAATAGTGCACGAACGCCGAATGAATAGAACAACTCGAGTAGGTCCATACATTTACTCGAGTAGGTGAAAAGTAGGACTCGTGTATATGTAGCAAAAGACTCGAGTACTTAGGAGTCACTCGAGTAAATAAAACAAAAGACTCGAGTGAATTTGCAGGAAGTACAAATTCTTTGCAAATATAACCTTATGATTAAACTATACCAATGAATTGTAAAATACATTTTTAAATAGTACTTTAATATTAAAATAATCAAGTTTATATATTTTTGAATAAGGAAACTATGAGATCAAAACGGAGGCCCAAACGCGCGCCGAATTGAAAGAAACACACATCGTAGGTGAATAATGACGCTACAAACACAACGACGAAGTAAAAATCAAAATCCGACGAGCCATTCCCGAGATATTAATATTCAAAGTATATGACGAACATAAACAATCCAAAACTTCAATCGCGCGCCGAGACTCCAAAAATGCTCGGATTGAGACGAAACTTGACGAGCAAGTCCAAAATCACTTAACTTAAATTCCAAATGCAAAATTTTCCCATTACAACAAGAATTCGGCCGACTCAATCACACGGATGCGAAAATGCCTTAACGGCATTACGCCACCAACTCTACGTTAAAAGTAACGCCACGACGTCATAAATAGGATGTTGCCTAATCAAATAAAATCATCGAAAAATCGGGGGCGTTACAGTTCACATCCAATGACTGGAGGTTGGTACAGCGGATGTTGGGAATAAAGCTGAGTTTCAACACAGCCTTTCAACCGCAAACGGATGGGCAGACCGAGAGGGTCAATAGGAAAATGGAAGACATGCTTCACATGTGTGTCCTGGAGTTCAGGAAGCAGTGGGAAGATCACCTATACTTGGTGGAGTTCACGTACAACAATAGCTACCAGGCGAGCATACAAATGGCGCCCTTCGAGGCCCTTTATGGTAGAAGATAACGCACACTGTTGTCTTGGTTGGAAACGGGCGAGTCAAAATTGTACAAGCGACAAGAGGTGGAAGATGCTACTTCGTTGGTGCGAACCATTCGGGAAAGGTTGCTAATCGCTCAGGACCGAAAAGCTAAGTACTATAATACCAAGCACAGGAACATGGAATTCACTATTGGTGACTTGGTGTACTTGAAGATCAATCCGTTCAAGAGTGTCTCGCGGGTGCGGCGCTTGAAGAAGCTAAGCCCGAGGTACCTTGGAACGTTTGAGGTTCTGGAGCGGATTGGTGAAGCAACGTATCGGTTGAAGCTATCAGAGGAGCTTAGTGGCCTACACAATGTATTCTATATATCGGTACTACGGAAGGCGGTGCAAGAGCCTTTGCATGTGATCGCGGTGGATCAAGTGTCGCTGGATAATAGTTGACGACGAAGGTCATGCCCGTTCTCATAGAGGACTCGGAAGTCAAGAGGATACGCAACAAAGAGATCAGGATGGTCAAGGTCCGTTGGGACAACTGTAGTGGGGAGGAGCTCTCGTGGGAGCGAGAGCAGACCGTGCTTGAGGAGTACCCAGAGTTAATCCACTCAGGTACCATTTAAGTTTTTTGTTTATCATTCCTTTATGTAATTTCGGGGACGAAATTCTTTTAAGAGGGAGAGAGTTGTAATGCCCCGAAACTCAAAAGACCGATGGGAGGCATTTTGAGCCAAGTTTGGAACTTGGCAGGGGTCACGCGGCCAGGGACATGGGCATGTCCCAGGGCTTGTCGTGCTCGGGTCGACGATCTTGCCGAGAAGTCGACAGTTTTGGAGTCGACGTTCGTCGAGTAGCGAACACGTCCTGAGACACGGGCGTGTCCCAGGTCGTGTCCTTTTAGGGTGGTTGGCCAAGTTGAGTTGGAGGAGAAACACGGCCTGGAGCCCAGGAGTGTTCGGGTATGATACGGGCCTGTCATTTGGTACACGAGTGTGTCCAATACCCGTGTCCTTCACGGGTTGGTGTTGGGCCTATGTCGATGGAGGAACACGACCCACTATGAAAGTGAGCTGTTAGATCAGGAATACTCTAGAGGGGGGGGGGGTGAATAGAGTATTTAGGGTTTATAAAATTTTCTTCTGATTTAATATAGTGCAGGAACAAAATTAAAACAGCAATCCTAACAAACAGCCACAGCACAAATAACAAAAGAAAAGAGAAATCCAAACAACACAAGAATTTATAGTGGTTCCCCTAAACTTGGGTACATACACTCTTCTCCCACTATGTTAGGAATTCACTCAGATTTTTAATCAGGTGCCTGACTCCAATGAGCTTTTGATCAGGTGGTCAAAAACCAATTCTCAAGTCTTTTGATCAGGTGACTTGCAACCAGGAATAACTTTTGATGGGAGTTATAACCCTTTATACAGTGGGGAGGTGAGAGATGATTTTGTCTTCTCTTTCTCAATATACAACTGAGAAGACTGATGTATATTTGATTTTAGCATAGGCTCCCCCTGAGATATAGAATGGTTCAGGTAAAAGAAGCCTTACTTCACTGTGATAGGCCTTCAGTAGTACAACCGTGATCAGCAGCTGTTCAGGAACTTATTTGACAGATAGTGATGTAGTTGTCCTTTGAAGTATCCTGGAGTGTTGAAGACAGAAGACTTTTAATTTTGATTAGGTGTTCTTCTTCTTCTTCAGATAGCTGATGATCTTCAGGACTATGGCTTTTTGATGTGTCAGAATTCTGTGTTGACATACAACAGTGAATCCCTTATTTCAGACTGACTATTTTCTGTATCTGTCGTCTCTCTATATTATGTATCTTGTTCTGTCTGTCTATCTACAGGAAGAAGAGAGAAAATCTCTTTTATATTTCGTGTCAAAAATTGTCTTTTGAAATTTTGAAATCCTCTACAATCAATGCTGACGGCCTTATGAATAAACGACATTGAATTATTTTCCCAACTGTCCCATGGAAAAACGGTAGGTAATAATCCTGGAGAAGACCATGATCAATGCTCTATCTAACAGTTATATTCCAGAGAATATTTGAGCATTAATTACTCAAGAATTATTGCAATGAGAAGGGGACAGAAGGATGGAAAATAACTAAGTCTGGATTCGTCAAACTGATAACAGAAATCGTCGAGCTAAGTTCACAGTTCGTCGAGCTGAGTTGTTGAGTTTGTCGACCAGATGACTTCTGTTCGTCGAGCTGAATTCCAAGATCATCGAGCAGAGAGCAGAACTATACTCTCTAGAAACTTTGCCTTTTCTGTGTATGAAGTTCGTCGAGCTAATATCTGGTTTCGTCGACTGAAGTTCAGCAAAATATTTTTGGACATGGTATAATTTATGATGCTTCTGGATGAAGGTGTTGAAGTGAAGTATCCAGAATTCGTCGACCGAAGTATTGGTTTCGTCGAGCTGAGGAGCACTTAACTGCTGCTTGATAACTCTAGCTTTTGTGGTCACAGTTCGTCGAGCTAAGAATCAAGTTCGTTGACCAAAGTCTGACTCAGGACATAAAATAAAGAGATGTTTTCCGATCTTGAAGTGTGGAAGTATAGTGTCCAAAGTTCGTCGACCTGAGTACCAAGTTCGTCGGGCTCAGCTCAGAGAATTTAATCTGAGATCATCGAGCTGAGCATGACTATCGTCGACCTGAGTTCGACAAACGTCGAACTCATTTTACTTGGTCTATAGAAAAACTGTAAGTCTTGAGTCTCTGACAGTCTTGTTGATAGCTGGTCCATGTGATGTTGATTCTAAGGACTTGGCCTATACTCGAGGACACAACTATGACCCTGGCTATAAATTGTGGGTCATATGATGCTAACTTAGTGAACCTAGCCCAAATCTTACTAGGGATCCAACAATCTCCCCTAATTTGGGTGAGGTCACTAATTATAGACTCAAATCAAAATTGAAAATCACAAGGCAAGAAAGCATATATCTGGCAGAGATCAATAACACATGCAGCAGATATATATATATACATAAGCTTTATTCAAAAATAGAAAGCAGTTATAAGAACATAACGAAGTAAAGCAGTTCAGAATCACTTCTTTTATTTCTTCTCTTTGGGCATTACTTCTTTACCTTTATCTCCAGGCTTGGTAAAGATAATTTCTCTGTTTGGATCTGAAGCTTGCACTTTTCTCATGGTTATATTAGCATCCCCTATAATCTTCAAAGATCTGGCTCTGGGGACAACTGCTTCTGGGTGCAACTTCATGTAGTCATCAACATTAAAAGACTTGTTTGCCTTCTCAAACCTCTTAAGCTTTTCTTTCATGTACTTAGACATTGTGGAATACTCAGAAGGATCCTTTCCTTCAGCTTTGGCCTTATTTATCATAGAAAGGTCTACAAGTTCTTGGAACCTGGCCATTCTAGCTGTATTAGCTGTTTCAGGATCTTCAAAAGGAATAGGAGGAGAATTTTATCTTTTAGGACTTTCAACTTCCTGATCTGCAGGGAATGATAGTTGTTGTTGATGTTGCTGCTGTGGTTGATGCTGAAATTGATGTTGCTTGCTTGAAGAGTAATGCCTATGCTGGTTGCTTTCAGAAGAAGATCTCCCTTAATGTCTCTGATATGTTTGGAATTGGGTAGATCTTTGGAAAGTTGTGCCTGAAGCACCAGTAGCTGGAGGAGGAGGAGGAGGTAGATCTTTTCTGTATTTCTGAGATAGAGGAGGAGAGTATCTTCTGCTTCTCTTCCCCTCTTTTTGTTCATTTTTGGATAACCACATCCAAGCTGGCATCCCTTTATATGGAGTTACCTTCTGGAGAATATAGTAGGGAGTGTCATTCGCTTGATTTGGCTTAGGAGTAAGAGGAGGAGGAGCTTTTCTCTTTTTAGATCTTGGCTTCTTCTTTTTCTTAGCATCCACATCAGAATCCACATCATCATCCTCATCATCATCATCACTACTATCCTGTGGATTATAATATAAAGCATCTAGCTTTTTCAGTATTTCATCAGACATAATGGGTTTCTCAACTTGGAATAGAGCTAGAGTAGATGCTGGAGCTGGAGCTGGAGCTGGAAGAGAAATTTAAAGAGGAGCTGGAGAAATAACTGTGATAGTGCTTTCAGCAGCTGTCTTATTCTCTTCTTCAATGTCAGCCCTGATTAACTCATCCAGATCAGGCAAGGGTGAGTCATCGATTACAAAAGTTAGGACTGAAGGGGAAGAGACAATGGCAGAAAGAACCTTAGGAAGAGGTGAAGTAGGAACCTCTTGAGAAGCAAAGTTGTCCTTAAGATGCTTAGCCACTTTAGGGCTTATTGGAGAGGTGTATGGGATAATAGCCAAATATGGCTTAGTATACTCTCCTGGAAAGAATCTCAAGTATGCAGTATCAAAAATTCTTAACAAATTAACCAAATCTACTGTGGGATTTAAAATGAAATCACCAGCAGTAATTAACTATTATGGGAGTGCATCTTCCATATCCATGTCAGCCTCAATAAACTGAATTAAATCAATAAAATCTATATCTGTAAGCTCTGTATCTACTGCTGTTGCTACTGCCTCTACATTTGCTGGAGCTACTGAAATTGAAACTGAGACTGATGCTACTTGAGCTGCTGCAGCTTCTTCATCAAGCATATCCCACTGCCTGGTTGCAGTATCAACTGGAGCCAGGCCCCTCAATTAAGAGGGGGCAGCAGAAAGGGCAGAGATTTGAGCAGATAGTGTAGAGATGGAAGTAGCAAGAGGTGTAATGGCCTCTGCTATGAGGGTTTTGAGGAGGGGTGTGATGAGAGCAAGGACAAAAGAGATGGTGGAGGGGTCTAGTGTTGGAGTGGCAGTTGGTGTTGAGGTGGAAACAGTTGGAGAGATGGTAGATGTTGGTGAGGATGGAGGAGGGACATCTGACATGTGGACATCCTGTGTGGATGGATGTGGAGGAGGAGGAGAATTGAGAGGAGATGTCAGCAGATGAAGGATGGGATGGAGGACAAGTGTGGTGGAAGAGGAGATGAAGGTGGTGTTATGGCTGGTATATCATTGGGGGATTGGGGTGATTGAGGTGGAGTGGGTTGATAGTATTCTTGGGTGGGTGAGGAAGGGACATCAGTGAGGTCTATTGGTGGAGACGTGGCAGGTAATGTAGCTATAGTAGGAAGATGATCAGAGGTTTGTGGTTGTTGATGTGGTTGAAGTTGTTGTTGGAGTTGTGGATGTGGTTGAAGAGAGGGAGTATTAACTGTGGAGGGTGATTGTTGTTGAGTTGCTGGAAGGGATGGAGGTGTGGGGATGATCTCTTCAGCAGGGTGGGGAGTGGCTCTGATAGCCCTTGTGCTTTCAGAAGCTGGGGTGGAAGAGGTTGAAGCCTTGGATGGCTTGGATATGGTCCTCTCCTACCTGCCAAACAAGGCACAGGTGAGCCTCTTGCTGACATTAATGAATGTGGTCGGGGATACCAGTGATTCAGCAACCTTCTCCTTCAGGAAGATCCCTAGGATCCTTCCAAAACAGACTTCCTTCTTATTGTTCTTTTTCTTTATTATATCAAATATGATCGGAGCCCAGTCTACTTGTTTCTTATTTACCACTGCACACATGACCAAAAATTGATGCCTAGTAATGTAGTCATGGGCAGTGTGCTTGCCTAACAAGACTTTCCCAACAATATATACCAGAAATTTATATTCTGCAGATAAATGTTTCTTCAACAGTTTATGGGGATTATTTACAACATAACCCATCAAACTTAACATCATATCATATTCCTCAGAATCTATTTCCAGTTCTTCTTCTCCATTGTTCAATCCAAAAATTTCAGTTAATACTGCGGGAGAGAGAGTTATAGCGTTACCCGCAATTGTTCTGGTCAGGGTATTCTCTTCTGATGTTGATGAAGTGTAGACTCATTCTCTATTTTCTGTTCCAAATAGTTTGATTTTGGTTGTCATCAGGGTATTTAGTTGTTGCTCTTCCAGAAGTTCCAGAATACTCAGAAAGTTTGGGTCTGAGTGTTGAAATGAGTCGAAGTCGACATCGAAGCCGGTGATGAACTTCATTGCATCTAGGGTTCCTGCTTGAATCGCCATGAAATCACCAGCAATAGAGAAAAATAGCGATCAAGGTCAAAGGGAACAAAAAGCGTGGGACGGAGGTCGAAGAAAACTTAGTTATAAGATTTTCTGGAATATGAATTGACAAACTCCGTTCCACGAAAAATAAGAAATTCTTCGACCTGAGATCGACGAAATAATTGATAGTGAAATAATTCGTCGAGCTCAGCTGGAAGAGTTGAAGACATTTCATCGAGCTCCGTTCGACGAAAGTTTTCTGAAGTGGATTCATCGATCACTATTTGACGAAAACAACTTCACTCAGAAAGAGTTCGTCGACCTTCGTTCGACGAATATCTCCCGAACTTTCCCTAGTTCGTCGAGCTCCGTTCGACAAACTCTGGATAATTCGTCGAGTACAGACAGAAACTAAACTAAGTCTTCTCCATTGATCATTCCAAGCTGATTTATAAAGAATAAGTGATTTCTCTCATCCAAAGGTTTGCTAATATATCAGTTCTTTGTAAATCACTGTAGATATAGACAAGATTAATTTTGTTTTTGTCTACACACTCTCTAATGAAGTGATGCCTAATGTCTATATGCTTAGTCTTACTGTGATGTACTGGATTTTGTGCTATTGCTATAGCACTTGTGATATCACAAAAGAGAGTTGAATTATTTAAGTTGAGACAATAGTCTAGGAGTTGGTTTTGGATCCACAACATCTGAGAACAACAACTGTCTGCTGCAATATATTCTACTTCAGCAGTTGAGGTGGATACAGAAGACTGTTTCTTGCAAAACCAAGATACCAACCTCATACCAAGAAACTGACAAGTCCTTGAGGTGATTTTTCTATGTACCCTGCATCCAGCAAAGTCAGCATCTGAAAATCCAGTTAAATCAAATTTTGACTCAGTAGTATACCATAGGCCTAGACTAGGACAACCATTTATATATCTCAAAATTCTTTTTAAGAAAATTAGATTAGATTCTTTAGGGTTCACTTGGAACCTAGCACAAAGGCATGTGGCAAGTATGATATCAGGTCTGCTTGCTGTTAGATATAGTAGGGACCCAACAATGTCCCTATATAGTTTCTGATCCACAGGTTTCCTATGTGTATCAGAGTCAATCACAGCATTAGTAGACATAGGTGTTTTTTTTGGTAAAACATCAACCATCCCAAACTTCTTTATAAGCTCTTTAGCATACTTAGCTTGAGAGATGAAGATGCCATCAGGCAACTGCTTCACTTGGAGACCAAGGAAGTAGGAAAGCTCACTCATGCTACTCATTTCAAATTTTGAATCCATGAGGTCAGAGAACCTCTTGTATAATTTGGAATCAGTAGACCCAAATATGATGTCATCCACATATATTTGCACTAACAATATTTGATCCTTATGATGTCTAGTGAAAAGTATTCTATCTACTATGCCTCTAATGAATTTATGCTCTATCAAAAAGCTGGCTAGGGTCTCATACCAAACTCTTGGAGCTTTCTTGAGACCATAAAGAGCTTTATGCAATTTGAAAACATGATAAGGGTGAGTTGGAGAGACAAAATCTAGAGGTTTTTCAACATAAACCTCTTCTTTAAGTACTCCATTCAGGAGTGCACTCTTCACATCCATCTGATACACCTTGAATATCTTGTAGGCTGCATAGGCCAAGAATATTCTGATGGCCTCTAACCTTGCCATAGGTGCAAAGGTTTGGTCATAATCTATTCCTTCCTCTTGCCTGTATCCATGAGCAACAAGCCTAGCCTTGTTCCTCACTATTGCACTTTGGGCATAAAATTTATTTCTGTATACCCATTTGGTTCCAATGACTGGATAGTCTTGGGGTCTTTGAACCAAATCCCAAACTCTACATCTCTCAAATTGATTTAATTCCTCCTACATTGCAATGATCCAGTGGGGATCTTGCTCAGCATCATGGATGGATTGAGGTTCAACCTGAGAGAGAAAACAGGCATGAATCAAATCTTGGTTGAGTTGATGCCTGATATGTACACCTGCTGATATGTCTCCAATCACTTGAGATCTGGGGTGATCCCTTAGTGTGACAAGATCAGTGGGTGGAGTTGGTTCTATAACAACATTAGGAACTAATTCCTCTTGTGGAATTATGTTTGCTATTGGGGGAATAACAATCCCTTCAGTGCCTTCATATTCACTATCTTCATTGACTTGTGGAGAAGGATGTGTTGGAACCTCTTGGGTTACCTTGTTCAATTCTTCACTGATCAAAAAGATCATCAATCCTTGGCAGGGGATATCTATTATTAATGGTTACCTTGTTCAATTCTCTGTAATCGATGCAAAGCCTCATCGATCCATCTTTCTTCTTGACGAACAAAACAGGAGCACCCCATGGAGAAGAACTTGATCTAATAAAATCACACCTCAGCAACTCATCGAGATGAGTACGCAACTCGTCCAACTTACACGGAGCCATACGGTACGGTGCTTTGACAATAGGATGAGTACCTGGCTCAAGGTCTATCACAAACTCTATCTCCCTTTCAGGAGGAAGTCCTGGAAGACTATCAGGAAAGACATCTGGAAACTCTCGCACCACCTAGAAATCCTCAAGATGTGGTGTAACAGAAGCTGTTTCTAGAGCAACAATAGAAACTAAAAATGCCTCGCAACCAGACTCTATACCACGACCAGCACGTACCGCAGAAATGACAAGGGAAACTCTGTCATGATATCCATGGACGCTCATAGTTTGGCCGTCGTCCATCCTAAAATCCAATTGCTTAGCCCTACTCTAGATGACCGCATCATACTTGGACAGTCAGTCCATGCCCAAAATCACGTCGAAATCAGCCAGATCTCATATCAACAGATCCGGATAGGCCAGAAAATTGCCAAGATTAATTGGGCATCTCAGAACTCCTTGATTAGATATCACCGAATCACCAGAAGGGAGATTGACATTGAAGGAGTCTCCTAATTGATCCACATCCAGGCGATGTTTATCATCAAACCTCCGGGCCACGAAGAAATGGGTGGCACCCGAATCGAAAAGAACGCGCGCCCACCTATTCCACACCTTAAAATCCCCTAAAACCGTAACATACATAACTAAACGAACGACAACTAGGGAAACAACGACAAATAATAAAGATAAATTAAACTGAGTCTAACCTGTTATCACTTGTGTAGAGGTTTGGGCTTCCTCGCTGCTCATCACGTTCAACTTTTCTTTTCCTTTATCCAGGTTCGGTGGCGGCGGCATAGCTCAAAGTGGGGCAGGCTGCATTGGGGGCTGAACCTGGGGGCACGAAGACTTCTGGCGTCCCTTCTCCCCCCACTAAAAGCAATTCCTTTCTTTCATCCAGCACCGACTCACATCATTACCCTTCCTTGCACAGAATGAGCACACTAGCTCTCCCTTGGGTGCACCTTGGATGGCGTGCACCTACTGTTGCTTCAGGGTGGCAGTCCTCTTGAAACACCTTTCGTAAGGGTGGCCAGGACGACCACAGAAGCTATACACTTCCTTACTTTTCTTCTTTGAAGAAGGGCCAGATGCCCTGCAGCTACCATCCTCAACGCCTTTCCTTTTCTCTTTCCTCGCCGCAGCACCGCGGTTCTTGGCATTTTCAATCGCCTCCACTTTCAAAGCGGTTTATACTACTTCAGCATAACTTTCAGCTCGTTAAGCGCATGACAACTGCTGGACATCGCTTCTTAGTCCACCAAGGAAACACTTAAATCTACCCTCTGTTGATGCACGAAAACGGCACCGGGAAGCTAACACGGAGGGAGTGTTCGATCTCACAAGCTAGGAGAGGAAGAGGGGTGAAGACTGCGGGGGAAGAGGGATGAAGGAAGCTTCTGAGTGCTCGAGAGTGGAGCAAACACTTGTCAAGGAGGTTGCTGGGATAGAGGAGAGGGTGCTGAGAGCAGCCGGGAAGGCTGATGAGAGAAGGAGGTTGATTAGGAGCTGTCGAAAAGACGGTTAATATGACAGTTGTTCTTGCAGGTTGGTTGCCGAGGATGCTGAGCTGAGCTATGAGGAAGGGAGAGAGAGGGGGGCCGCTAGCAGCAACAACAGTAGACTTCGCCCGCCGCGGCTTAAATGCCACTCTTGCGACGTGCTTTCCTTTTATTAATAGCGAGAGTTACAAGCTTGCCAATACACATTTACAATAAAACAATAAAGGGTACAAGAAGGAAGCTGGCGGCTAAGGAAGAAGTGCCAGAAGAGGCCGCGCAGACTGAAGAGCGAAGCCGGCAGGCCGCACGGTTAAGGGAATTGGGACACCGCGCGGACTGGAGAACCAAAGGCTGGCAGGCCGGACGACTAGAGGCACAGAGACGGGTGCGGTCTGAGAAACGGAGTCCGCAAGAGGAGGGTTGGCTTGCTAACTTCGGGCGTGAGCACCTTGGCGATGATGAGACCCCCCCCATACATGAGATGCATGGGGGGCTACTTATAGGAACGAGGAGGTAACGTCTTGCGGTGACGTTACCCCCAGTGAGACGGTAACTTGAGCGAGAAGGAGACGGAGTCCGCCGAGTCCGCCGAGTCCGCCATAGGCCGCACGGACTGGGACTTGGTACTGAAGTCGGAACTGCTGACGGCAAAATGGGATACATAGTGGCGGACTACGATGCGGGTTCGCGAAGTGCGTCACTGCTGAGCTGGGACTGTCCGCCAACTGCTGGGGTGGCAGATGCTGGAGGACGAGTGTCGGATTGCAAGGAGAATCAACTGAGTCCGCCGCTGTTGAACTGAGCGAGCTGGAAGGGGTGCGAGCAGGAGAGTGCCCGCAGAGTCCGGCGAGTCCACACGAGGTTATGTGGACTGGGACTGCCTTCTGGAGGATCTTATGCCTGGCGGGCTGGAAAAAGTCTGCCACTACTGACTGAGTCTGTGCTAAGATTGCGGACTGAGGAGTGGTTTACCCTGCTGCTACTAGATGAGCCTGTGAAAGGCCTACGGACTGAGGAGGAAGCTGGTACTGCTGCCGAGAAGCCGGTGTTGGCGAAGGGAAGGGCGGACTGCATAGAGAGTCTGCCAAGTCCGTTGAGTCCGCGGCTGCTGCGAAGCTGAGTCCGCTTGTATTGGTGAGGGAGCCTGGCTGTTATTGTTGGGGTTCACGAATAAAGGCGGACTGGAAGTCTTGATCGCACTTCGAGTCTGCCCAGCTCGCGAGGAACTTGGACGTTGCTGCTGGTCTTGGCGGGTAGCCGGAGTTCGAGTCCGCGCCCTGCAGGCGGATTGGAGGAGTTGGCTGCCCATGCTGCCAGTGGCAAGGACTGAGCGACCTGGGGATCTTGACGAGGTAGACCGCGCTTGTTAGCGAGGCAGAAGCCGCGGTAGATGGCTAGAGGCTTGGGGGCAGGTAGGTAGTTGAGTCCGGCAAAAAGAGTTCTGCGGACACAACATTGCAGTTAAGCTGAAAAAACGGGGGCGGCCTGCAGAGGCGTACTGCGGAAGCAGTCCGCGGACCCTGCCGACCAAGGGAAGGCGCGCAGCCTGGTCGGTCAGACCGCTGAGACCGCGCAAGCTGCACGGCCTGAGCGGACAGAGAATTCTATCTTCCCTCCCTAGGGAATCACGGCCTCCAGAATGAACCCGGGGCAGGCCGCGATGAGCGAGCTAGCTTCCTTTGGAAGGATCACCGATTTCGGGGTTAACATAATCCTCACACTTTTTTAAGTTCCGAATAGAACTTCGAAAAAGCTGGAGACCCAAAAAAATTGTGATCTACCCCAACAAAAAGAGAAGGGGGCAAGGAGAGATAGAACATGAAGCCTCTCCTTAGGAGTTTGGTGCTGCCTGTCTATTTTCCTGCAAGAGGAAAGTTAGGGTAGGTATGTATGGGTGGTATATCGTGTGTGTACCTGAGTTTTCTTTTGCAAAATGAAGATGTGTCTTCCACTAAGTTCTGCAAAAGGTAAGTATGTGGAAAACATAGAAGCATAATAACTTGCAAGTACCTGAATGGTGGCTTGTAAGCACCTGTTATCCTCTGCAAAAAAGGAAGGATGAAGAGTATACAAGAAGGAAAAAATGAGCTGCAAGTACCTAGACGGAACTTGCAAGTCTTTGCTGGTTACTGCAAAAGTGAGGTTTAGAAACAAATTCGGGAGTAGAGAAAGCTGCAAATACCTGAAGGCAATTTGCAGGTATCTACTGGTCTCTGAAAAAAAGAGTTAAAAGTAGGCGCAGTATATGAAAGTAACTTGCAAGTACCTGTGAAGAAACTTGCAAGGGTCGGAAGATCTCTGCAAAATGAGAGTTAGGAACAAGCATGGTATATGTGAGTAACTTGCAAGTACATGCGAAGAAACTTGCAAGGGTCTACTGATCTCTATAAGAAGAGGGTTAGGAGCAGGTATTGCATACAAAAAATGAGCAGCAAGTACCTGGATATGACTTGCAGGTGTCTGCTAACCACTGCTAAGAAAAGAGTGAGTAGTAGAAATAAAATAATGAATTGAACTGCAAGTACCTGGATGAGGCTTGCAGGTGTCTGCTAACCACTGCTAAGAAAAGAGTGAGTAGCAGACATAGAATAATGAATTGAACTGCAAGTACCTGGATCAGGCTTGCAGGTGTTTGTTGATCTCTACAAAGAGAAGAGTTAGAAGCAGATAATATATGAAAGAAGCTTGCAAGTACCTGTGAAGAAGGCTTGCAAGTGTCTGCTAGTCTCTGCAAGAAAAAAGTTAAAAGCAGACAAAACATGAAAATAGATTGCAAGTACCTGTGAAAAAGGCTTGCAAGTGTCTGCTAGTCTCTGCAAGAAAAGAGTTAGGAGTAGACATATATATATGAAAGGAGCTTGCAAGTACCTGAGAGAAGGCTTGCAAGTGTCTACTAGTCTCAGCAAGAAAAGAGTTAGGAGAAGACAACACATGAAAAGAGCTTGCAAGTACTTTGGAAGAAGGCTTACAAGTGCCTGCTAGTCTCTGCAAGAAAAGAGTTAGGAGCAGACAAAACATTAAAAGAGCTTTCAAGTACCTGTAAAGAAGGCTTGCAAGTGTCTGCTAGTCTCTGCAAGAAAAGAGTTAGGAGTAGACAAAACATGAAAAGAGCTTGCAAGTACCTATGAAGAAGGCTTGCAAGTGTCTGGTAGTCTCTGCAAGAAAAAAGTTAGGAGCATACATACATATATGAAAGGAGCTTGCAAGTACATGAGAGAAGACTTGCAAGTGTTAACTGTTGATGAGATAAGGCGAATATGACCATATAGCAAGGAAAATGCCTGATGAACTCTTTATCATGAAGCCCAGATCAATAAATCGAGCGTTAACTGTTGATATGGCTGGATGGACATGATCAGATTAGCAGAGAAGGAACTAGACGAATTATGTCAATCTTAACTAGATTGCAATAGCATGGCTTGATGATCGAGGAGAGTAAGATTCTTTGATGAATGTTTCATACCATTAGATTGTGATAAGAGTAATGAATAACACTGTGAACCATCATCTGATAGAGCTTGAGCAAGCGATGCATATATGATGAGAATAAGTAAAGTGAATGCTGGAAATCCTCTTGGTAGGTCGGATTAACTTGTTCACCTGTAAAAGAAGGCAGTTGACAAAAAGGAGGTCTATACTCGGAGATGACTAAAGAAGGTTGGATGCTGCAACAGGTGTTCCCTGTGGGCCTTATGCATCGCTTGCCTGAGAAAATCATCCGAATAAAGTCCTACTCAAAGCGGGCTGGCCGCGCATCCTCTAGGACGACACAAAGGAGAAAAGCAAGGGAAATCTTGAGAAGGATCGCTAGATACACTGCTCTCTTGCCTTGGGTACAATTATCACTGAACAATGAGACTAGTTGCGCTAAGAGGCCTATTGCTTGTCTGTGGATTGATTAGTGGAGTTATGGGATCCCGAGAAGGCACGGCTTGACAGTAACAGAGATTGTTCGGCCATCACAGTTATGAGATGATCAAAGAGACAAGGCTATGCTTGATCGCCATTGCTTGTCAAGCAAATATCACCGTAAATGTAATGTATCCTTTGCGAAGCACAGCAGAGCTAACACATGGGGCTCACCTCGCACACACTCTGTGTTAGATGCCGGCTAGGATCCAAAGTCTGAATCCCAACAATGTAGATTGAACGTCTCCCACTACACATATGGGTATACTCCTGTTATATGTGGTTGAAGCGGTCGTGCTAGAGAACAAACTACAGATGGAGCATTTCGGACTTGGTGATATCTCACGGGTGTAGTGATCTCTTTGGCAAAGAGAAAAAGATAGAGAAGGAAGCATCACAAGAAGGGAAATGTGTCAGTATAAGATCCCAGATAAAAGCTTTGTTGAAAAACAGTAATGAACACTGAAAAGTGCTTTGAAATGAATATGTATGAAATGAGTAAGGGCAAGAGTTGAGATAACCCATCAAAGTTATGAGGAGCTTTGTGGAATAGTGATGTCCATTATTTGCTTAGAATAGCCTTCCAAGCACACCCTCGTGGTCGGCATCGAAGAATTCAATAATTTTGTTAACAACGAGGAGAGGAGGTTCTTCGACTAGGTTCACTCCTTTTGAGGAGCAAGGAACATCTGCAACTTCTTTGCCCTTTGAGGTTGCTGGATCAGGGCTATATTCTTTGGAAAGCAGGTCACGCATCTTACCCTGCCGGAGCATCCATTTCACAAGCTGGCGGAGTGCTCGGTAGTTCTCAGTCAAGTGGCCTGGCTCTTTGTGGAATTCGCAGTAAGGCTCTGAATCTCTAGACCTTTGATCGGTTGGTCGGTAGGGCTTCTTGTAGTTTGCCATATCTTTCATAATTTGGATTACTTCTTGCATGGCCTCGTCGAGATCAGACTCATGCAAGTCATTATCTTGCTGTCGATGAACTGTTGCTGTTTGCGAAGGCGGAGCTAGTGGCAGAAATGGGTCTTGAGCACGATCACGGATCGGGAAGGAGTATCGATGGGGTTGAAATCTTCTCTCCTTTCATGAGTGAATTGGGAAATGATTGTGAGGATACCTCGGAGGCTGCTTATGAGAAGGATCTTCCTCGGATGTAAGCTTGGAGACGAAGTTTGGGTTGCTTTTTTCTCCTCGGATGTATGAGTTGGTAAGGAAATCAACTCTTGGTATGTCCTGGGAGCACGGACATTGGATTCAAACGTGAGAGGCCCTTCGCGGAGACCGTGGATAAGAGCCACTCGGTACATTTCTTGATCAGCAATCTCAATGTCCAAAATCTCTCTTTGGAATCGATCAACAAACTGAGACCAAGTTTCATTTCCACGTTGCTTGATCTCAAAGAGGGCTTTAGTACCGCCCTTTCTCTTGGTGGAGGTAGAGAACCTGAGCAAGAACTCCCTTCGCAGATCAGCAAAGGAAGTGATGGAGTGAGGGAGAAGACCGTAGGACTAGTCTCTCACTTGCCCATCAAAAGTTGTGACAAGGAGCTTGCACTTGGTTTCATCTGAATGGGTTTTGAGAGCAACGACTGATTTGAAGGCTTGAAGATGCTTCAACGGATCAGTCTCTCTGGTGTAGATTGGTAATCGAGGCTCTCTGAAGTTTGCTGGAGTAGGTTCATGGCGAACATTCTCTGTAAATGATGAAGGTTCTTCTTGTTCCCCTACAACATAAGGAAAAAAGGGGACATAAACTGCAGCAGCAAAAGAGGCAGGAGGATAAAAAGGAAAACTTGCTGCAGGAGGAGCAAATGCAGGAGCTACAGGATAAGGGTGACTTCCCTGAAAATTGAGAAATCTAGCAGGACTTCCCCGGCTGCTTCCCGGAAGAAGTTTTGGCGAGTAGCAAATTCTTCATCTTGAGGTCGCAGAGGAGCTGCAGGCCCTTGCGGGAAGGTTGCTGTATAAGGAGGATAGAACGGCGGGCATGTTGGAGGACAAGCTTGCTGGTGATCCAATGTTGGTGTTGGGTTGATTGGAGCAGCTGGAGCAGCTGGAGCTGCTGCTGGTTGAGAGTCTAGCCGCTGCGTGATTGCAGCAAGAATTTTGTTGATTGCTTGGAACTGCTGAGCATTCTCACGACGTGATTGCTCAAAGGCCTCCCAGAGAGGATCATCTCTAGGACTTGACTGAGCAAGGTTCTCGGCTGAATGGCGATCTGACATGGTTAACTGTCGCTGTTCACTGTCTGTTCAGATCTGAAGGTTGCGTGTTAACTGTTGATGCGCGAAAACTGCACCGGGCAGCTAACACGGAGGGAGTGTTCGATCTCACAAGCTAGTAGAGGAAGTGGGGTGAAGACTGTGGGGGAAGAGGGGTGAAGGAAGCTTCTGAGTGCTCGAGAGTGGAGAAAACGCTTGTCAAGGAGGTTGCGGGGATAGAGGAGAGGGTGCTGAGAGCAGTCGGCAAGGTTGATGAGAGAAGGAGGTTGATCAGGAGCTGTCGAGCAGACGGTTAATATGATGGTTGTGCTTGCAGGTTGGTTGCCTAGGGAGTTGAGCTGAGATATGAAGAAGGGAGAGAGAGGGGTCGCTAGCAGCGGTAACAGCAGACTTCGCCAGCCACTGCTTAAATGCCACTCATGCGACGAGCTTTCCTTTTATTAACAGCGAGAGTTACAAGGTTGCCAATACACCTTTACAACAAAGCAATAAAGGGTACAAGAAGGAAGCAGGCGGCTAAGGAAGAAGTGCCAGAAGAGGCCGCGCAGACAGAAGAGCAAAGCCGGCAGGCCGCGCATTTAAGGGAATCGGGAGATCGCGCGGACTGGAGAACCAAAGGCTGGCAGGCCGCGCCACTAAAGGCGCGGAGATGGGTGCTGTTTGAGAAACGGAGTCCGCAGGAGGAGGGCTGGCTGGCTGACTTCAGCTTGAGCACCTTTGCGATGATGAGACCCCCCCCCCCATATATGAGAGGCATGGGGGGCTATTTATAGGCCTGAGGAGGTAACGTCTTGCGGTGACGTTACCCCCGGTGAGACGGTAACTTGAGCGAGAAGGAGATGGAGTCCGTCGAGTCCGCCATAGGCTGCGCGGACTGGGACTTGGTACTGAAGCAGGAGCTGCTGACGGCAAAATGGGAGACTTAGTGGGGGACTGCGATGCGGGTTCGCGGAGTCCGTCACTGCTGAGCTGGGACTGTCCGCCAATTGCTGGGGTGGCAGATGATGGAGGACAAGCGACGGACTGCAAGGAGAATCCGCTAAGTCCGCCACTGCTGAACTGAGTGAGCTTGAAGGGATGCGAGCAAGAGAGTGTCCGCAGAGTCCGACGAGTCCACACTAGGTTATGCGGACTGGGACTGCCTTCTGGAGGATCTGATGCCTGGTGGGTTGGAAAAAAGTAGGCCACTACTGACTGAGTCTGCGCCAAGATTACGGACTGAGGAGGGGTTGACCCTGCTGCTACTAGCTGAGCCTGTGAAAGGCCTGCGGACTGAGGAGGAAGCCGGTACTGCTGCCTAGAAGCTGGTGCTAGAGAATAGAAGGGCGGACTGCGTAGAGAGTCCGCCAATTCCGTCGAGTCCGCGGCTACTGTGAAGCTGAGTCCACTTGCGTTGGAGAGGGAGCCTGGATGTTGCTGTTGGGGTTCACCAATGAAGGCGGACTGGAAGTCTTGATCGCACTTCGAGTCCGCCAAGCTCGCGAGGAACTTGGACGTTGTTGCTGGTCTTGGCGGGTAGCCGGAGTTGGAGTCCGCGCCCTGCAGGCGGATTGGAGGAGTCGGCTGTCCATGCTGGTGGTTGCAAGGACTGAGCGACTTGGGGATCTTGACGAGTTAGACCGTGCGTGTTGGCGAGGCAGAAGCCTCCGTAGTTGGCTGGCGGCTTGGGGGCAGGTAGGTAGTTGAGTCCGACAGAAAGAGTCCTGCGGAGACAACCTTGTGGTTAAGCTGAAAAAACGGGGGCGGTCTGCAGAGGCGGACTGCGGAAGCAGTCCACAGACCCTGCCGAACAAGGGAAGGCGCGTGGCCTGGTCGGTCAGATCGCTGAGACCGCGCAAGCCGCGCGGCCTGAGAGGATAGAGAATTCTGTCTGCCCTCCCTAGGGAATCACGGCATCCAAGAGGAACCCGGGGCATGCCGTGATGAGCGAGCTGGCTTCCTTGGGAAGGATCACCGATTTCGGGGTTAACACCCTCCTCAGAGGCTACCAAATCAGGAGCAAACCTGCTTAGTTTGCTAAACTCAATCTCGTACTCGCTCACGGTGAGCTGTCTCTGCTTCAGATGCAGGAATTTATTCATCAGGCGGTCTTGCTCGACCGAGGGTAGAAACTTCTTCTGCAGCATCTTCTTAAACGATTCCTAGGAACAGCCTTCCTTTAGACCCTCTCTTTCCCGGATCCACAACAGGTCTTTGCCAGGCCTTTTAACTGATAGGCTGCAATCATCACCTTCTGTTCTTCTAGAATTCCGGAATACGAAAACATCTCATCGATGGAGATGATCCAATCATCTATAATCATAAAGTTAGCACTCCCGTCGTCGGTGGGAGGTCCCAACCGCTGGAAGTGCGATATAAAATTCATTTCTGGTGGTATCGCCATCGGGGGCACCAGAGGAGCAGGTGTATCAGACATAGCTTGGCCCAAGGCAGGCACTTGCACTAAAGTTTGCTACGTGGGAGCGGTAGAAAACAAAGACTCAATTTGCGATTGCATCACAACCAATTGTCTCGACAGAGCCTCATTGCTCTGATGCAGACCCTCGATAATCGCATCACTTTGTGCACCTGATGACTCACCCTCCGATTGGGCCGTCGACCTCGTCATGGACGCTTTGGCGGCATTTATAAAAAGCAAACGAACAACTCATCAAAATCCTAACTTACAACAAAGCCACTAAACTAGTTCAAACCATACTTATAAGACACTTGCTTATGCTGCAACTTGCTCTAGGATTTTATGATGATACAATGTCCTACTTGGGATGATATCATCTCATCCTATTGACTCTTGTGCCTATGACATGAATGTATGTATTCTTTATTCTCATTTAAAATAATGTGTGTACATGTGTCATCATGTAAACCTAAACTTAGCACGCGTGCTTATGCGATGATATGCAATGTATGCAGTGTTATGCATTAAAAAAAAGCTTTAATGCATGCATGAGCGGCGTACAAATGAAAAGTTATGCATCCCATACTACATAACATCGTATTCAACGAGAAAAGAAAAGGTTCTAATGGGCACTCATGTGATGGTGGTTATGCATCTCATACTATATAACCGTCACATGTTGCCGCCTATGGTGGATCCATATACCAACACATATTATGCATCCCATACTACAAAATATGCTCCGTATACTTCTTATAATGCTATGAGTGTGGTAACTATGCTTCGGCTAAGACGTACTGATGACACATCAGTGTGTGTATGAAATGTCACAAAACAACTAAAAGTAACAAGAGAAGGTTGCCTGACCAATTGTCAAGCAACCTCCCTCTGATACCAACTGTCACAACCCGCATTTTCACCACATAAAATAACTTATCAGAGTAAGGGAAATGCGTGTCATGATGCCACGTTAGCAGGGATAACAGCGGATGCTCAGACAGACACCCACTTAATCATGCAGAAAGATTGCTTAAGTTATTTTAAGGAAAAAAATAGTTAAGTGCAATAGTTAGCTGTATCCTTCAGCTTAATTGCTTATTTAGTCCACGAATAAAAATATAATTATACGCTGCGGAAAAATACTTATTTAGATTGACTCTAACATCCTACATGAGTATAAGCGTCCCCAAAGGACAACTCATGCAATACAAGACTCTAAATTTATAATAGTAGTAAGGATAGCTTTTACGGTCGCTAAATATAATAGGTATAGTTTTTAAATTATGCAGTGTATGAAGTAATAGTAATAGATTTTATTCTTAAAAATACCTAACATGCATTCCTAGCGTAAACCCTCCCAGAGAGTAAGTAATCCACATCCACATTGTTGGAACACCCTATTACTAATTTGGGTCAGGATCACTATGTCTCTAGGAAACCTGTGTTTGACCTCCTGTATAGATATAAATGTCAATTAGAATTGAGTCTAAGGGATAGAAGTCTATGTTTGGAAGCTGCCCTCAAGAGCAAGCCTTTTTCAGTTTGATACTAAGTCATATCGTCGAGCTCAGCATGACGATTCGTCGAAGTCCGATCGACGATCGTCTAGCTCAACTTCGACAGATCGTCGAACTTCATTCGACGATCGCTGAGCTCAACTTCATCATATCGTCGAACTCCATTCGACGATCGGTGAGCTCAGTACGACGATCTTTGACTCAGTATTGGATCTCTATCTCTGAGCTCAGTTCGACGATCTTTGAGCTCAGATCGACGATATTTTGTTGCAGTATAAGTTCATATCGCTGAGCTCAGTTCGACGATAGCAGAGCTCAATTCGACGTTTTCAGATAACTTCAAGGATTTTTCAAGATTCAAATTCAGATCAGTTAAGGAGTTATTCTGCAATTAATTCAGAAGATTTTCTAGCCGTTTTCATTTATTTCTGGACCAAGTTTCAAGGGTTTTTCAAGCAATGTTTCTTTGGACTTTCCTCCAGAAGACATTTTGCAATTAAGGATGCAATTAATGCAGGCCAACGACAATTCTTGACAGAGGATGTTTTACTATTCAGTATTAGAGAATAAAAGAAAAGAAGATTTTTGAATCACACAGAACTAAGTATTCAGAACAAGAACAAGCACAAAATATTCTCTGTCTCAAAAGAATTCTCTGAAGAACGCACATCCAAGGAGATCAAACTTTCTGAAATCCTCAGATCTCTCTTGTCTCAAGTGTTCAAGGCCAACATCTTTCAAGACTCCAAACATCCAACATTTCAGTTGATTGCTGAAATCATCTATTGCTGGAGATCAACTTTTGAAGGCCTATCACCCTACAACAAAGCTTCTTTTCCTGAAGATCTCAAGGACTCAGAGGGAGCTTTGACATCATCAAATCCACATAGTTTTCTCAGCTGTTTGAGAAAGAGAAGACTTCCATCACTCTCTCACCCCCATCTCTGTAAAGGGTTTCTCAAACTCCCTTCAAAAGTTTGAGCTTGGTTTTTGAGCACCTTGTCAAAAGCTCATTGGTGGCAAGACACCTGATCAAAAAATCTGATTTGGTTTTTGAGCACCTTATCAAAACTCATTGGTTCCCAGGACACCTGATCAACTCATCCTGCAGTGGATTCCTACCTAGGGTGGTAGAAGAGTGGATGTACCCAAGTTTAGGGGAACCACTATATTTCCTTGTGTCATCTGGTTTTGCTTGTCTTTATTTTTGTTTCTGACTGTGATTGTTCTGTGATTAGCTTATGATTAGTTTAGCTCTGTGATTAGATTTATTAACTGCTTCCCTGCTTACTCACATTACAACAATTGTTGTAAAAAGTTTTCAAGCACCATATACTCTATTCACCCCCCTCAAGAGTATATCAGATCTAGCTGCACTTTCAATTGGTATCAGAGGCAGGTTGGTTAAACATACCACACCTTGTTGGTTGCACAGGCTAACACCTGAACCCAAAGATCCCTAGTTAGATCTGTTTTCTTTTGAGTTTAGTATTATATTTTATTTTCACAAATCATGGCCCAAAAAAAAGATTATGCTAGCACCAGACCTCTAGTGTGCAATCTATCCAAGTTTGCACTTTGGAAAGTAAGGATCAGATTATACATGAATTCTATTGACGAGGATATTTTCAACTCTGTTTTGACAATTTGTCCAAGACCTCCAGAGAACTCCAGTACAAATGTTGTTCCACCTCCATCAGGAACAGATGCTGACATCAAGAAATGGAAGGTTGCTGATGCCAAGGCTATGAACATCTTAGCCCAGAGAATGTCTGATGACATCTTTCAAAAGGTGGCTAAATGCAATTCAGCAAAGGAAATTTGGGACAAACTCTCTGAAATAGTCTCAGGTTCAGCTGATGAGAGAAAGGATAGGAGATCCCACCTCATATCTCAATATGAGAATTTCAAGAAGGGAGAAACTGAGTTAGTGGGAGATATGTACAACAGGCTCAGTCTAATAGTCAGTGAACTCAGGACATTGGATAAAGAGATCTCACTAACTGAACTCAATGACAAAATTCTAATGTGCTTCCCTAGCACTTGGGATTCAAGAATCTGGCCAATCAAGGATGCCATAAGTTTGAATGAGATCACCACTGAAGCTCTATTGGGCAAGCTCAAATCTTATGAGCTACTCATCAAGAATAGAGAAGAAGAACAGAAGGCTGTCTCACCAGCCACAAGAAAAGAGAAAACAATAGCCTTCAAGGCAACTGAAGATCTGCCTGAAGACAAAGTCACAGGCAATGATGAACTGCTCAGTCTGTTGGCCAAAAGATTCTACAAGATGGCCAGAAAGGACTTCAGAAGGAGATCATACAAGGAGCATGATAAGCAAAGGTATGACAAGTCCATTAATAATAAAGAAATTGTTTGCTTTGGTTGCAGGAAACCAGGGCACATAGTTCCTGACTGTCCAGAAAACAAAAACAAGGACAGAAGGGACAAGAAAGAAAGTAGAAAGGAGAAAGACTCCAAGAGGAATGGCAATGGCAAACCCTCATCAAGCAAAAACAAACACACAAGAAAGGGTTTGTTGCTGAATCCTGGAGTGAGACTGAAGAGGAGTCAGAAGCCTCATCCAGCTCCAGTGATGATGAAGATGATGCAGAAGAAAAAGAATTCTGCATGATGGCAATCAATGCCTCACAACATAACTCAGATGAAGAAGAGTCAGAGTCAGACTCAGAGACTCAGATTGAAGAAGATCAGGTAATTAGTTCATTTGATTTTAATTCAGAGGACTTTAAATCTGAATTTAAAGCATTGTGTTTAGACCTTCTAAAATCTGAGAAAGAAATTATCTCTCTCAGAAATCATTTATCTGAACATAATACTTTAAAGTCAGAAAACCTCAAAATCTCTCAGGAGTTGGAGTGCTGTAGGGAGCAGATAGCTTCACTGAAAAGTGAGCTATCTGAGGCCAAGAAGCTTGAAGAATCCCTTAATGGGAGAAGCATCAAGCTGATGGACATCACAAGCACAGTGAACTCCAGATTTAATAGTACACTGGGCTTGGGTGCTTCATCCAGCCAACCCATAGTTCTAACAACTCCAATCAAATTCATTTCTGATAAAGGAAAAAGAGTTGTCGAGGTAGCTAGAAAAAATTCTGATCTGCCCAAGAAAACCAAGTCCCAGCAGAAATCGTCGAATGGAGATCGACGACCGCCGAACGCAGATCGACGATCTCAGGCAGAATCGTCGAACTCAGGTCGACGATCTCAAGTTCCTGAACTCTGCTATAGTCGACCGTCGAACGGAGCTCGACGATCTGACTCAAGATCGTCGAACGCAGCTCCAAGATCGTCGAACAGAGGTCAGAGCTCTGGAAATTTTTTCAAGGGCAAATCAAAATCCAATCCTAAGGGTCCTTCATCCCAAATCTTTAACCCTTATACTGAATGGATTATACCTCCAAGGAGATATCATCCTGAAGGATATAAGAGTCAACCTGGGATGTCTTTTATTTCAGAATTTAAAGGTTATCAACCTAGGCCCAAGGTAAACTGGGTCAAAAACAAATGAATTATTTTATGTGCAGGTGAAGATCTATCCAACATCTAACCAGCAATGGTACTTGGATAGTGGGTGCTCTAAGCACATGACAGGAAACAAGGACAACCTCACCTCCTTTAGAGCCAAGCTTAGACCCAAAGTTATCTTTGGTGACTCAAACTTTGGACAGACTAAAGGATATGGTGTAGTCCAGATTGGATCAGTAACATTCAAGAAGGTAGCTTATGTGGAAGGACTGAAGCACAACTTAATAAGCATCAGTCAGCTATGTGATAAAGGCTACCAGGTGACCTTCAGCAAAGCCTTATGCAAAATCAAGTAAGAGGACAACACAACTGTGTTGACAGGTAAAAGGAAAGGTAACATCTATCTAGTAGATTTTCTTTCAACAGATGTAGATATTTGCCTGTTTAATTCTGTTTGTAGACCAAATATTTTATGGCATAAGAGACTAGGACACCTAAAACTTAGAACTATTGCTAGGCTATCCAAGGACAACCTTGTTAGAGGACTACCTTCTGGCCCCTACAATAAGGAAGGACTCTGCAGGGCTTGTCAATTAGGCAAGCAAACTAAAAACAGCTTTAAGTCACTTAATAAGAGTGATTCACCTAGGATATTGTATCTGTTACAGATGGATCTTTTTGGACCCATCACAGTACAAAGCCTAGGAGGGAAATCTTACACTTTAGTAGTTGTAGATGACTTCTCTAGATTCACTTGGGTGTTATTTCTAAGGAAGAAGTCTGATAACTTTAAGTGTCTGACAGAGTTTCTCAAATGTATACAGATTGAGTTCAATACTCACATTGCCCTGATCAGAAGTGATCATGGGACAGAGTTTGATTCTCTTCTTATGCAAGAGTTCTGTCAGAGTGAAGGGATCAGACATACTTTCTCAGCTCCTAGAACTCCTCAATAAAATGGGGTAGCTGAAAGGAAAAATAGAACCCTTATTGAATCTGCCACTACATTATTGTCAGATGCTCACCTTCCTCTATCCTTTTGGGCAGAGGCAGTGAACACCTCCAACTATGTGCTGAATAGAAGCCTGATACATAAACTAAAAGGAAAGACTCCCTATGAATTACTCAAAGGGAAGAAACCTAAAGTTGATTATCTTAGAGTTTTTGGTTGTATTTGCTACATACATAATAATGACAAGAAATATTTAGCAAAATTTCAAGCTAAAGCTGATGAAGGAGTGTTTCTGGGATACTCCATGATCAGCAAGGCTTATAGGGTTTATAATAAATCATCTTTAAAAATTGAGGAATCTGTTCATATATCATTTGATGAATCTAACATGTCTTTCAAGGAGAAGATCTCTTCTACCATAGAACCTTTGCAGGAACATTCTCTTGTTGAAGACTTGAACAAGTTACAGGTTACCCAAAGGGATGAAAGCATTGAAGATGAAGAAAGTGCTCAACATATTGAAGAACAACTTGAAGAGCCAGTTGTTGTACCACAAGAGGAAACAACAACACAGGTTTGTGAACAATCAACACCCCCTGTTGATTTAGTAACATCAAAAGATCATCCAATTTCCCAAATAATTGGAGACATCTCAACTAGTGTGCAAACCAGAAATCAGGTCAACCAAAACCTGTTGCACACCTGCTTCCTCTCTCAAATTGAACCTCAATCCATTCAAGATGCAGAGCAAGATCCACACTGGATCATTGCAATGCAAGAAGAGTTGCATCAATTTGAAAGAAACAAAGTGTGGGAACTAGTGCCAAAGCCTAAGGATCACTCCATTGTTGGAACAAAGTGGGTGTTCAGAAACAAACTGGATGATCAAGGAGTAATTGTAAGAAACAAGGACAAGGTTAGGTGCTCAAGGATATTCTCAAGAAGAAGGAATAAACTACGACCAGACTTTTGCACCAGTTGCAAAATTGGAAGCCATCAGAATCTTTTTAGCTTATGCAGCACATAAAGGCTTCAAGGTATATCAGATGGATGTCAAAAGTGCATTCCTAAATAGAGACATCAAAGAGGAAGTATATGTCAGACAACCTCCAGGTTTTATCTCTTTAACTTATCCTGATTATGTTTTTAGATTGAACAAAGCATTATATGGTCTCAAGCAAGCTCCTAGAGCATGGTATGAGACCCTAGCATGCTTTCTTTTGGAAAATGGATTTATAAGGGGTAGAGTAGACCAAACTCTTCTCATTAGAACCCATAAGTCTCATACCCTACTAGTGCAGATTTATGTAGATGATATTATTTTTGGTTCTACTAACTCAAAATTGTGTAGAAGGTTTTCCAACCTAATGCATTCTAAATTTGAAATGAGTAGCATGTGTGACCTATCCTTCTTCCTAGGATTGCAAGTCAAACAACATGCTGAAGGCATCTTTATTTCTCAAACCAAGTATGCAAATGAATTGGTTAAGAAATTTGGCATGTCTGAAGCATCTTGTATGAAAACACCTATGCCTACTAATGCTATATTGGATGCTGATGAACATGGGAAACCTGTTGATCAGACAACATATAGAGCAATGATTGGCTCTTTACTGTACCTTACAACTAGTAGACCAGATATAATGTTTGCTACATGTATATGTGCTAGGTTCCAAGTAATCCCTAGAGAGTCACACCTAACATTAGTAAAGAGGATTCTCAGGTATGTTAAAAGTTGTCCAAATCTAGGTCTCTGGTATCCAAAAGATTCATCATTTGATTTAACTGGATTTTCTGATGCTGATTATGCCGGATGCAGAATTGACAGGAAAAGCACCAGTGGAACTTGCCAGTTCCTTGGTGACAGACTTGTCTCCTGGTTTTGTAAGAAACAAACTTCTGTGTCAACTTTAACTGCTGAAGCTGAATATATGGCTGCAGGCAGTTGTTGTTCACAAATCTTGTGGATTCAAAACCAACTCCTAGACTATGAATACAACTTAGAGAAGTCTAAAATCTTTTGTGATAACACCAGTGCTATTTCTATAGCTCAAATCCAGTCCTCCATAGTAGGACAAAACACATAGAGATTAGGCATCATTTTTTAAGGGATAATGTTGAAAAGAATAAAATTGAATTACAATATATCCCAACTGATTTACAAAGGGGAGATATTTTCACCAAGCCTTTGGATGAAAAGAAACACACCTTCTTCCTAAATCAGTTAGGAATGTTAGATTGAGGAAGTCTTAAATAATATCCAAGATTTTAAAAGCTTAAAAATTGACCAAGACTAGGCAAACATCTTGATTTTTCTTAGTGTCTAGAGTTTTTCTGATCTCTGAACTGCGCTCGACGATTTTCCGCCAGATCGTCGAACGGAGATCGACGATTTCTGAAATCGTCGACCTGAGTTCAGCGTTTCTCAGATAGTATGAACTATCTCTTCCGGTCAACGATCGTCGAACGACGCTCGACGATGTTGTTCTCTGAACGATCGTCGAACAGAGCTCGACGCTCTCCAATATCGTCGAACGGAGATCGACGATGTTGAAGACTATTCAGATTCCTTTAGAAGCCTCGATCGTCGAACTGAGTTCAACGATCTTTCCATTTCAGCGTCGAACCCTAATATAAAATTCATTTTTCGCCGTCGTTCTCCTTTGCGCTTTCAATATCTCTGCAAGAACTTTCTTTCCCTCCAAACATTTCTGCACTTGGTCGTTTTATTTGTTGAATCTTTGCAGGTAACTATGGTTGTGTCTATTGCTGTTCTCGCCGCTATGAAATTTGATGCTGGCTTCAACATAGATATGGAATCCTTCAGCACAACAGACCAGGTTTTTCAGGACATCTTAGAGCTATTCAAAGAGCAGAACCTTACTGCAATCATTACTACAAGGATTAAGCTTGCTTCTGATGAAATCAAAGAGTGGGTCTACACTGCCCACAATCAGGACAACAACACCATTGTTGGATCAATCTCTGGCACACAGGTACCTTTGACCCCAGCAATCTTAACAGAGGTTTTTTAGTTAAGTACTGGTGGAGATTCTGCTTATTTGTCTGGAGAAGACTATGCTGACTTGCTTGCCAGAATGGGTCACTCTGAGGCTAACCCTAACAAGCTATTGAAAAAGAATCTATCTGTGGAATACAGATTTCTGGCTGATGTAGTTGGAAAAGTCCTACTGGCTAAGCACTCTGCTCATGATACAATTTCCAGGTATCAGCTCTGCCTAATGGGAGCCCTAGTAGACAGGAAGAACCTGAATTGGGGATAGGTCTTCTTTGACTTCATTAAGAAGAAAATCAACAAAAGTTTTGTAAACTTTGGAAGAATTCTAGGGGTGTTTCTGCAGAATAGGTTCCCTGCATTGCTGGTCTCCTCTGGAATCCACATTAATGCATCCAAGAGACTGTCTTGTGCCCTTTTTGGTAAATGGGACAGACAGATCATCAAGCCCAGCAGGCCCTCCTCTAGCACTCCTTCAGGCACCAGGACTATCACAGTCACTTCCCCACAGGCCTCTGCCCCTGCAGCTGACCTGCCTGCTGATGCCTCTCCTCCTCCTCCTCCTCCAATTCCATCTCTTCCCATTCCATCTACCATTCAAACTCCATCCACCATCATCATCTCCAGACCCTCTCCAACATCCAGACCATCTCCAATCCCTACTCTTCCAGCCACAGAAGACCAATTCCATCCATTATTCACCTACCCTCCAACAGACATTGCCACTTCATCACCCTCCATTCCCTCCTTCAACCTCATTGATGATTCCTTCATGGATGATTCACCATCCTCTCCTCCTGATTTGCCCTCATCCTCAACATCCTATCAAGATCTTCTACAAGAAATCATTGACCAACCCACCTTCACACCCTTCATCTCCATCCCACTGTCCTCCATATCCACCTTAACCACACCTCAACCATCTCTTCCTCCATACACTAGCTCTCCACTTCCATCACCAACAGCTACTCCTCCATCCTCTACCTCTACTCCAGTCACTACTGAGCAAGTAGATATTCCAACCCTTGCTGACAGGCTGTATGAATTGCTAGCCCCCAGGCTATCTCTTCTCTTGGAGACCTCCTTGGCTGCACTACTCCTGTCAGTGGCAGCCCTTTCTGCCAGGCTCTCCTCTCTTTTCCCTCAGGCAGCCCCTTCAGCAGTGTGCCTTGATCCAGCCATGTCTGAATCTAGGCAGGGGGAGATGCCCTATGAAGTGAGCCTGCCTGTTGCTGCTGCTATTGCTGTTTCCTCAGTTCTTGCTACTGCTACTGCTACTGCTGATGTGCTTCAAGTTCCAGTTCAACCTCCTGCTGCAGTCTTTGCAATAGACCTCAGGTCTTTGCTCTCAGCATTTGATTCTATATATTTCAGATGTCTGCTAGAGGAAGCTTGTCTTCCAGAGACAATTGCTATCCAGCCCCCAGAGGATCTGTCCAAGGCCCTTGTGCCTTTCTCTTGCTGTGACCCCAGCATCATCACTGCATTTGTTAACTCAGTTTATGCTGTTGATGACATTGCTGTTGTTTCTGATGTTGCTGCCCCTCCTGCTGCTGAAAATTCTGTTGATTTTTCTGTTACTACTAATGAGCCAATTTCTAAGGAGATCCTTATGACAGAGGCACATGAGTTTGAGCCTTCTGAATTTTCTGCTAATATTTCTGCTGCTGATAATGCTGCTTCTGTCAGTGAATCTGCTGCTGTCCCAACTGCTGTTGTTACTGCTTCTGCCTCAATTCCAACTGCCACACCTTCTACATCTACTGTTGCCACTACTACTACTGCCTCAACTTCTGCTACTACAACTCCTGCTACCAGTTCTGTACCTGCTTCAATCCAGCTCAAGCAAGATTTGATGAAGAAGATTTATGCCCTGTATGATGATCAGAGTTCTGAAAGTGATGAGTTCAGAACAGATTCTGATGATTCTTCTGCTACCATTGCCAGGAAAATAAAGGCAAGAAGCACAGCCATGAAGAGAGTACCTCCTGCCAAGGTCAAGGATAACAATGATATACCATACTATATTCTTCATTATTGCCCCATCACTGAGCACTGGATGCAGTACTCAAATAATCAGCTCAAAGCAATGAAAAAAAAGGAAATATGAAAAGGGCTCTTCTCAATTCTAACATTCTCATCCTCCTCCACCACCTCCTCCTGATGCAGGTGCAGGTGGAAGTTCTGCTGCTCAACCCCCTGCTAGAGGCCAAACCCCCTATCAGCCACATGCTAGATCCTATCATAGGGGAAGCCAGTGCAAGGGTTCTCAATCCAGGAGAGGAGGATACAGAGGTAATCAAAGAGAAGTCCAGGTTTACTCTAAGGGATACTCAAGGCAACATCCATACTCCAGGGAAGGACAAATTTCTTCTGACACCACCTCTGGTCCTTTTCCCTATAAGTTGAAGGAAACTGTTTCATCCAGGCCTCCTCAGGATAACCCTTCTAATAGATATGAGCCACCAGTACCTTTTGAAGACCCTGAGAACAATCCAGCTGCTTGGACTGCAAGGATGAAAGAACTTGCTGCACTGGATCAGATCAAGAAAGCTAAAGAGCAAGGAAGAGACTCATCCAACATCTCTACAATGTCTGAACAGAGAAAGAAAGAGTTGGAAAGATATGGGTCAAGCAAATTTTTTGATTCTGACAGATACATAGAACTGCATCCTGAAGCTGTAGTTCCCAGGCCCAAGCAGCAAACCAACTTAGGTGCAGCAGATGATACTAGATCAAATAAGGAAGCCCTCAACCCTAACAGAGAAATCAAACTCATTAAAGGCAAGGAAAAGAAATGATTATGTAAGGTGACAATCATCTTATCTTCTGGTTATTATCTGGGATGATTTATATATATCTATGGTTCTGCAATGCCCAGCTTTTTGTTTTTCTGTATTGCTGCTTGTATGATGTTATTGAAATTTTCCAAACTCTGTAAGTAGTAATCCTAACCCAAATAGGGGGAGATTATTGGAACACCCTATTACTAATTTGGGTCAGGATCACTATGTCTCTAGGAAACCAGTGTTTGACCTCCTGTATAGATATAAAGTTCAATTAGAATTGAGTCTAAGGGATAGAAGTCTAAGTTTGGAAGCTTCCCTCAAGACCAAGCCTTTTTCAGTTTGAGACTAAGTCATATCATCGAGCTCAGCACGACGATTCGTCGAACTCCGATCGACGATCGTCTAGCTCAACTTAGACAGATCGTCGAACTCCATTCGACGATCGCTGAGCTCAACTTCATCATATCGTCGAACTCCATTCGACGATCGGTGAGCTCAGTTCGACGATCTTTGACTCAGTATTGGATCTCTATCTCTGAGCTCAGTTCGACGATCTTTGAGCTCAGATCGACGATATTTTGTTGCAGTATAAGTTCATATCGCTGAGCTCAGTTCGACGATAGCAGAGCTCAGTTCGACGTTTTCAAATAACTTCAAGGATTTTTCAAGATTCAAATTCAGATCAGTTAAGGAGTTATTCTGCAATTAATTCAGAAGATTTTCTAGCCGTTTTCATTTATTTCTGGACCAAGTTTCAAAGGATTTTCAAGGAATGTTTCTTTGGACTTTCCTCCAGAAGATATTTTGCAATTAAGGATGCAATAAATGCAGGCCAACGACTATTCTTGACAGAGAATGTTTTACTATTCAGTATCAGAGAATAAAAGAAAAGAAGATTTTTGAATCACACAGAACTAAGTATTCAGAACAAGAACAAGCACAAAATATTCTCTGTCTCAAAAGAATTCTCTGAAGAACACAAATCCAAGGAGATCAAACTTTCTGAAATCCTCAGATCTCTCTTTTCTCAAGTGTTAAAGGCCAACATCTTTCAAGACTCCAGACATCCAACATTTCAGTTGATTGCTGAAATCATCTATTGCTGGAGATCAACTTTTGAAGGCCTATCACCCTACAGCAAATCTTCTTTTCCTGAAGATCTCAAGGACTCAGGGGGAGATTTGACGTCATCAAATCCACATAGTCTTCTCAACTGTTTGAGAAAGAGAAGACTTCCATCACTCTCTCACCCCCATCTCTGTAAAGGGTTTCTCAAACTCCCTTCAAAAGTTTGAGCTTGTTTTTTGAGCACCTTGTCAAAAGCTCATTGGTGGCAAGACACCTGATCAAAAAATCTGATTTGGTTTTTGAGCACCTTATCAAAAGCTCATTGGTGCCCAGGACACCTGATCAACTCATCCTGCAGTGGATTCCTACCTAGGGTGGTAAAAGAGTGGATGTACCCAAGTTTAGGGGAACCACTATATTTCCTTGTGTCATCTGGTTTTGCTTGTCTTTATTTTTGTTTCTGGCTGTGATTGTTCTGTGATTAGCTTATGATTAGTTTAGCTCTGTGATTAGATTTATTAACTGCTTCCCTGCTTACTCACATTACAACAATTGTTGTAAAAAGTTTTCAAGCACCATATACTGTATTCACCCCCCTCTAGAGTATATTAGATCTAGTTGCACTTTCACACATATAGAGAAATAAGTAGGTAGCAAGTATCAAACAAATAAGAATTCTGTGGGCGCCAACAACTGACACGAACCCACTTACAGAAAAGTATGTCTGAACCAGTAACTAAATAAATAACAGTCTACCTCGTTAAGACGAGGCAACAACCCCGACCAACACTACTGCCCAGAAAATCAAAAACTAGCTCTGCTATCTGCTACTGCTCTGAACCTGAGGCATTCCAAAGACAGAACACCCCAGCAAGAAAGCACAAATGGTGGCAGAAATTAATAAGCCAAAATAAACAAAGATCAAAGGGGTACCAACCCAAGAGGAACAGTACTAAAATAATGCACAAAAAGAGGAACAAGTCATCATCGGGAAAAAGAACTCTTACGTGATTCATCACGTACAACAACAGTACACCAGACGCACGAGGCTATAAGGTGACAACATGAATAAATCATAAGGAATAAATACAAAACCTTTATTAGGCACCTGTGGTCGACCCTACCCAAAAACACAGACGAGGTGGTCACTCATGGACACACCATCCAAACATACGGGCGAGGTGGTCACTCTTGGGCACACCACACGAATGTAAAATCCGTCTAATAGCGAGGGAGTCTCATACTCTCAACCATACACCGCAGACACCCAAAAACAAGGTAGACTTCCACAGGGCACTAATGATGGAAACAAACTCTGAGGAGGTGGAATCGTCTACTATCTCCCGCAATCAAGAAAACCACCAAGAAAACACCACATATCTCAAGATTTGGCTCGTCAGATTCTACATGACATTACTACATTAAAGATGCGGTTGATCAACCTATAGGAGCAATTTAAAATCCTAGATAAACTCTAACGGGTTTAATAACGGAAACTAAGGCACGCAAATCCATCATAAGACACTTCAAGAACGATCAACATATCCGGACAAAATCGGGTTTACCATGACGAAACATTACAACATCATGTGATCATTGAGAAGCTAAATAATAATAATAATTTGGAAGATTAAGTGTAAAAAATTTAAGGAACATGAGAACATAGTCGTTACCATCAAATCAGACAAGGAGAAATTAGGGGAAACCACCACTTGCCTTGGTTTTACCGGAAAAGTCCACTGAATCACTCCATGTCGTAGATCGGGACAAAAGGATGCGGGAGGAGTTGAAATCTGAACAAGAACGGCTGAAAAGGAGGTTAGGGCCGAAAAACCCTAATGAGAAATCTCGAGAAATGGGAAAGATATTACCACAATGGCGTAGCTCTCGGCGAAATCTTTCCGGATCTATGTTCGGATGAAGATTTCGAGCACCGGAGCACCGTCGGCGGCCACCGGAAGATTCACGACAAGGAAAATCTCTCTCTCTCTCGCTCGCTGCTCTGGTTCGGGAGAACAAATATCGGAGAAGATGAAGTTCGGTTCTAAACCTAAGTTTAAGAATATAAATATAATGTTTATAAATAAGTTTGTCAAAAAACGTGTTATTTTGAGCGGTTTTGCGGGAACCCAAAATAGAGGTCTAGGATGACTCCAAATCAAAAAAGAGCCCAACAATAAAGTTATAGATCTCGTCGTGACGAACAAATTTTATGTTAACTATTTTTTCGTACGACACCGTTTTGACCCTCAAAATGCTGCCCGAACTCAGACTGCACAGACTACTCGAGTAGAAATTGGTTTACTCGTGATGGAAGGGTTTACTCGAGTTGGAGAGGCTTACTCGAGATGGAGACTCGAGTTGGAGGCTTGGGGAACTCGAGATAGTCATATATACTCGAGATAAAAGACATAGAACTCGAGTAGATCAGTTCTACGTGAGATAGAAGGCATGGAACTCGAGTGGATCAGTCGAACGGGCTATCTATGAGCAGTTTCGGGAAAATAAAAAAATAAAGTTCTAAGATGGCTCTAGATCGAAAAGTGCCCAACATGAACGTTGTAGATATCATTGAGAAGAACAAATTTTATGTTGATCATTGTTTCATACGACATCATTTTGACCCTCCAAATGGCGCCCGAACGTAAATGATAGGGTACTACTCGCGATGGATAAAACTACTTGAGAATGAGGGCAAAGTTTTCGAGAGGAGCTTAAACTACTCTAGTAAAATTAGTAGGACTTGGGAGAATTCAATATTACTCGAGTAAAACAACAATTATACTTGAGATACAATAATAGTACTCGAGTAGATCAAAGGTACTCGAGTAGAATTCAATAATACGACTTATTTACAAGCAGTTTTGGAAAAATCGAAAGTAGAGCTCCAAGATGACGTCAAATCGAAAAAAGTTCAACATGAAAGTTGTAGATCTCGTCGAGCCGAACAAATTTAATGTTGACCATTTTTTCCGAACGACAAAATATTTACCCTGAAAATAGCGCACGAACGCCGAATGAATAGAACAACTCGAGTAGGTCCATAAATTTACTCGAGTAGGTGAAAAGGACTCGTGTATATCTAGCAAAAGACTCGAGTGAATTTGCAGGAAGTACAAATTCTTTGCAAATATAACCAGATGATTAAACTATACCAATGAATAGCCAAATACATTTTTGAATAGTACTTTAATATTAAAATAATCAAGTTTATATATTTTTGAATAAGGAAAATATGAGATCAAAACAGAGGCCCAAACGCGCGCCGAATTGAATGAAACACACGTCATAGGGGAATACCGACGGTACAAACACAACGACGAAGTCAAAATCAAAATCCGACGAGTCATTCCCGAGATATTAATCTTCAAAGTATACGACGAACATAAACAATACAAAACTTCAATCGCGCGCCAAGACTCAAAAAATGCTTGGATTGCGACGAAACTTGACGAGCAAGTCCAAAATCACTTAACTTAAATTCCATATGCAAAATTTTCCCATTACAACAAGAATTTGGCGACTCGATCGCACGGATGCGAAAATGCCTTAACGACATTGCGCCACCAACTCAACGTTAAAAGTAACGCCACGACGTCATAAATATGATGTTGCCTAATAAAATAAAATCATCGAAAAATCGGGGGCATTACAGTTCACATCCAATGATTGGAGGTTGGTGCAGCGGATGTTGGGAATAAAGCTGAGTTTCAACACAGCCTTTCAACCGCATACGGATGGGCAGACCGAGAGGGTCAATAGGACAATGGAAGACATGCTTCATATGTGTGTCTTGGAGTTCAGGAAGCAGTGGGAAGATCACCTATACTTGGTGGAGTTCGCGTACAACAATAGCTAACAGGCAAGCAAACAAATGGCGCCCTTCGAGGCCCTTTATGGTAGATGTCGCACAACGTTGTCTTGGTTGGAAACGGGCGAGTCAAAATTGTACAAGCCACAAGAGGTGGAAGATGCTACTTCGTTGGTGAGAACCATTCGGGAAAGGTTGCTAATCTCTCAGGACCGCCAAGCTAAGTACTATAATACAAAGCACAGGAACGTGGATTTCACTATTGGTGACTTGGTGTACTTGAAGATCAAGCGGTTCAAGAGTGTCTCGCGGGTGCGGCGCTTGAATAAGCTAAGCCCGAGGTACCTTGGACCGTTTGAGGTTCTGGAGCGGATTGGCAAAGCAACGTATCGGTTGAAGCTATAAGTGGAGCTTAGTGCCCTACACGATGTATTCCATATATCGGTACTATGGAAGGCAGTGCAAGGGCCTTCGCATGTGATCGCGGTGGATCAAATGCCGATGGATAATAGGTTGACGACGAAGGTCATGCCCGTTCTCATAGAGGACTCGGAAGTCAAGAGGCTACGCAACAAAGACATCAGGATGGTCAAGGTCCGTTGGGACAACTGTGGTCAGGAGGAGCTCTCGTGGGAGCGAGAACAGACCATGCTTGAGGAATATCCAGAGTTAATCCACTCAGGTACCGTTTAAGTTTTGTGTTTATCATTCCTTTATGTAATTTCGGGGACGAAATTCATTTAAGAGGGAGAGAGTTATAATGCCCCGAAACTCAAAAGACCGATGGGAGGCGTTTTGAGCCAAGTTTGGAACTTGGCAGGAGTCACGCGGCCAGGGACATGGGCATGTACCAGGGCTTGTCGTGCTCGGGTCGACGATCTGGCCGAGAAGTCGACGATTTTGGAGTCGACGATCGTCGAGCAGCGAACATGTCCTGAGACACGGGTGTGTCCCAGGTCGTGTCCTTCTAGGGTGGTTGGCCAAGTTGAGTTGGGGGAGAAACACAACCTCGATCCCAGACGTGTTCGGGTATGATACGAGCCTGTCGTTTGGGACACGAGCGTTTCCAATACCCGTGTCCTTCACGGGTTGGTGTTGGGCCTATGTCGATGGAGGAACACGACCCACTATGAAAGTGAGCTATTAGATCAGCAATACTCTAGAGGGGTGGGGGTGGGGGGTGAATAGAGTATTTAGGGTTAATAAAATTTTCTTCTGATTTAATCTAGTGCAGGAACAAAATTAAAACAACAATCCTAACAAACAGCCACAACACAAAAAATAAAAGAAAAGAGAAATCCAGACAATATAAGAATTTATAGTGGTTCCCCTAAACTTGGGTACATCCACTCTTCTACCACCTTGTTAGGAATTCACTCAGATTCTTGATCAGGTGCCTGACACCAATGAGCTTTTGATTAGGTGGTCAAAAATCAATTCTCAAGTCTTTTGATCAGGTGACTTACAACCAGGAATAACTTTTGATGGGAGTTATAACCCTTTATACAGTGAGGAGGTGAGAGATGATTTTGTCTTCTCTTTCTCAATATACAACTGAAAAGACTGCTTTATATTTGATTTTAGCACATGCTCCCCCTGAGAAATAGAATGGTTCAGGTAGAAGAAGCCTTACTTCAGTGTGATAGGCCTTCAGTAGTACAACCTTGATCAGCAGCTGTTCAGGAACTTATTTGACAGATAGTGATGTAGTTGTCCTTTGAATTATCCTGGAGTGTTGAAGACAGAAGTCTTTTAATTTTGATTAGGTGTTCTTACTCTTCAGATAGCTGATGATCTTCAGGAATATGGCTTTTTGTTGTGTCAGAATTCTATTTTGACAAACAACAGTGAATCTCTTGTTTCATACTGACTATTTTCTATATCTATCATCTCTCTGTATTATGTATCTTGTTCTGTCTGTCTATCTACAGGAAGAAGAGAGAAAATCTCTTTTATATTTCCTGTCAAAAATCGTCTTTCGAAATTTTAAAATCCTCTACAATCAATGCTGACGGCCTTGAGAATAAACGACATTGAATTATTTTCCCAACTGTCCCATGGAAAAACGGTAGGTAAAAATTCTGGAGAAGACCATGATCAATGCTCTATCTAACGGTTATATTCCAGAGAATATTTGAGCATTAATTACTCAGGAATTATTGCAGTAAGAAGGGGACAAAAGGATGGAAAATAACTAAGTCTGGATTCGTCAAACTGATAACAAAAATCGTCGAGCAGAGTTCACAGTTCGTCGAGCTGAGTTGCTGAGTTTGTCGACCAGATGACTTCTGTTCGTCGAGCTGAGTTCCAAGATCGTCGAGCAGAGAGCAGGACTATATTCTTTAGAAACATTGCCTTTTCTGTGTATGAAGTTCGTCGAGCTAATATATGGTTTCATCGACTGAAGTTCAACAAAATATTTTTGGACATGGAATAATTTCAGATGCTTCTAGATGAAGGTGTTGAAGTGAAGTATCCAGAATTCGTCGACCTAAGAATTGGTTTCGTCGAGTTGAGGACCACTTAACTGCTGTTGGATAACTCTAGCTTTTGTGGTCACAGTTCGTCGAGCTGAGAATCATGTTCGTCGACCAAAGTCTGACTCTGGACATAGAATAAAGAGATGTTTTCTGATCTTGAAGTGTTGAAGTATAGTGTCCAAAGTTCGTCGACCTGAGTACCAAGTTCGTCGGGCTCAGCTCAGAGAATTTAATCTGAGATCGTCGAGCTGAGCATGACTATCATCGACCTGAGTTCGACGAACGTCGAACTCATTTTACTTGGTCTTTAAAAAAACTATAAGTCTAGAGTCTCTAACAGTCTTATTGATAGCTGGTCCATGTGATGTTGATTCTAAGGACTTGGCCTAGACTGTAGGACACAACCATGACCCTGGCTATACATTGTGGGTCATATGATGCTAACTTAGTGAACCTAGCTCAAATCTTACTAGGGATCCAACAATCTCCCCCTATTTGGGTGAGGTCACTAATTACAGACTCAAATCAAAATTGAAAATCACAAGGCAAGAAAGCATATATCTGGCAGAGATCAATAACACATGCAGTAGATATATATATATATACACACACACACACACATAAGCTTTATCCAGAAATAGAAAGCAGTTATAAGAACAAAACAGAAGTAAAGCAGTTCAGAATCACTTCTTTTATTTCTTCTCTTTGGGCATTACTTCTTTACCTTTATCTCCTGGCTTGGTAAAGACAATTTCTCTATTTGGATCGGAAGCTTGCATTTTCTCATGGTCATATTAGCAGCCCCTATAATCTTCAAAGATGTGGCTCTGCGGACAATTGCTTCTAGGTGCAACTTAATATAGTCATCAATATTAAAAGACTTGTTTGCTTTCTCAAACCTCTTAAGCTATTCTTTCCTGTACTTAGACATTGTGGAATACTCAAACAGATCCTTTCCTTCAGCTTTGGCCTTATTTATCATAGAACCTGGACATTCTAGCTGTATTAGCTGTTTCGGGATCGTCAAAAGGAATAGGAGGAGAATTTTGTCTTTTAGGACTTTCAGCTTTCTGATCTACACGTAATGATAGCTATTGTTGATGCTGCTACTGTGGTTGATGCTGCTGATGTGTTTGATGCTGAAATTGATGTTGCTTGCTTGAAGAGTAATGCCTATGCTGGCTGCTTTCAGAAGAAGATCTCCCTTAATGTCTCTGATATGTTTGGAATTGGGTAGATCTTTAGAAAGTTGTGCCTGAAGCACCAGTAGCTGGAGGAGGAGGAGGAGGTAGATCTTTTCTGTATTTCTGAGATGGAGGAGGAGAGTATCTTCTGCTTATCTTCCTCTCTTTCTATTCATTTTTCGATAACCGCATCCAAGCTGGAATCCCTTTATATGGAGTTATCTTCTGGAGAATATAGTACGAAGTGTCATTCGCTGGATTTGGCTTAGGAGTAGGAGGAGGAGGAGTTTTTTCTCTTTTTAGATATTGGCTTCTTCTTTTTCTTAGAATACACATCAGAATCCTGATCATCCTCCTCATCATCATCATCACTGCTATCCTGTGGATTATAATATAAAGCATCTAGCTTTTTCAGTATTTCATCAAATATAATGGGTTTCTCAACTTGGGATGGAGCTAGAGTAGATGCTGGAGCTAGAGCTGGAAGATAAATTTCAATAGGAGCTGGAGAAATAACTGTGACAGTGCTTTCAGCAGCTACCTTATTCTCTTCTTCAATGTCAGCCCTGATTAACTCATCTAGATCAGGCAAAGGTGAGTCATCCATTACAAATGTTAGGACTGAAGGGGAAGAGACAATTGGGGAAACAACCTTTGGAAGAGGTGAAGTAGGAACCTCTTGAGAAGCAAAGTTGTCCTTAAGCTGCTTAGCCACTTTAGGGCTTATTGGAGAGGTGTATGGGATAATATCCAAAGATGGCTTAGTATACTCTGCTGGAAAGAATCTCAAGTATGTAGTATCAAAAATTCTTAACAAATTAACCAAATCTACTCTGGGATTTAAAATGAAATCACCAGCAGTAGTTAACTCTTATGGGAGTGCATCTTCCATATCCATGTCATTCTCAATAAACTGAATTAAATCAATGAAATCTGTATATGTAAGCTCTGTATCTACTACTGTTGCTACTGCCTCTACGTCTGCTAGAGCTACTGAAATTAAAACTAAGACTACTGCTACTTGAGCTGCTGCAGCTTCTTCATCAAGCATATCCCACTGCATGGTTGCAGTATCAACTGTAGCCAGGCCCCTGAATGAAGAGGGGGCAGCAGAAAGGGCAGAGATTTGAGCAGATAGTGTAGAGATGGAAGTAGCAAGAGGTGTAATGGTCTCTGCTATGAGCGTTTTGAGGAGGGGTGTGATGAGAGCAAGGACAAAAGAGATGGTGGAGGGGTACAGTGTTGGGGTGGCATATGGTGTTGAGGTGGAAACAGTTGGAGGGATGGTAGATGTTGGTTAGGATGGAGGAGGGACATCTGGCATGTGGACATCCTGTGTGGATGGATGTGGAGGAGGAGGAGAATTGGGAGGATATGTCAGCAGATTGAAGGATGGGATGGAGGACAAGTGTGGTGGAAGAGGAGATGAAGGGGGTGTTAGGGCTGGTATATCATTGGGGGATTGGGGTGATTGAGGTTTAGTGGGTTGATAGTATTCTTGGGGGGGTGAGGAAGGGACATCAGTGAGGTCTATTGGTGGAGACGTGGCAGGTAATGTAGCTATAATAGGAACATGATCAGAGGGTTGTGGTTGTTGATGTGGTTGAAGTTGTTGTTGGAGTTGTGGATGTGGTTGAAGAGAGTGAGTATGAACTGTGGAGGGTGATTGTTGTTGAGTTGTTGGAAGGGATGGAGGTGTCGGGATGATCTCTTCAGCAGGGTGGGGAGTGGCTCTGACAGCCCTTGTGCTTTCGGAAGCTGGGGTGGAAGAGGTTGAAGCCTTGGATGGCTTGGATATGGTCCTCTCCTACCTGCCAAACAAGGTACAGGTGAGCCTCTTGCTGTCATTAATGAATATGGTCGAGGAGACCAGTGATTCAACAGTCTTCTCCTTCAGGAAGATCCCTAAGATCCTTCTAAAACAGACTTCCTTTTTATTGTTCTTTTTCTTTATTAGAACAAATATGATCGGAGCCCAGTCTACTTGTTTCTTATTTACCACTGCACACATGACCAAAAATTGATGTCTAGTAATGTAGTCATGGGCAGTGTGCTTGCCTAGCAAGACTTTCCCAATAATATCTACCAGAAATTTATATTCTGCAGATAAATGTTTCTTCAACAGTTTATGGGGATTATTTCCAACATAGCCCATCAAACTTAACATCTTATCATATTACTCAAAATCTATTTCCAGTTCTTCTCCTCCATTGTTCAATCCAAAATTTTCAGTTAATACTGCGGGAGAGAGAGTTATAGCGTTATCCGAAATTGTTCCTGTCAGGGTATTCTCTTCTGATGTTGATGAAGTGTAGACCCATTTTCTAATTTCTGTTCCAAACAGTTTGATTCTGGTTGTCATCAGAGTTTTAGTTGTTGCTCTTCCAGAAGTTCCAGAATACTCAGAAGGGTCTGAGTGTTGAAATGAGTCGAAGTCGACATCGAAGCCGGTGTCGAACTTCATTGCATCTAGGTTCCTGCTTGAATCACAATCAAATAACTTGCAATAGAGAAAAACAGCGATCAAGTGCAAAGGGAACAGAAAGCGCAGGACGGAGGTTGAAGAATACCTAGTTATAAGATTTTTTGGAATATGAATCGACAAACTCCGTTCCACGAAAAATAAGAAATTCTTCGACCTGAGATCGACGAAATAATTGATAGTGAAATAATTCGTCGAGCTCAGCTAGAAGAGTTGAAGACATTTCATCGAGCTCCGTTCGATGAAAGTTTTCTGAATTGGATTCGTCGATCACCGTTTGACGAAAACAACTTCACTCAGAAAGAGTTCGTCGACCTTCGTTCGACGAATATCTCCCGAACTTTCCCTAGTTCGTCGAGCTCCGTTCGACGAACTCTGGATAATTCGTCGAGTGCAGACAAAAATTAAACTAAGTCTTCTCCATTGATCATTCCAAGCTGATTTATAAAGAATAAGTGATTTCTCTCATCCAAAGGTTTGGTGAATATATCAGCTCTTTGTAAATCAGTGTAGATATAGACAAGATTAATTTTGTTTTGTCTACACACTATCTAATGAAGTGATTCCTAATGTCTATTTGCTTAGTCCTACTGTGATGGACTAGATTTTATGTTATTGCTATAGCACTTGTGATATCACAAAAGAGAGTTGAATTATTTAAGTTGATTCCATAGTCCAGGAGTTGGTTTTGGATCCACAATATCTGAGAATAACAACTGCCTGCTGCAATATATTCTACATCAGCTGTTGAGGGGATACAAAAGACTGTTTCTTGCAAAACCAAGATACCAACCTCATACCAAGGAACTGACAAGTCTTTGAGGTGCTTTTTCTATCTACCCTGCATCCAGCAAAGTCAGCATCTGAAAATACAGTTAAATCAAATTTTGAATCAGTAGTATACCATATGCCTAGACTAGTGTAACACCCCCATTTGTCGCATGGCATATAACAGAAGGTCTAGCTGGAACCCGACGCCATATACCACAGACAGTCGGAAGGATTACCAAATTAATATTCAAACCATCCACTTGAGACTACCCGTCCTACACAGAGCATTCTAGCGGAAGTTTTTAAAGTTGAAAGAACCCAAACCTAAATCTAACAAATATGAATGTCCACAGCTACAACTACAGGAATGAAACCCCAAATACGCTGAAACAGGTACATGGCCTTATGGCCTTACAAATGTTCACTTAGTAAAAACATGTCTTACATACATCGGCTCGCAGGCCGGCCACACATGATAAAAGTAAAACAACTATTCTACGGCCTTCAAGGGCCAGCACAACAACATGGGCTCCAACCCGCTATTTGGTACTCAGCTCCGCACCACCTGCAAGCACATACCACCGCACGGTGGCAAACAAAGCAACGGTCAGCTAAAAGCCGACCAAATTATAACGACCCCGCCACTCACTCGGGACGGCGGTGCTCTTTTCCTGCATATCATTAGCCCAATATAATAATACAACACAACTATCTATTTCGCCACAGGTGTAGGCTCGCACGGCCAAACACCCCGTGCACTCAGGGCATATTAACGGTGAATCCTGCCATTCCTGCGTCTTCACCACCACCCCCAGGATGGAAACAACATGTGAGCATTTAGCCTTTATGACCACCATCTAAGGCTCCGACTATGCCAACGGCCAGTCCCCGTGTTCGAGTCTCTCGCACCGAACCACATAGCCTAGGTCCGATTCCACTTGACCGTTGCTCACGCTGCCTAATCAATTTATGTCCTACGCGCGGGTCAAGCTTCTCTCGGATCCCAAAATTTTCCAAACAATCTCATAACCCAGTTATGATCAAGGCCGGTTCCCAGACCGCCAAGTTAGCAGAATACGTTTCCGCTCAGTTTTCCGGGTGCGCCTTGAAGCTAGCCTCCAAGGATCCCTGCTGCAATCTTCCGCGTAGAAACCCGAAAACCCAAAGCATGGAGTTTTCTCCGGCCAAAACATATCAAATGCAACATCACCGATCCAGACAATACACGTCCGGGTAGGCTTCACACACAATGCCTATGCCCGTACTTACGATTTCAGACTCTATATGCAACACAAGGGGGACTATTCACATCAACCCTAAGGAACACCATGCACTCGCCGCACACTCGCGGGAGCGGGATTCCCTATGCAGAAAGAAAGAGTTTCTAATGCTCAAGTTGAGAATCGTTACTCTTGTAGTCTGTTTTGGCGCCATGGAAAAACTACGCGGACAGAACTCTTCGCAACGACCTTCCCTCCACGGATCCACTCTCAGATTTCGAAACGGTGCTCCGATGCTCCGCCGGTGGCCGGAAACATCCTCTTCTTCCTCTTCACTCTAACACCTTGGAAGGAGAAAGGTTTGGAGAGAAATGAGGGATTAAATCCCCTATTCCTGCCCTTAACAGAGCAGGATCTCATCTGGGCCGTTGGATCTTAAGCAAAGAAAACGAACGGCTCAGATCTGCACAAAATTCTCCAGACCTGGTCCGAACACGGCTTGGCACACGGTCGTGTCCCAGGCCGTGTGCCTCGATCTAGGCACGATCGTCGAACTGAGAAACGACACACGGGCCAAGACACGCCCGTGTCTCACCTGACAGGCCCGTGTCGGGTTTCTCGACACGCCCGTGTTTGGGGGCGTGTCACACATAACCGCCACGGTAACGGACACGACCCAATTGGATAAGGGTACGGACACGGGTGGCACACGCCCGTGTCGGATGACACGCCCGTGTCATCCGGCCGTGTTTCTGGCCGTGTCCTTCTCGGGATGAAAACGACCAAAAATGCCAACCAGACACGGCCTTGGACACGCCCGTGTCCTAGGCCGTGTACCCCTATACAGGCACCAAAAATCCCTTTTTCGCGACCGACTCACACACAATTTTCGGTGCGTTACAAATCTCCCCCACTTAAGGAATTTCGTCCCAAAATTAAGAAAAGGTACAGAAAATCTAAATGATACCTGAGTGGAATAACTCGGGGTATTCCTCCAACATAGCTTGCTCGCGCTCCCAAGAAAGCTCCTCACGTCCGCAATTATCCCAACAGACCTTAACTGTTCGGACCTCCCGGTTGCGGAGTCGTTTTACTGCAACATCTTCAATTCGTACTGGCTTGACCCTTGTTGTTAAATCATAATCAACCGGTACCTGATTGTCCGCAATGATCTGCAAAGGCTCTTGCACTGCCTTACGCAACACCGATACGTGGAACACGTCATGCAGCCCACTTAACTCCACCGACAGCTTCAATCAATATGCCACCTCGCCAACACGCTCCAGGATTTCGAATGGTCTAAGGTATCTCGGACTCAGCTTCTTCAAGCGTCGAACCCGCGATACACCCTTGAACGGCTTAATTTTTAAGTACACCCAGTCGCCAACATTGAATTCCACATTCTTATGCTTGGAATTATAGTACTTTGACTGTCTATCCTGAGCGATCTTCAACCTTTCCTGAATTGTCCGTATCATTGAAGTGGCGTCTTCCACCGCTTGACGTTTATACAACTTCGATTCGCTTGCGTCCAACCAAGAGAATGGCGTACGATACTTCCTCCCGTACAAGTCTTCGAAAGGCGTCATTCCAATACTTGCCTGAAAGCTGTTGTTGTACGCAAACTCCACCATGTACAAGTGATCCTCCCAATGCTTTCCGAAGTCTAGGACGCACATGCGAAGCATGTCCTCCATAGTCCTGTTGACTCTCTCGGTTTGGCCATCCGTCTGCGGGTGAAAGGCTGTGCTGAACTTTAGCTTAGTACCCAACAGACCATGCACCAACCTCCAGTCATTCGACATGATGCGTCCATCTCGATCACTAACAATACTGCGGGGCACACCATGCAATCGTACAATATTATCCACGTAGAGTTTGACTAACGTTTCCGCCGGATCTTCCTTCCTGACCGGGATAAAGTGTGACACCTTTGTCAACCTATCTACGACCACCCAAATCGCGTCGTTTTCCTTTTGCGACTTCGGCAAACCGTGTACAAAATCCATGGATATGTCGTCAAATTTCCATTCGGGGATAGGTAGGGGCTTCAAGAAACCTCCGGGCTTCTGGCATTCCGCCTTCGCCAATGCGCAAGTACGACACTTGACCACATAAAGTGCTACATCCTTCTTCAAACCTGACCACCAGAATAATTTCTTCAAGTCTCTATACATCTTCATGCTTCTCGGGTGGATTGAGTACTTGGTATGATGAGCCTCATACATCAACTCCTCCCGAAGATTATCCGCACTAGGAACGTATAGTCGACCGTCCTTCCTTAGCAACCCATCTTCAACCACAAACTGGGAATTTGACCCATCCAAAGATTCATCCAAGATTTGCTTCATGCTGCTATCCTGAACCAAAGCTCGCCGAACTCTATCCGCTAGGTCACACTGCACCTCTGTCCAAAAAAGTTTCGCCTCGGCACTAGACTACTTGTGGACGCAAGATATCTCCAAAGCCTCCAACTCATGGACCAACCTCTCATCATGTACCGATAACCAGTTGGCCTGCGCCGGAATCCTTCGACTCAACGCATCCGCTACTGCATTTCCCTTCCCAGGCACATAATGTATCTTGAAGGTGTAGTCCCCCAAGAAATCCATCCATCTCCGCTGCCTCATATTCAGATCCTTTTGGTCCAACATGTACTTCAAGCTCTTATGATCGGTATAAATATCGACCTTCACACCATACAAGTAGTGCGTCCAAAGCTTTAGAGCAAATATCACGGGCGCTAACTCTAAGTCATGGACTGGATAATTACTCTCATGAACCTTTAGTTGTCGTGAATCATAGGCTATCACTCTCCCATGTTGTAGCAAAACATAGCCCAAACCATTACCCGAAGCATCACTATAGATTTTGAACCCTTCAGTTCCATTTGGCGAACATAAAATAGGCGCCATGGTCAAACGCATCTTCAACTCTTCAAAAGCCCGTTCGCACTCCGGAGACCACACAAACTTCTGATCCTTTCTAGTCAACGTCGTGAGTGGTAGCGCTATCCGCGATAAGTTCTCTACGAAGCGCCTATAGTAGCCAGCAAGCCCCAGAAAACTCCGGACCTCCGCCACTGAAGTCAAAGCAGGCCACTCCCGTATCGCCACTATCTTCGCCGGATCCACAGCTACCCCTTCTCCACTAACAACATGACCAAGGAATGCTATCGAGGATAAACAAAATTCACACTTGGAGAACTTAGCATACAACTGATTTCTCCTCAACGTCTCCAACACCATGTGCAGATGATTGTAGTGATCCTCCTCGCACTGCGAGTACACCAGGATATCATCGATAAATACTATCACGAAACGATTCAGGTACTCTCTGAACGTCCTATTCATCAGATCCATAAACACGGACGGCGCATTGGTCAAACCAAACGGCATGAATGTGAACTCGTAATGCCCAAACCGCGTACTGAATGCTGTCTTTGGGATGTCGCTCTCCCTTATCCTCAATTGACAGTAACCGGACTTCAGATCTAACTTCGAATATACTGTTGACCCAACCAGCTGATCAAACAGATCGTCAATCCTGGGAATAGGATACTTATTTTTCTCCGTAAGCTTGTTCAATTCCCGGTAGTCAATACAAAACCGCAAGCTCCCATCTTTCTTCTTCACAAAGCGAACTGGTGCGCTCCAAGGCGACGAACTTGGACGCACATAACCTTGCTCTAGCAACTCTTGCAGTTGCACCTTCAACTCTGCCATCTCTCTTGGAGCTGTCCGATAGGGGGAGCGTGACACCGGTTTGGCACCCGGTAACATCTCTATAGTAAAGTCTATCTCCCGCTGAGGAGGGGCTCCTGGGAGGTCATCTGGAAACACATCAGGATACTCGGACACAAGTGGGATGCTGTCCAAACTAGGCTTATGCGTCGAAGTCTGCACTAGAGTGACATACAGTTCTGCCCCAGACCGAACTGCCTTGAACACCTGAAGGGCCGACATCAGAACTTTCCCTGATCCCTTCATGCCCGCAAAAATCGTCTCCCGATCTGTGTCCAGACCCAACTTGACTTCCTTACGGTTGCAATCAATGCATGCACTCTGCTCCAAGAGCCAATCCATACCAAATATTACGTCATACTCCGCTAACGGTAGAACCAACGCCCGCAAATCAAACTCCCGATCTCCGCTCCGAATCTTCACAACGCAAACCCTATCCGCACGCATTGAGCACCCATTAGGCAACAACACATCCAACTTGTTTTCTTCCATCGAGGACGGAACTCCGATGTGCAATAAGAATTTTTCGGACAAGAAGGAATGTGATGCTCACGTATCAAACAGGGCTCCCGCCGGAAACCCAAAGATTAACACAAAGCCTAGCACTAACAAACTTAAGCTAACAAATACGAAGGTAACAACTATAAAAGTTAAACCACTGTAATTTAACTCATACCTGTCACCACGTCCGCTTGCTTTATGGCCTCCTGCAGACCAAGGTTGTAGACTCTAGGCTGGGCTGGAGCATGATGGGATGCGGTTGACTCCACCGCATTCCCTTTCTCCTCACAAGTCGCTCCAGGTTTCCTCTCGGACTTTGAAAGTCCGCTCCAACAATCCCGAGCAAAATGCCCCGTCTTCCTGCAGTTGTAGCAAGCTCCAGGGACTCGACTTGTAGTTGCCCTCGATGCATCAGCCGAAGGGGTTGAGTTCGAAGTCCTCCGCTTCTTGTTCCACCTGCGGAAACTTGACTTGGTATTTGGCACTTTGAACTCGAACTTCTTTTCTCCTGGGTCCTTATTCTCTTGAACTTTCTTCGCAACCTTTTCCAACGATCGAGCCGAATTGACCATGGCTAGGAAGCCCTTCGCCTTAGGCCCAGCAAGGAGTAATTGTAAATCACCGCGAAGACCCTCATAGAATCGGTTGGTCTTCCTCTCTTCTTCTGTAAACATAGCACCAGCATAAAGACCCAACCGTGTGAACTCATGCAGATATTCGTCCACGCTTCTGGATCCCTGAGTCAACCCAAGAAATTGATTCTCCATCTCCAACTTCTGAGCAGAAGGTACAAATCTGGCTAGGAACAATCTTGAAAATTCCTCCATCGGCACATCCGCAAGTTGCCTTCCCACTAGAAGATGAAACTCCAACTCGTCCCACCACAGCCTCGCTTCACCTTCCAAAAGAAAAGTCGCTATGGTGGTCTTCTACCACTCCTCAGTTATTGTGGCTGTCAACACCCTCTTTATCGAAGAGAGCCAGTCCTCAGCTTGAGTTGGCGTTCCAACGCCATTGAACCTCGGAGGATTAAAGCCCATAACATGCTTTAGCTGCCTCTCCGTAGCTCTCCTCGGCTCTACCAACTCAACTGCTGCGCGTTCCACCACTCTCGGCTCTGCCGCCCTAACCGGTTCTTGCTCATTCGTAGGAGGTGCGCGATGCATTTCCCCGGCGGGTTGGGCATTTATCATTGTAAATACGGCTTCAACCACCATCCTGATGGTTTCCGCTGAAGGAGGTGTAGCATGCACATCCCTTGGTGCACTACTTTCCGCTGATTGCGGACGCTCTAACCGACCAGCACTGCTCCTAGCTGCCTATAGTAGCAAAGACACACAATTACACAACAAACAAATTGCTAAAAGCAATCATTGGAACACTCAGATTCCACCAAACAAGTGTATTTTAATTCCTAAGTGGACATTCATGGGTTCTTTTTGATGTTATAACGATGATGCACACATGTGCTCACCACCCCTTAAAAGAATTCTCCCACGAATTCATTTAAGCCTGACCGCAACCAGTAGTCTGATACCAAATTGTAACACCCCCATTTGTCGCATGGCATATAACAGAAGGTCCAGCTGGAACCCGACGACATATACCACAGACAGTCGGAGGGATTACCAAATTAATATTCAAACCATCCACTTGAGACTACTCGTCCTACACAGAGCATTCTAGCGGAAGATTTTAAAGTTGAAAGAACGCAAACCTAAATCCAACAAATATGAATGTCCACAGCTACAACTACAGGAATGAAACCCCAAATACACTGAAACGGGTACATGGCCTTATGGCCTTACAGATGTTCACTTAGTAAAAACATGTCTTACATACATCGGCTCGCAGACCGGCCACACATGATAAAAGTAAAATAACTATTATACGGCCTTCAATGGCCAGCACAGCAACATGGACTCCAGCCCGCTATTTGGTACTCGGCTCCGCAGCACCTGCAAGCACATACCACCGCACGGTGGCAAACAAAGCAACAGTCAGCTAAAAGCCGACCAAATTATAACGACCCCGCCCCTCACTCGGGACGGCGGTGCTCTTTTCCTGCATATCATTAGCCCAATATAATAATACAGCGCAACTATCTATTTCGCCACAACTGTATGCTCGCACGGCCAAACACCCATGCACTCAGGGCATATTAACGGTGAATCCTGCCATTCCAGTGTCTTCACCACCACCTACAGGATGGCAACAACATACGAGCATTTAGCCTTTCTGACCACCGTCTAAGGCTCCTACTATGCCAACGGCCAGTCCCCGTCTTCGGGTCTCTCGCACCGAACCACATAGCCTAGGTCCGATTCCACTTGCCCGTTTCTCACGCCGCCTAGTCAATTTAAGTCCTACATGCGGGCCAAGCTTCTCTAGGATCCAAAAACTTTCCAAACAATCTCATAACCCAGTTATGATCAAGGCCGATTCCCAGACCGCCAAGTTAGCAGAATACATGTCCGCTCAGTTTTCCGGGTGCGCCTTGAAGCTAGCCTCCAAGTGTCCCTGCTACAATCTACCACGTAGAAACCCGAAAATCCAAAGCACGGAGTCTTCTTCGGCCAAAACATATCAAATGCAACATCACTGATCCAGACAATACACGTCCGGGTAGGCTTCACACACAATGCCTATGCCCGTACTTATGATTCCAGACTCTATATACAACACAAGGGGGACTATTCACATCAACCACAGGAAACACAACGCACTTGACGCACACTCGCGGGAACGAGATTACCTATGCAGAAAGAAAGAGTTTCTAATGCTCAAGTTGATAATCATTACCCTTGTAGTCCGTTTTGGCGCCATGGAAAAACTACGCGGACAGAACTCTTCGCAACGACCTTCCCTCCACGGATCCACTCTCAGATTTCGAAACGGTGCTCCGATGCTCCGCCGGCGGCCGAAAACCTCCTCTTCTTCCTCTTCTCTCTAACACCTTGGAAGGGGAAAGTTTTGGAGAGAAATGAGGGGTTAACTCCCCTATTCCCGGCCTTAACAGAGCAGGAACTCATCTGGGCCGTTGGATCTTAATTAAAGAAAATGAACGGCTCAGATCTGCACAAAATTCTTCAGACCTGGGCCGAACATGCCTTGGCACACGGCCGTGTCCCAGGCCGTGTGCCTCGATCCAAGCACGATTGTCGAACTGAGAAACGACACACGAGCCAAGACACGCCCATGTCTCACCTGACACGCCCGTGTCGGGTTCATCGACATGCCCGTGTTCGGGGGCGTGTCACGCATAACAGCAACGACAACGGACACGACCCAACTGGAAACGGGTACGGACACGGATTGGCACACGCCCGTGTCGGATGACACGCCCGTGTCATCCGGCCGTGTTCCTGGCTGTGTCCTTCTCGGGATGAACATGACCAAAAATGCCAGCCAGACACGGCCTTGGACATGCCCGTGTCCTAGGCCGTGTATCCCTATACAGGCACCAAAAATCCCTTTTTTGCGACCGACTCACACACAATTTTCAGGGCGTTACAACTAGGACAACCTTTATATATCTCAAAATTCTTTTTAAGAAATTTAGATGAGATTCTTTAGGGTTCACTTGGAACCTAGCACAAAGGCATGTGGCAAATATAATATCAGGTCTGATTGCTGTTAGATATAGTAGGGACCCAACAATGCCCCTATGTAATTTCTGATCCACAGGTTTCCCATGTGCATTAGAGTCAATCAAATCATTAGTAGCCATAGGTGTTTTCTTTGCTGAAGCATCAACCATCCTAAATTTCTTTATAAGCTCTTTAGCATACTTGGCTTGAGAGATGAAGATGCAATCAGGCAACTGCTTCACTTGGAGACCAAGTAAGTAGGAAAGCTCACCCATGCTACTCATTTCAAATTTTGAATCCATGAGGTCAGAGAACCTCTTGCATAATTTGGAATAAGTAGACCCAAATATGATGTCATCCACATATATTTGCACTAACAATATTTGATCCTTATGATGTATAGTGAAAAGTATTCTATCTACTATGCCTCTAATGAATTTATGCTCTATCAAAAAGCTGGCTAGGGTCTCATACCAAGCTCTTGTATCTTGCTTGAGACCATAAAGAGCTTTATGCAATTTGAAAACATGATAAGGGTGAGTTGAAGAGACAAAACCTGGAGGTTGTTCAACATAAGCCTCTTCTTTAAGTACTCCATTCAGGAGTGCACTCTTCACATCCATCTGATACACCTTGAATATCTTGTAGGCTGCATAGGCCAGGAATATTCTTATGGCCTCTAACCTTGCCACAGGTGCAAAGGTTTGGTCATAATCTATTCCTTCCTCTTGCCTGTATCCTTGAGCAACAAGCCTAGCCTTGTTCCTCACTATTGTACTTTGGGAATAAAATTTATTTCTGTATACCCATTTGGTTCCAATGACTGGATAGTCTTGGGGTCTTGGAACCAAATCGCAAACTCTACATCTCTCAAATTGATTTAATTCCTCCTACATTGCAATGATCCAGTGGGGATCTTGCTCAACATCATGGATGGATAGAGGCTCAACCTGAGAGAGAAAATAGGCATTCATCAAATCTTGGTTGAGTTGATGCCTGGTCTGTACACCTGTTGATATGTCTCCAATCACTTAAGATCTGTGGTGATCCCTTAGTGTGACAAGATCAGTGGGTGTAGTTAGTTCTGCAACAACATTAGGAACTAATTCCTCTTATGGAATTATGTTTGTTGTTGGGGAAATATCAATCCCTTCAGTGCTTCATATTCACTATCTTCATTGACTTGTGGAGAAGGATGTGTTGGAATCTCTTGGGTAAGGTTTAGTTCATGCAAATTCTCACACAAGTGATGTACCTGCAAATTGATTTTGGTAGAAATCTCTTTCTCCTTGCAAGACATGTTAGCTTCATCAAATGTAACATGGATAGACTCTTCAATTTTTAGAGACGATTTATTAAAAAACCCTATAGGCTTTGCTTACTTGGGAATACCCTAGAAAGATTCTCTCTTCAGCCTTGGCCTCAAACTTTCTAATATATCTTTTGTTGTTGTTGTGAATATAACATATACATCCAAATACTTTAAAATAATTGATTTTAGGTTTCTTCCCTTTAAGTAGTTCATAGGGAGTCCTATTCTTTAGTTTATGAATTAAACTCCTGTTCAGGATATAATTTGTTGTGCTCACAACCTCTGCCCCAAAGGTTAGGGTCATGTAAGCATCTGCAAGTAATGTACTTGCAACTTCAGTAAGTGTCCTATTATTCCTTTCAGCTACCCCATTTTATTGAGGAGTTCGAGGAGCTGAGAAGAAATGTCTGATACCTTCCTTATCATAGAACTCATGCATAAAAAGAGACTCAAACTCTATGCCATGATCACTTCTGATCAATGCAATATGAGTAGAGAACTCAATCTGTATGTTCCTGAGAAAATCTATAAGAACCTTGAACGTATCTGACTTAGATCTCAGAAAGGATACCCAAGAGAACCTTGAGAAGTCATCCACAATAACTAAGGTATATGATTTCCCTCCTAGGCTTTGTACAGCAATGGGTCCAAAGAGATCCATATGTAGCAAATACAAAATCCTAGGTGAATCAATTTTATTTACAGATTTAAAACTAGATTTAGTTTGCTTTCCTAGTTGACAAGCCCTGCAAAGGCCTTCCTTCTTGTAGGGACCAGAAGGTAGACCTCTAACAAGGTTATCTTTTGATAGCCTAACAATATTTTTAGAGTTTACATGACCTAGCATTTTATTCAATAAATCATTCTGATTATTAGTTATATTAAGTAAGCAGATATCAGAAGTGACAGAAAGAAAATTAACTAGGTATACGTTACCTTGTCTATTCCTAATTAAATTAGTTTGGTTTTCTTTATTAGAAATAATGCAAGAAGATGAGTTGAAGTGTAACTGATAACCTTCATCACATAACTGACTTATGGAGATGCGGTTATGCTTGAATCCTCTGACATAAGTTACTTTCTTGAAAGTAACTGCTCCAATCTTCACTTCTCCAAAGCCTTCTGACTGGCCACATTTGGAATACCAAAGATAACCTTTGGCCCTAGCTTGGACTTGTAGTTCTGTAAGATGTCCTTGCTGCCAGTCATTTGTTTGGATTACCCACTGTCCAGGTACCATGTTTGATTATTTGCTGGACAGCTCTTCACCTGCAGTGAAATATAATTAATTGTTCTTGACCCAAGTTACCTTGGGTCCTTTATTTTGCTGGTATGAGAAGCTAGATATAACAGAAAAATCTGGTTGAGATTTGTATCCTAAAGGGTAATATTTTCTAGGTGGTATAACCCAATCAACTACAGGATTAAAGGTTTCCTCGAATTATTTTAGTTGCTGTTGAAATTACAATTTCAGTTAAGTCTTTCTGGGTTCGACGAATTTCTATGAGTTCGTCGACTAGAGTTCGACGAATTGGGTTGAGATCGTTGTTGAAACCAGAAATCCGGTCTCCTGTGGAGCTCGCCCTTGGGGAAAGGGGTGGTCTCGCGCCTACTTCGCTCCTGCAAGGAAAAACAACAAGACAAGGAGAAACAGACCCAAGGGCTCGCCAGGGAGGTCCCACCACAAACCCGGAAGATCTCAGAGCGCTTCCCCTCCTTAGCCTGAAGCCGAGCTAAGGTACCCTCAGAAAGCACTTAAAGATTTTGGGGAGAAGAGCACAGGAAGAACCTGCTTTCTGGGGTACCCCTTGTGTCCTATTTATAGTTTTTGAAATCCGGACTGCCAATAACCAAAACAGCTGACCTGAAATTACCAGAAAACCCCCGGCTGGGTCTGCCAACAGCCAAACTCCGCTGTTCTGAAGGACTATGGGCAGACCAGCAGGGGTAAAACAGTAAAAGGCACCTCTGACACCCGGGCGAGTTGGGAGCTCTGGCCACCTCGGCGTGCTCTGCTCGCACGCTGCTGCCGAACTCCACTGCGAGGGCGCGAGATGCAGCCCGCTCGGCGAATGCCAAGCTCGGGGTCGCCGATCGACGATCTCTGGCCGACGGATGCCGAGCTCAGCCTCGCCCCTGCCGCTGCCGAGCTCGCCTGCTGCTCCCAGCCTGATCTGCTCGCCCCCTGGTGACCTTGCTCGTCGGACACGGGGTTGTACACAATCCCCGCTCTTTTCGAGTTTGTCAAAAAGCTCGGAAAGAAACATCCAACCCGAAGTGTGCGGCGAGCTCTGGTTGGCGAGTTGGAGGGAATCTTCTGGTGGGGGCCACCTGCGGCTATATATATGCACCTGCTCTGCTGCCTGGCTCTTGCCATTCCCCCTGCTGCCTTGCCAAGATGCCCCTTCCCAAGGAGATTCAAGAGCGCATAGACCGAGCTCGCCAGGCTTCCGCGGCTCGCGTTGCCGCGCTGACGGCGGTCCCCGCGAAAGTTCCCCAAATTGATTCTGCCGAGCCGAGCTCCAAGAGGACAAAGCCATTCCCCGAGGCGGCCGAGCCCATCTTCCACGACCTGAGGGCCACCCTGGCTCGCGAGACCGGCTCTTCTACTCGAACTATTCCAGAGAATGACAGGGAGGTCGTTGTATTTGGCGACGATCAGGGCGGCCTACCAGATGGCGAGGGCACCGCGCCGCGGGTCCCCACGCCGCGAGGCGAGGTCGCGCTCGCCACTTCGCGACTCTCGGAACCGGACAGCCATCCCCGGGATCCGCCGCTCCTCTTCGGGATCCTACCAGTGAGCTCGCAGAGGCCGACTTCGCCACCAGGCTCCCCTCCTCGGCAAACTGACGCGGCCGCCGGGAAAGGTCTGTGGTCCATTCCCACCCCGGCTTTCGACCTCATCTCGCCGGGGGCTCGCGGCCCAGGTCGCGGGAAGGACCTGAGGTTCGTCCCTCCCCGCATCTCCTTTGAACCGCCGAGCTCTTCAGGTCAGCCTCGCTCACCCTTGTTCTTCGCAAGCTTTTGCTCTGCTGACATTTGCCTTTACAGCTCTTCCCAGTCAATCGGCTGCCGAGGAGTCTTCGCGGGCAGCCCACCACTCTCCCCTCCCGTCTCCGAGCTCGCTGGACTCTTACCTGGGTCCGGAGGTGGATCAAGGCGAGCTGACGAGGAGGGAGGTCAAGCTCCTCAAGAAGCTGGTGTGCGGACTACGCGAGGTGCAGGGAGTCAACGAGACGCTGCAGCGCGACTACGCGCGTCTTGCTGAGGTGGTGCGCCTCGGCCGAGCTGGCGAGTTGATGTCTCCCTCCCGACTCCTGGATGAGATAGACGACGGTCTCTTGGTTGCGCAAAGGAATTCCGGGAGGATCCGCGAGTTACTCCGCGCGCGGCAGCTTGGGGGCGGGGGTCGCGAGGCCGGGGTAGGTAAGTCTGCGGGCTCCCCTGCCGAGCCGACCTGCGCTCGCATCCCGGTGCCCTCCCTGCTTGCGCGCCCTATTTTCTGTTCTGAACTTTCCCCTTCTGTGATGAATAACTCTTAGAACATTCTTAATTATGTTATTTAAATAAAAAGCCGTAATGTTTGACTTAGCCTTAGTTGGGATGCGTCAGAAGTCGGCGAGCTGGGGTGGCGAGCTGGGGTGGCGAGCTGGGGAGACGATCTGCGCCGATGTGACATCCTGCCTCAGATTCCTTTTCCTATAAATAGCCCCCCCTCACATACCCCCATACCGCCTTTATTGCTTTGCTTTCCCTTCCTTGCTTTTTCCTTTCCCTGCTCACGCTGCGCTTCTTCTCTGCGATCATGGGCAAGACCAACCCGGACGCCGATGGCCGCTCCAAATGCGCGCAACACTTCGCCGATTACTGCTTCTTCGACGGCCATACCAGCGAGGAGGAGCTCGCAGAATTCATAGCCCTGTATGTGCCGCCGGGCTTTGAGGCACGCAGGCCGAGGCCGGGCGAGGCCATTAACATATTTTACGAGAACGAGCTCGCCTTCCCCATCTCGCACTTCGAGGTGGGGCTGCGACTTCCACGATCTCTGCCCAGAGAATGAACATATTCATTTTCTGTGCCCCACGTTCGTCGACCTCTGCTCGACGAACCATACAGAGTTCGCCAATCGCAGTTAGACGAATAATTATAACTATAGTTTTTATTCAGAGTTCGTCGATCTGGGTTCGACGAACTTCCTACATTTCGTCGTTATAAGTTCGACGAATTCTGCTGAACCATATTTTTACTTAAGTTTTTCTGATTTTTGGTTTCCAGACCTATTGATTTGGGAACCTTTTCTATTGTTTGTTTATGATTTATTTTCTCTTTCCCCTTAGCAGAAACAAATTTGATTGGGGTTGTCTGTATGTTATTCTTGAGGATGGGGGGCAAACTTGATGAAGCACCCAAGCCTAGCTTGCCATTGAGTCTAGCATTTACAGTGCTTGTGATGTCCATCAGCTTGAGGCTTCTTCCATTAAGAGTTTACTCAAGTTGTTTAGCATCACAAAGCTCAGTCTTTAACATTATTATTTGTTCATTAGCTAAGGTTAATTCATCTTTTAAACTATTATTTTCAGAGTTGACATTCTCTAGGTTTCCTAATTTTTCCCTTAGAGTTTTAATCTCCTTTTCTGAGTTTATTAAGTCTATACACATTATTTTAAATTCAAATTTAAAAGAATCAGAACTGTAATCAAAAGAAGACAATACCTTGTCAGCTTCAGAATCTGAAACTGCTTCATTGTCTGAGTCCTCTTCTTCTGAATGGCTCCTGGAAGCATCAATGGCCGTGAGGCAAACCTCCTTGGCCCTTACCTCTTCCTCATCTTCACTAGAGCTAGAAGATGTTGATTCTTCTTCAGTCTCACTCCAGGTTTCAGCCACAAAACCCTTCTCCTTCTTCTTGTATTTGCTGGAAGAAGGTCTGCTATTTTGCTGTCTCCTGGTATCTTTCTCTCTTCTCTTTTCTTTCTTCTGATTCTCTGGACACTCAGAGATGAAGTGTCCAGCTTTCCTGCAACCAAAGCATACCACTTCTTTAGTTGGTGTTTTATCATACTTTGGTTTGTCATCCTGTCTGGATGACTTCATCCTGAAATCTTTTCTTGCCAACTTGTAGAATATTTTGGCAAAAAGACTCATGAGTTCCTCATTTGTTGAGGCAGTATCTCTCTCTTCAGCAGCCTTGAAAGCAATGCTATGCTCTTTTCTTGCTGGAGGGGGTGTTCTCTGCACAACAGCCTCCCTTGATTTAATCAGCTGTTCATATGACTTAAGTTTGCCTAATAAAGATTCAGTGGATATCTCATTTAGGCTTCTGGCTTCTTTTATAGGCAAAATCCTTGAATCCCATGTGCTTTGGAAGCAAATTAGGATCTTGTCATTCACCTCAGTGAGGGTGATGTCCTTGTCCAAGATGTTTAGCTCATTGATGATTGAGCTTAACCTATTATACAATTCAACTACTGGCTCAGCTTCCTCTTTCTTGAAATTCTCATATAAGGATATGAGGTTAGATCTCTTATCCTTTCTTTCATCTGCTGATCCAACCACCATTTGGTTTATGGAATCCCAGATGGCTTTGGATGAAGGGCATTCAGCAACCTTTTGGAAGATATCATCTGACATAGTCTGTGCTAGTATGTTTATTGCCTTGGCATCAGCAACCTTGGCCGTCTTCTGAGCCTCAGTCCACTCAGGTGGTGGAACTACATTGGTGCTTGAGGCTGCTATAGATGTAGAAGCAGTGGCTTGAGGAGGACCTGTCAAGATGGAATTGTAGATATCTTCATCAATAGAGTTAATATACAATTTGATTCTTGCCTTCCAGATGGCAAACCTATTTAGGTTACAAACTGGAGGTCTGGTGCTTTCATAGTCTTTGTTCTATGCCATTGCTGTGTATATAACCTAAATAAAAATAAAGATAAAAGATGAAATCTGATCTAACACAGGATCTTTGGTTCAAGGGTTAGCTTGTGTACACCAAGGAATCCAAGCTCTGATACCAATTGAAAGTGAGCTGTTAGATCAGGAATACTCTAGAGGGGGGCGGGTGAATAGAGTATTCAGGGTTTATAAAATTTTCTTCTGATTTAATATAGTACGGGAACAAAATTAAATCAACAATCCTAACAAACAGCCACAACACAAAAAACAAAAGAAAAGACCAATCCAGACAACACAAGAATTTATAGTGGTTCCCCTAAACTTGGGTACATCCACTCTTCTACCACCCTGGTAGGAATCCACTCAGATTTTTGATCAGGTGCCTGACACCAATGAGATTTTGATCGGGTGCTCAAAAACCAATCCTCAAGTATTTTGATCACGTGACTTACAACCAGGAATAACTTTTGAAGGGAGTTATAATCCTTTATATAGTGGGGAGGTGAGAGATTATTGTGTCTTCTCTTTCTCAATATACAACTGAGAAGACTGGTGGATATTTGATTTTAGAACTGGCTCCCCCTGAGATATAGAATGGTTCAGGTGGAAGAATCCTTGCTTCAGGGGAATAGGCCTTCAGTAGTAAAGCCTTGATCAGCAGCTGTTTAGGAACTTCTTTGACAGATAGTGATGTAGTTGTCCTTTGAAGTATCCTGGAGTGTTCAAGACAGAAGACTTTTGATTTTGACTAGGTGTTCTTCTTATTCAGATAGCTGATGATCTTCAGGAATATGGGTTTTTGTTGTGTCAGAATTCTGTGTTGACAGACAACAGTGAATCTCTTGATTCAGACGGACTATTTTCTGTATCTGTCGTCTCTTTGTTTTGTGTATCTTGTTCTGTCTGTCTATATAAATGAAGAAGAGAGAAAATCTCTTTTATATTTCCTGTCAAAAATGGTCTTTCGAAATTTTGAAATCCTCTACAATCAATGCTGACGGCCTTGAGAATAAACGACATTGAATTATTTCACCAACTGTCTCATGGAAAAACGGCAGGCAATAATCCTGGAGAAGACCATGATCATTGCTTTGTCTAATGGTTATATTCCAGAGAATATTTGAGCATTAATTAATCAGGAATTATTGCAGTAAGAAGGGGACAGAAGGATGGAAAATAACTAAGTCTGGATTCGTCGAACTGATAACAGAAATCGTCGAGCTGAGTTCACAGTTCGTTGAGCTGAGTTGCTGAGTTCGTCGACCAGATGACTTCTGTTCATCGAGCTAAGTTCCAAGATCGTCAAGCAGAGAGCAGAAGTATATTCTCTAGAAACTTTGCCTTTTTTGTGTATGATATTCGTCGAGCTGATATCTAGTTTCGTCGACTGAAGTTCAGCAAAATATTTCTGGACTTGGAATAATTTCAGATGCTTCTGGATGAAGGTGTTGACGTGAAGTTTCCAGAATTCGTCGACCTAAGAATTGGTTTCATTGAGCTGAGGACCACTTAACTGCTGTTGGACAACTCTAGCTATTGTGGTCACAGTTCGTCGAGCTGAGAATCAAGTTCGTCGACCAAAGTCTGACTCTGGACTTAGAATAAAAAGATTTTTTCTGATCTTGAAGTGTTGAAGTATAGTGTCCAACGTTCGTCGACCTGAGTACCAAGTTCGTTGGGCTCAGCTCAGAGAATTTACTCTGAGATCGTCGAGCTGAGCACGAAAATCATCGAAATAAGTTCGACGAACGTCGAACTCATTTTACTTGGTCATTAGAAAAACTCTAAGTCTTGAGTCTCTGACAGTCTTGTTGAAAGTTGGTCCATGTGCTGTTGATTCTAAGGACTTGGCCTAGACTCTATGACACAACCATGACCCTGGCTATACATTGTGGGTCATATGATCCTAACTTAGTGAACCTAGACCAAATCTTACCAGGGAACCAACACACTACACGACCTTGTACTGGATGAAACAGGCGTGTCAATCCGGACACAGGCATGTCGAGAGCCCATGTTCTTTTCGGGACGTGTCGGTTTCGACGGTGAATTGGGAACATGACCCTGGACACGAGCGTGTCACAAGCCGTGTTCGGCCTAGATTTTGGAAATCAAGCCCGAATCGTGGCCGTCCTTTTCCTTATTTTGGCATCCGACCGCTGGGGGTTGTTCCTGCTGAGATATAATCGGATTTAGGGCTTTGAAAACCCCATTTCACTTGGGTTATTCTCTTTCTAAAGATTAGAGAGAGAGAGGGGAGAGCAAGGAAGAAGAAAGGAGGCTAGATCCGGTCACCGGCGGAGCTTCGGAGCTCCAAATCGCGAGCCGACTTCGGATCTATGGAGGCAAGGAGATTGCGGTGCTTTTCATCCGCATAGATTTCTATGGCGCCAAGGAAAAATGTTAGGGTAATGATTCTCATCCTAGGACATGTGAAGTCCTCCTTTCTTTGCATAGGAAGCTCGCTCTCGCGAGTTTCGGTGAGTTTGAGTCATTCCTTCGGGTAGACATGAATAGTCCCCGTTGTATACATGTAGACTCGATAATCGAGAACTGATATAGGCATGATGTGTGAAGCCTATTCGGACAAGTTGGTGTTGATCGGTGATGTTACATTGCATGAATTTCCAGAGAAGACTCTGTGCAAATGTTTGTTTTTCGTGTTTTCTACGCGGTAAATTGCAACAGGGAGCCTTGTGGATTAACTCCAAGGTGCACCCAAAAAATTGCGCAGTTGCGTGAGTCTGCCGTCTTGGTGGCCTGGGAGCCAACTTGTACATAACTGGGTTATATAATATTATGTGTTCGATTCACGGGCTTCAGGGAAGCTTGACCCGCGCCGATAACTTTAAGTGTCATGACGAGGTGAGCAATGAGTTGAGTGGAACCATTCCTACTCTATGCGGTTCGGTGTTAGAGGCCTACCGATGGCATAGAGGTCGGTCTTAGGCTGTCGATGTTTTCAAGTGACGTGACTTCTGCCTGAAAGACTCAATTGCTCACGAGTTGTGCCGTCCAAATGGCGGTGGTGAGACCGTAGTTTTAACCGAGTTCACCGAGAATTTGCCCTGAGAGCACGGGGTGTGTGGCCGTGTGTGCCTACGCCAGTGATGTAGTGTTATTACTCTATAATACTTGGTTATGTTAATAAAGTGCAGGGAAGGAGCATCGCCGCACCGAGTTTGGGCGCGAGATCGTTATAATTTGGTCTGCATAGCTGACCGTTGCATTTGTTTGCCATCGTTCTGGTGGGTTGTTACATGCAATTGCTGCAGGACCAAGCGATAAACAGCTGGCAAATGCCCATGTCACTGAGCCGGCCCTCGAAGGCCTAAATATTGAGTGTTACTTGCTATATTCATGTGTGACCGGTCTGTGTGCCGAGGTTTGCAAAACATATAATTTGAGTGAATAAATTTAAGGCCTTAAGGCCATTGTACTTGTGTATTGTGCTTCATTTCTATTGGATAGATAATTTCGAGCTCTTTTAGTTGGTTTTTTTCGGGCGAAAAACAGACAACCGGAACATAAGTTATGGTCATATTTATTGAGCCATATTTATTGCGCCATATTTCGTTGGCCATATATATTGAGCCAAATTAACAGAGCTATATTTATTTGCGTCATATTTATTACGCCATATTTATATATTGTTAAACGAGCCCGAACGGGTAAACCTGTTTGCCAAATATAGATTTATCCGAGTTTTTTTGAAATGACTTTTTCAGGATGAATATGGAGAACGTGATCAAAAATTATGGCTTTATTTATTTGGCAATATTTATTGTATCATATTTATTGAGCCATTATGATTGAGCCATATTCCTTGAGTCATCTTTATTGAGACATAATTATTGAAGCATATTTTTTGAAGCATTTTCTTTAGAGATATTTAATATGACATTTTTATTGAGCCATATTTATTACGCCAATTTTATTGAGAAATATTAATTGCGCCATTTTTATTTCAAAGTATTTATTATAACATATTTATTGAGTATTGAACGAGCCCGAGTGGGTAAACCTGTTCTCCAATGGATAATTCATTCAGAGATTTTTCAATGAGTTTTTTTGGGCTGAAACGGACAACCGAAATCAAAGTTGTGGTCATATTTATTGAATCATATTTATTGCGCCAAATTTCCTTGGCCATATTTATTGAGCCATATTTATTTATGTCATATTAATTACGACATATTTATATAGCGTTAAATGAGCCTTAACGAGAAAATCTATTTGCTAAATGATAGATTTATCTGTGCACTTTTCAATAGACTTTCCGGGGCTGAAAATAGGCAACCGGATAAAAAAATATTGCAATATTTATTGTTCTATATTTATTGGGCTATATTTATGATGCCATATTTATTGAGTCATATTTATTGAGCCATATTTTCTGAACCATATTTATTGTGACATAATTTTTGAGCCATGTTTCTTGTGGCAATTTCATTAAAATATATTTAATAAGCCATACTTATTGAGCCATATTTATTATGCCAAATTTATTGAGATATATTTATTACGTCATATTTATTATATAGTATTTATTATAACATATTTATTGAGTATTGAATGAGCCCGAATGGGTAAACATGATTGTCATTGGATAAATCATTTAGAGCTATATTTATTAGGCTATATTTTTTATGTCATATTTATTTTGTCATATTTATTACGCCACATTTATTGTGTCATATTTTTTGAGTGTCAAATAAGCCCAAAAAAGTAATCATGTTCACCAATAGATAAATCATTTCGAGCACGTTAAAATGGGCCTTTCCGGTCTAAAAATGGACAAGCAGAACAAAAATTATGTTCATATTTATTGAGTCATATTTATTACGCCATATTTCTGTGGCCTTATTTATTGAGCTCTATTTATTTGTGTCATATTTATTGCACTATATTTATATAACGTTAAACGAGCCCGAACGGGAAAACCTGTTTGCCAAAAATAGATTTATCCGAGCTTTTTTTAAATGTCTTTTTCTGGATGAAAATGGACTACCAGGTAAAAAATTATGGCTTTAGTTATTGAGCTATATTTATTATGGCATATTTATTGAGCCATTATGATTGAGCCATATTTTAAGAGTCATATTTATTGAGACATAATTATTGAATCATATTTCTTGAAGCATTTTCATCGAGAGATATTTAATAAGTTATATTTATTGAGCCGTATTTTTTACACCATATTTTTTGAGATATATTTATTGCCCCATATTTGTTGCGTAGTATTTATTATAACATATTTATTGAGCATTGAACGAGACCGAGTGGGTAAAACTGTTTGCCAATGGATAAATCATTCAGATCACTTTTTAATGGGTTTTTCCATAATAAAATTAGACAACTGAATCCAAATTTATGATCATATTTATTGAGTCATATTTAATGCGCCATATTTATTTTATCATATTTACTAAACCATATTTACTAAGCCCTATTTAATAAGACTTACTTATTGAGTCATATTTCTTGTGCCATATTTGTTGAGCAATATTTTTTGAGCCATATTTATTAACGCATATTTATTATACCATATTTATTGTGTCACTTTTTATTGCGCCATAGTTATTGTGTCTGATGTTTTTGCTATATTTATTACGCGATAAACGAGCCCGAATGGGTAAACCTCTTCGCCAATGGATAGAACTTTATTTGTTATTTTTAATTGTCTTTTTCATGCTGATAACCGACAACCGGAACATTCGCTTTTTCGCGCTTTTCGAGCTTTTTCGGGCTTTTTCAGACTGATAACGCCATATTTACTGTGTCATATTGATATAGTAATAAACAAGCCCAAACGGTTAAACCTATTCCCCAATAGATAGATAATTTCAAGCTCTTTTAAATGTGTTTTTTTGGGCGAAAAATGAACAACCGGAACAAAAGTTATGATCATATTTATTGTGCAATATTTATTGCGCCAAATTTTATTGCCCATATTTATTGAGCCATATTTTCAGAGCTATATGTATTTGTGTCATATTTATTATGCCATATTTATATAGTGTTAAACGAGCCCGAACGGGTAAACCTGTTTGCCAAAGATAGATTTATCCGAGTTTTTTTGAAATGTCTTTTTCGGGATTAGTATGGACAACGAGATCGAAAATTATGGCTTTATTTATTTGGCAATATTTATTATGTCATACTTATTGAGCCATTAAGACTAAGCCATATTTCATGAGTCATTTTTATTGAGAGATAATTATCGAACCATATTTCTTGAAGCATTTTCATCAGAGATATTTAATAATACATTTTTAATGAGCCATATTTATTACGCCAATTTTATTGAGAAATATTTATTACGCTATTTTTATTTCGAAGTATTTATTATAACAGATTTATTGAGTGTTGAACGAGCCCGAATGGGTAAACCTGTTCCCCAATGGATAAATCATTCAGAGGATTTTCAAGGAGTTTTTTTGGGCTAAAAACGAACAACCGGAACAAAATTTATGGTCATATTTATTGAATCATATTTATTGCACCATATTTCCTTAGCCATATTTACTGAGCAATATTTATTTGTGTCATATTAATTGTGGCATATTTATATAACATTAAATGAGCTTGAATGGGAAAATCTATTTGCTAAATGATAGATTTATCCGAGCACTTTACAATAGGCTTTCCGGGGCTGAAAATGGACAACCGGATCAAAAAATATGGCTATATTTGCTATTCTATATTTATTGGGCTATATTTATTATGCCATATTTATTGAGTTATATTTATTGAGCCATATTTTCTCAGCCATATTTATTGTGACATAATTATTGAGCCATGTTTCTTGTGACATTTTCATTAAAATATATTTATTAAGACATATTTATTGAGCCATGTTTATTATGCCAAATTTATTGAGATATATTTATTGCGTCATATTTATTATGTAGTATTTATTATAACAAATTTATTGAGTGTTGAATGAGCCCGAACGGATAAACATGATTGTCATTGGATAAATCATCTAGAGCTATATTTATTTGGGCTATATTTATTATGCCATATTTATTTTGTCATATTTATTATGCCACATTTATTGTGCCATATTTATTGAGTGCTAAACAATCCCAAACTAATAGATAAATCATTTTGTGCACTTTTAAATAGGCCTTTCCAATCTGAAAATGGACAACCCGAACAAAAATTATGGTCATATTTATTGAGTCATATTTATTGTGCCATATTTTTGTGGCCTTATTTATTGAGTCAAATTTATTGAGCTATATTTATTTGTGTCATATTTATTACGCCATATTTATATATCATTAAACAAGCCCGAATGGATAAACCTGTTTGATAAAAATAGATTTATCCGATCTTTTTTCAAATGTCTTTTTCTGGATGAAAATGGACTGCCAGATCAAAAATTATGGTTTTATTTATTTGGCTATATTTATTGCGCCATATTTATTGAGACGTTATGTTTGAGCCATATTTCAACAGTCATATTTATTGAGATGTAATTATTGAATCAAATTTCTTGAAGCATTTTCATCGAGAGATATTTAAGAAGTCATATTTATGAGTCATTTTTTGCGTCAAATTTATTGAGATATATTTATTGCCCCATATTTATTGCGTAGTATTTATTATAATATATTTATTGAGCGTCGAATGAGCCCGAGTTGGTAAACCTATTTGCCAATGGATAAATCATTCAGAGAACTTTTTAATGTGATTTTCGAGGATAAAAATAGACAACTGAATCCAAAGTTATGATCATATTTATCGAGTCATATTTAATGCACCATATTTATTTTATCATACTTACTAAGCCATATTTACTAAACCATATTTTTTGAGACTTAGTTATTGAGTCATATTTCTTGTGCCATATTTATTGGGCAATATTTTTTGAGCAATATTTGTTAACGCATATTTATTACACCATATTTATTGTGTCACTTTTTATTGGGCCATATTTATTTCGCCTAATTTTTTTGTCATATTTATTGCTTGATAAACAAGCCCCAATGGGTAAACCTGTTCTCCATTGTATAAACATTTATATGTTCTTTTTAATTATCATTTTTCTGCTGATAACCGACAACCAGATCATTTGTTGTTTCAGGGTTTTTCGTGCTGATAACGCCATATTTACTAGGTCATATTTATATAGTAATAAACAAGCCCAAATGGGTAAACCTGTTCACCAATGTATAGATAATTTCGAGCTCTTTTAAATGGACTTTTTCGGGCAGAAAACAGACAACCGGAACAAAAGTTATTGTCGTATTTATTAAGCCTTATTTATTGCTCCAAATTTCGTTGGCCCTATTTATTGAGCCATATTTACAGAGATATATATATTTGTGTCATATTTATTACGCCATATTTATATAGTGTTAAACGAGCCCGAACAGGTAAACCTGTTTGCCAAAGATAGATTTAGCTGAGTTTTTTTGAAATGTCTTTTCCGGGATGAATATGGAGAACGCGATCAAAAATTATGGCTTTATTTATTGGGCAATATTTTTTGTGTCATATTTATTAAGCGATTATGATTGAGCCATATTTCATGAGTCAACTTTATTGATACATAATTATTAATCCAAATTTCTTGAAGCATTTTTATTAGAGATATTTAATAAGACATTTTTATTGAGCCATATTTATTACCCAAATTTTATTGGAAAATATTTATTGCGTCATTTTTATTTTGAAGTATTTAGTATAACATATTAATTGAGTTTGAACGAGCACGAGCGGGTAACCCTATTCACCAATGGATAAATCATTTAGAGTTTTTTTAGGGCTGAAAACGGACAAACGAAATAAAAGTTATGGTCATATTTATCCAATTATATTTATTTCTCCAAATTTCCTTGGCCATATTTATTAGTTCATATCTACAGAGCCATATTTATTTGTGTCATATTAATTGTGTCATATTTATATAGCGTTAAGTGAGCATGAACGTGAAAATCTATTTGCTAAATGATAGATTTATCCGAGCACTTTTCAATAGACTTTCTGGGGCTAAAAATGGACAACCGAATCAAAAAATATGGTTATATTTATTGTTCTATATTTATTGGGCTACATTTATTATGTCATATTTATTGAGTCATATTTATTGAGCAATATTTCCTGAGCCATATTTATTGTGACATAATTATTGAGCAATGTTTCTTGTGGTATTTTCATTAAAATATATTTAATAAGCCATATTTATTGAGCCATGTTTATTACACCAAATTTATTGAGATATATTTATTACATCATATTTATTATATAGTATTTATTATAACATATTTATTGAGTGTTGAATGTGCCCGAATAGGTAAACATGATTGTCATTGGATAAATCATTTAGAGCTATATTTATTGTGCTATATTTATTATGTCATATTTATTATGTCATATTTATTACGACATAATTATTGTGTCATATTTTTTGAGTGTAAAACAAGCCCAAACAGGTAATCATGTTCACCAATAGATAAATCATTCCGAGCACCTTTAAATGTGCCTTTCGGTTCTGAAAATGGACAATTAGAATAATAATTATGGTCATATTTATTGAGTCATATTTATTGCGCCATATTTCTGTGGCCTTACTTATAGAACCATATTTATTGATCTATATTTATTTGTGTCATATTTATTGTGTCATATTTATATAGCGTTAAATGAGCCAGAACGTGTAAACTGTTTGCCAAATATAGATTTGTCTGAGTTTTTTCCAAATATCTTTTTCTGGATGAAAATGAACTACAAGATCAAAAATTATGGCTTTATTTATTTGGCAATATTTATTGTGCCATATTTATTGAGCCGTTATGATTGAGCCATATTTCAAGAGAAATATTTATTGAGACATAATTACTGAATCATATTTTTTGAAGCATTTTCATTGAGAGATATTTAATAAGTCATATTTATTGAGCCGTATTTTTCGCCCCAAATTTATTGAGATATATTTATTGTCCCATATTTATTGTGTAGTATTTATTATAATATATTTATTGAGTTATGAACGAGCCCGATTGGGTAAACCTGTTTTCCAATGGATAAATCTTTCAGAGCACTTTTTAATGGGCTTTTCCTGAATAAAAATAGATAACTGAATCCTAATTTATGATCATATTTATTGAGTCATATTTAATGAGCCATATTTATTTTATCATATTTAATAAACCATATTTACTAAGCCATATTTATTGAGATATAGTTATTGAGACATATTTCTTGTGCCATATTTATTAACGCATATTTATTATACCATATTTATTGTGTCATATTTATTGCGCCATTTTTATTGCGCATGATGTTTTTGATATATTTATTGCACGATAAACGAGTCCGAATGTGTAAACCTGTTCGCCAATGGATAGACCTTTATGTGCTCTTTTTAATTATCTTTTTCGGGCTGATAACCGACGACCGGATCATTGGCTTTTTCGGGTTTTTTGGGACTGATAATGCCATATTTACTATGTCATATTTATATAGTAATAAATAACCCAAAATAGGTAAACCTGTTCACCAATGTTTAGATAATTTCAAGCTCTTTTAAATGAGCTTTTTTGGGCAAAAAATGAACAACTGGAACAAAAGTTATGGTCAAATTTATTGAGCCATATTTATTGCGCCATATTTTGTTGGCCATATTTATTGAGCCATATTTACAGAGCTATATTTATTTGTATCATATTTATTACATCATATTTATATAGTATTAAACGAACACGAATGGGTAAACCTGTTTGCCAAAGATAGATTTTTCAGAGTTTTTTTAAAATGACTTTTTCGGGATAAATATCGACAACGAGATCAAAAATTATTTCTTTATTTATTAGGGCATATTAATTATGCCATATTTATTGAGCCATTAAGATTGAGACATATTTCATGAGTCATCTTTATTGAGACATAATTATTGAACCATATTTCTTGAAAACATTTTCATTAGAGATATTTAATAAGGCATTTTTATTGAGCAATATTTATTACGCCAATTTTATTGAGAAATATTTATTTCACTATTTTTTTTTTGAAGCATTTATTATAATATATTTATTGAGTGTTGAACAAGCCCGAGCAGGTAAACCTGTTCCCCAATTGATAAAACATTCAGATGTCTTTTTAATGAGTTTTTTTGGGCTAAAAACGGACAACCGGAACAAAAGTTATGGTCATATTAATTGAATCATATTTATTGCTCCACATTTCCTTGGATATATTTATTAAGTCATATTTACTGAGCCATATTTATTTGTGTCATATTAATTGCGCCATATTTATATAGCGTTAAATGATCCCGAACTGGAAAATCTGTTTGCTAAACGATAGATTTATCCGAGCACTATTGAATAGGCTTTCCAGCGCTTAAAATGGACAACCGGATCAAAAATTATATCTTTTTTGTTGTTCTATATTTATTGGGCTATATTTATTATGCCATATTTATTGAGTCATATTTATTGAGTCATATTTTTTGAGCCATATTTATTGAGACATAATTATTAAGTCATGTTTCTTGTGACATTTTCATTAAAAGATATTTAATAAGCGATATTTATTGAGCCACGTTTATTACGCCAAATTTGTTGAGATATATTTATTGAATCATATTTATTATGTGGTATTTATTACAACATATTTATTGAGTTTTGAACGAGCCCGAATGGGTAAACATGATTGTCAATGGATAATTCATTTAGATCTATATTTATTATTCTATATTTATTGAGCTATATTTATTATGCCATATTTATTTTGGCATATTTATTACACCACATTTATTGTCTCATATTTATTGAGTGTCAAACAAGCCCAAACAGGTAATCATGTTGACCAATAGATAAATCATTTCGAGCACTTTTAAATGGGCTTTTCTGGGATGAAAATGGACAACCAGAACAAAAATTATGGTCATACTTATTGAGTCATATTTATTGCGCCAAATTTCTTTGGCCTCATTTATTGAGTCATATTTATTAAGCTATAATTATTTGTGTTATATTTATTGCGCCTTATTTATATAGCGTTAAACGAGCCCAAATGGGTAACCTGTTTACCAAAGATAGATTTATCCGGGCTTTTTTCAAATGCCTTTTTCTGGATGAAAATGGACTACCAGATCAAAAATTATGATTTTATTTATTGAGCTATATTTATTGCGCCAAATTTATTTAGCCATTATGATTGAGCCATATTTTAAGAGCCATATTTATTGAGACGTAATAATTGAATCATATTTCTTGAAGCATTTTCATCGAGAGATATTTAATAAGCGATATTTATTAAGCCAAATTTTTTGCGCCAAATTTGTTGAGATATATTTATTGTCCCATATTTATTGCGTAATATTTATTATAACATATTTATTAAGCGTTGAACGAGTCGGAGTTGTTAAACTTGTTTGCCAATGGATAAATCATTCAGAGCACTTTTTAATGTGCTATTCGAGCATAAAAATAGACAACTGAATCCAAAGTTATGATCATATTTATTGAGTCATATTTAATGCTCCATATTTCTTTTATCATATTTACTAAACCATATTTACTAAGCCATATTTATTGCGACTTAGTTATTGAATCATATTTCTTGTGTCATATTTATTGAGTAATATTTTTTGAGCCATATTTGTTAACGCATATTTATTAGACCATATTTATTATGTCATATTTATTGCGGCATATTTGTTTCGTCTATTTTTTTGCCATATTTATTGCGCGATAAATGAGCCCAAATGTGTAAACCTATTCGCCAATATATAGACCTTTATGCTCTCTTTTTAATTGTCTTTTTCGGGCTGATAACTGACAATCGAATCGTTGGCTTTTTTGGGCTTTTTCGGGCTAATAACGTCATATTTACTAAGTCATATATATTGTAATAAACAAGCCCAGACTGGTAAATATGTTCACTAATGGATAAATAATTTCGAGCTCTTTTAAATAGTCTTTTTCGGGCGGAAAACGGACAACCAGAATAAAAGTTATGGTCATATTTATTGATCCATATTTATTGCACCATATTTTGTTGGCTATATTTATTCAACCATATTTATAGAGCTATATTTTTTTGTGTCATATTTATTACGCAAAATTTATATAGTGTTAAACGAGCCCGAACGGGTAAACCTATTTGCCAAAGATAAATTTATCTGAGTTTTTTTGAAATGTCTTTTTCGGGATGAATATGGACAACGACATAAAAAATTATGACTTTATTTATTGGACAATATTTATTGTCATATTTATTGAGTCATTATGATTGAAACATATTTCATGAGTCATCTTTACTGAGACGTAATTATTGAACCATATATCTTGAAGCATTTTCATTAGAGATATTTAATAAGATATTTTTATTAAGCTATATTTATTACGCCAATTTTATTGAGAAATATTTATTACATCATTTTCATTTCGAAGTATTTATTATAGCATATTTATTGAATGTTGAACGAGTCCGAGCGGGTAAACCTGTTTCCTAATAGATAAACCATTCAGATGTTTTTCAATGAGTTTTTTCGTGCTGAAAACAGACAACCGGAACAAAAGTTATGGTCATATTTATTGAATCATATTTATTGCGCCATATTCCTTGGCCATAATTATTGAGCCATATTTACTGAGCCATATTTATTTGTGTCATATAAATTGTGCCATATTTATATACCGTTAAATTAGCCTGAACGGGAAAATTTATTTACTAAATGATAGTTTTATCCGAGAACTTTTCAATAGGCTTTCTCGGGCTGAAAATTGACAATCAGATCAAAAAATATGGCTTTATTTATTATTCTATATTTATTATGCTATATTTATTATTCCATATTTATTTAGTCATATTTATTGAGTCATAGTTTTGAAGTCATATTTATTGTGACATAATTATTGAACCATGTTTCTTGTGACATTTTCATTAAAATATATTTAATAAGCCATATTTATTGAGCCATGTTTATTATGCCAAATTTATTGAGATATATTTATTGCATCATATTTATTATGTAGTATTTATTATAACATATTTATTTAGTGTTGAATGAGCCCGAACGGGTAAACATGATTGTTATTGGATAAATCATTTAGAGCTATATTTATCTGCCTACATTTATTATGCCATATTTATTTTTTCATATTTATTACACCATATTTATTGTGCCATATTTATTGAGTGCCAAATAAGTAATCATGTACACTAATAGATAAATCATTTCGAAAACTTTTAAATCGGCCTTTCCGGTCTAAAAATGGACAACTAGAACAAATAATATGGTCGTATTTATTGAGTCATATTTATTGCGTCATATTTCTGTGGCCTTATTTATTGAGCCATATTTATTGAGCTATATTTATTTGTGTCATATTTTTTGCGCCACATTTTTATAATATTAAACAAGCCTGAACGGGTAAATCTATTTGCCAAAGATAGATTTATTCGAATTTTTTTCAAATTTCTTTTTTGGATGAAAATGGACTGCTAGATGAAAAATTATGGCTTTATTTATTGAGCTATATTTATTGAGCCATATTTATTGAGCCATTATGATTGAGACATATTTCAAGAGTCATTTTTATTGAGACATAATTATTGAATCATATTTCTTGAAACACTTTCATTGAGAGATATTTATTACACCATATTTATTGCTCCGTATTTTTTACGCCAACTGTATTGAGATATATTTATTGCACCAAATTTATTACGTAGTATTTATTATAACATATTTATTGAGCATTGAACGAGGCCGAGTGGGTAAACCTGTTTGTCAATAGATAAATCATTCGGAGTACTTTTTAATGTGCATTTCCAAAATAAAAATAGACAACTAAATCCAAATTTATGATCATATTTATTGAGTCATATTTAATATGTTATATATTTTTATTATTCTATTTACAAATCATATTTACTAAGCCATATTTATTGAGACATAGTTATTGAGTCATATTTCTTGTACCATATTTATTGAGCAATATTTTTTGAGCCATGTTTATTAACGCATATTTATTACACCATATTTATTGTGTTATATTTATTGCATCATATTTATTGTGCCTGATTTTTTGGACATATTTATTGTTCGATAATCGATCCTGATTAGGTAAACCTGTTTGCCAATGGATAGACCTTTATGTGCTCTTTTTAATTATCTTTTTTGTGCTGATAACCGACAACTGGATCATTGGATTTTTCGGGCTTTTTCGGACTGATAACGCCATATTTACTGTGTCATATTTATCCAGTAATAAACAAACTTAAACGGGTAAACCTGTTCACCAATGGATAGATAATTTCGACCACTTTTAAATGGACTTTTTCGGGCGAAAAATCGACAACCGGAACAAAAGTTATGGTCATATTTATTGCGCCATATTTCGTTGGCCATATTTTGTTGGCCATATTTATTGAGCCATATTTATAGAGTTATATTTATTTATATCATATTTATTACGCCATATTTATATAGTGTTAAACGAGACCAAACAGGTAAACCTGATTGCCAAAGATGGATTTATCAGAGCTTTTTTGAAATGTCTTTTTCGGAGATGAATACGGACAACGACATCAAAAAATATGGCTTTATTTATTGCGCAATATTTATTGCGCCATATTTATTATACTATTATGATTGAGCCATATTTCATGAGTCATCTTTATTGAGATATAATTATTTAACAATATTTCTTGAAGCATTTTCATTAGATAAATTTAATAAGATATTTTTGTTGAGTCATATTTATTACACCAATTTTATTGAGAAATATTTATTGCGCCATTTTTATTTTGAAACATTTATTATAACATATTTATCGAGTGTTGAACGAGCCCGTGCATGAAAACCTGTTCCCCAATTGATAAATCATTTAGAGGTCTTTTCAATGTGTTTTTTCGGGCTGAAAACGGACAACCGGAACAAAAGTTATGATCATATTTATTGAATCATATTTATTGCGCCATATTTTATTCGCCATATTTATTAAGTCAAATTTAATGAGCCATATTTATTTGTCATATTAATTGCGCTATATTAATATAGCATTAAATGAGTCAGAATAGGAAAATATGTTTGCTAAATAATAGATTTATCTGAGCACTTTTCAATAGGCTTTCCGGGGCTTTATATGGACAACCGGATCAAAAATTATGGCTATATTTATTCTTATATATTTATTGGGTTATATTTATTATGCCATATTTATTGAGTCATATTTATTGAGTCATAGTTTTTGAGCCATATTTACTGAGACATAATTATTGAGCTATGTTTCTTGTGGCATTTTCATTAAAAGATATTTAATAAACCATATTTACTGAGCCATGTTTATTATGCCAAATTTGTTGAGATATATTTATTACGTCATATTTATTATATAGTATTTAATATAACATATTTGTTGAGTGTTGAATGAGCCTGAACGGGTAAACATGATTGACAATGGATAAATTATTTAGAGCTATATTTATTATGTCATAGTTATTTTGTCATATTTATTACGCCATATTTATTGTGTCATTTTTATTGAGTGTCAAAAAAGCTCAAACAGGTAATCATTTTCACCAATAGATAAATCATTTCGAGCACTTTTAAATATTCTTTTCTGGGCTGAAAATGGACAAGCAGAACAAAAATTATGGTCATATTTGTTGAGACATATTTATTGTGCCATATTTCATTGGCCTTATTTATTGAGCCATCTTTATTGAGCTATATTTATTTGAGTTATATTTATTACGCCATATTTATATACCGTAAACGAGTCCGAATGAGTAAACCGGTTCGCTAAAGATAGATTTATCTGAGTTTTCTTCAATTGTCTTTTTCTAGATGAAAATGGAGTACCAGATCAAAAATTATGGTTTTATTTATTGGGCTATATTTATTGTGCCATATTTATTGAGCCATTATGATTGAGCCATATTTCAAGAGTCATATTTACTGAGACGTAATTATTGAATCATATTTTTTGAATCATTTTCATCGAGAAATATTTAATAAGCCATATTTATTGAGCCATATTTATTGAGATATATTTATTGCCCTATATTTATTGCGTAGTGTTTATTATAACATATTTATTTAGCATTGAATGAGTCCGAGTGGGTAAACATGTTTGTCAATAGATAAATCATTCAGAGCACTTTTTAATGGTGCTTTTTGATGCTAAAAATAGACAAGTGAATCCAAAGTTATGATCATATTTATTGAGTCATATTTAATGCGTAATATTTATTTTATCTTATTTACTAAACCATATTTAGTAAGTCATATTTATTGAGACTTAGTTATTGAGTCATATTTCTTGTGCCATATTTATTGAGCAATATTTTTGAGACATATTTATAAAGGTAAATTTATTACACCATATTTATTATGTCGCTTTTTATTGCGACATATTTATTGCGCTTGATTTTTTTACCATATTTATTGAGCGATAAACGAGCACGAATGGCTAAACCTGTTCGGCAATGGATAGAACTTTATGTGCTCTTTTTAAATGGCTTTTTTGTATGATAATCGACAATCAAATCATTGCTTTTTCGGGTTTTTTTCGGGCTTTTTTGGGCTGATAACACCATATTTACTGTGTCATATTTATATAGTAATAGACATGACCAAATGGGTAAACCTGTTCTCTAATGGATAGATAATTTAGAGCTCTTTTAAATGGGTTTTGTTTGGCGGAAAATGGACAACCGGAACATAAGTTATGTCATATTTATTGAGCCATATTTATTGCGCCATATTTTGTTGGCCATAATTATTGAGCTATATTTACAGATCTATATTTATTTTTGTCATATTTATTACGCCATATTTATATAGTGTTAAATTAGCACAAATGGGTAAACCTGTTTGCCAAATAAAGATTTATCTGAGTTTTTCTGAAATGACTTTTTCAGAATTTATATGGAGAACGAGATCAAAAATTATGACTTTATTTATTTGGCAATATTTATTATATCCTATTTATTGAGCCATTATGATTGAGCCATATATCGTTAGTCATCTTTATTGAGACATAATTATTGAATCATATTTCTGGAAGCATTTTAATTAGAGATATTTAATAAGACATTTTTAATGAGCCATATTTATTACGCCAATTTTATTGAGAAATATTTATTGCGCCATTTTTATTTTGAAGTATTTTTTATAACATATTTATTGAGTATTGAACGAGCCCGAGCGGGTAAACCTGTTCTCAAATGGATAAATCATTCAGAGATTTTTCAATGAGTTTTTTCGGTTTGAAAACGGACAACCGGAGTAAAAGTTATGCTCATATTTATTGAATCATATTTATTGCGCCATATTTCCTTGGCCATATTTATTGAGCTATATTTACTGAGCCATATTTATTTGTGTCATATTAATTGCGGCATATTTATATAAGCGTTAAATGTGCCTGAACGGGAAAATCTATTTGCTAAATGATAGATTTATCCGAGCACTTTTTAATAGGCTTTCCGTGGCTGAAAATGGACAACCGGATCAAACAAATATGGCTATATTTATTTTTATATATTTATTGGGCTATATTTATGATGCCATATTTATTGAGTCATATTTATTGAGCCATATTTTCTGAGTCATATTTATTGTGACATAATTATTGAGCCATGTTTTTTGTGGCAATTTCATTAAAATATATTTAATAAGACATACTTATTGAGTCATATATATTACGCGAAATTTATTAAGATATATTTATTGTGTCATATTTATAATGTAGTATTTATTATAACATATTTATTGAGTGTTGAATGAACCCAAACAAGTAAACATGATTGTCATTGGATAAATCATTTAAAGCTATATTTATTGGACTATATTTATTATGTCATAATTATTATGCCACATTTATTGTCATATTTATTGAGTGACAAACAAGAACAAACATGTAATCATGTTCACCAATAGATAAATCATTTCGAGAACTTTTAAATGAGCATTTCCTGTCTGAAAATGGACAACCAAAACAAAAATTATGATTATATTTATTGAGTCATATTTGTTGCGCCATGTTTCTGTGGCCTTATTTATTGAGCCATATTTATTGAGTTATATTTATTTGTGTCATATTTACTGCGCCATATTTATATAACATTAAACGAGCCCAAACAGGTTTTATCCGAGCTTTTTTCAAATGTCTTTTTCTGGATGAAAATGGACTACAAGGTAAAAAAATATGGCTTTATTTATTAGGCTATATTTATTGTGGCATATTTATGAGCCGTTATTATTGAGCTATATTTCAAGAGTCATATTTATTGAGACATAATTATTGAATCATATTTCTTGAAGAATTTTCATCGAGTGATATTTAATAAGTCATATTTATTGAGACGTATTTTTTGCGCCAAATTTATTGAGATACATTTATTGTCCAATATTTATTGCGTAGTATTTATTATAATATACTTATTGAGCATTGAACGAGCCCAAGTGGGTAAACCTGTTTGCTAATAGATAAATCAATCAGAGCACTTTTTAATGGGCTTTTCCATAATAAAAATAGATAACTGAATCTAAATTTATGATCATTTTTATTGAGTCATAATTAATGCGCCATATTTATTTTATCGTATTTACTAAACCATATTTAGTAATCCATATTTAATGAGACTTAGTTATTGAGTCATATTTCTTGTGTCATATTTATTGAGCAATATTTTTTCAGCCATATTTATTAACGCATATTTATTACACCATATTTATTGTGTCACTTTTTATTGCACCATATTTATTGCGTCTGATGTTTTTGCCATATTTATTGCGTGATAAATGAGCCTGAATGGCTAAACCAGTTCGCCAATGTATAGACCTTTATGTGTTCTTTTTAATTGCCTTTTTCGGGCCAATAACCGACAACCGAATCACTGGCTTTTTCGTGCTTTTTCGGGCTTTTTCATGCTGATAATGCCATATTTACTCTGTCATATAGATATAGTAATAAACATGCCCAAACGAGTAAACCTGTTCCCCAATGGATATATAATTTCGAGCACTTTTAAATGAGTTTTTTCGGGAGAAAACGGACAAATGGAACAAAAGTTATGGTCATATTTATTGTGCCATATTTATTACGCCAAATTTTGTTGGCCATACTTATTGAGCCATATTTACAGAGCTATATTTATTTGTGTCATATTTATTACGCCATATTTATATAGTGTTAAACGAGCCCGAACGGGTAAACCTGTTTGCCAAAGATAGATTTATCTGAGTTTTTTTTTAAATGTCTTTTTCGGGATGAGTATGGACAATGGGATCAAAAATTATGGCTTTATTTATTGGGCAATATTTATGGTGTCATACTTATTGAGCCATTATGATTGAGCCATATTTCATGAGTCATCTTTATTGAAACATGATTATTGAAACACATTTCTAGAAGCATTTCATTAGAGATATTTAATAAGACATTTTTAATGAGCCTTATTTATTACGCTAATTTGTTTGAGAAATATTTATTGCGCCATTTTTAATTCGAAGTATTTATTATAACATATTTATTGAGTATTAAACGAGCCATATTTACTGAGCAATATTTATTGAATCATATTTATTGAGACATATTTCCTTGACAATATTTATTGAGCCATATTTACTGAGCAATATTTATTTGTGTCATATTATTTGCGGCATATTTATATAGCGTTAAATGAGCCTGAATGGGATAATCTATTTGCTAAATGATAGATTTATCCGAACACTTTTCAATAGGTTTCTAGGGCTGAAAATGGACAACCGGATCAAAAAATATTACTATATTTATTATGCCATATTTATTGAGCTATATTTATTATGCCATATTTATTTTATCATATTTATTACACCACATTTATTGTGCCATATTTATTGAGTGCAAAACAATCCCAAACAAATAAATAAATCATTTCGAGCACTTTTAAAGGCCCTTTCCGATCTGAAAATTGACAACTAGAATAAAAATTATGGTCATATTTATTGAGTCATATTTATTGCGCCATATTTCTGTGACCTTATTTATTGAGTCATATTTATTGAACTATATTTATTTGTGTCATATTTATTACGCCATATTTATATAGCGTTAAACAAGCCCGAACGAGTAAACCTGTTTGACAATAATAGATTTATCCGTTATTTTTTCAAATTTCTTTTTCTGGATGAAAATGGACCGCGAGATCAAAAATTATGGCTTTATTTATTGGGCTATATTTGTTTTGCCATATTTATTGAGCCGTTATGATTGAGCCATATTTCAATAGTCATATTTATTGAGACATAATTATTGAATCATATTTCTTGAAGCATTTTCATCGAGAGATATTTAATAAGACATATTTATTAAGCCATATTTTTTGCGCCAAATTTATTATGATATATTTATTGCCCCATATTTATTGCGTAGTATTTATTATAACATATTTATTGAGCATTGAATGAGCCTGAGTGGGTAAACCTATTTCCCAATAAATAAATCATTTAGAGCACTTTTTAATGGGCTTTTCGAGGATAAAAATAGACAACTGAATCCAAAGTTATGATCATATTTATTGAGTCATATTTAATGCGCCATATTTATTTTATCATTTTCAATAAGTCATATTTACTAAACCATATTTATTGTGACTTAGTTATTCAGTCATATTTCTTGTGCCATACTTATTGATCAATTTTTTGAGCCATATTTATTAACGTATATTTATTATACCATATTTATTGTTTTATATATATTACGACATATTTATTCCACCTGATTTTTTTTCATATTTATTGTGCGATAAACGAGCTCCAATTGGTAAACCTGTTCTCCAATGGATAGACCTTTATGTGCTCTTTTTAATTATCTTTTTCGGGCTGATAACCGACAACCGAATCATTGACTTTTTCGGGATTTTTCGGGTTGATAACGCAATATTTACTGTATCATATTTATATAGTAATAAACATGACCAAACGGATAAAACTGTTCACAAATGGATAGATAATTTCGAGCACTTTTTAATGAGCTTGTTTGGGCGGAAAACGGACAACCGGAACAAAAGTTATGGTCATATTTATAGAGTCATATTTATTGCACCATATTTTGTTGGCCATATTTATTGAGCCATATTTACAGAGCTATATTTATTTGTCATATTTATTACGACATATTTATATAGTGTTAAACAAGCCTGAACGGCTAAACCTGTTTGCCAAAAATAGATTTATCTGTATTTTTTGAAATGTCTTTTTTCGTGATGAATATGAACATTGAGATCAAAAATTATTACTTTATTTATTAGGCAATATTTATTATGTCATATCTATTGAGCCATTATTATTGAGTCATATTTCATGAGTCATCTTTAATGAGACATAATTATTGAACCATATTTCTTGAAACATTTTCATTAGAGATATTTAATAAGACATTTTTATTGAGCAATATTTATTACACCAATTTTATTGAGAAATATTTATTGCGTCATTTTTATTTCGAAGTATTTATTATAACATATTTATTGAGTGTTGAACGAGCCCGAGTGGCTAAACCTGTTCCCTAATGGATAAATCATTCAGAGGTTTTTTCAATGAGTTTTTTCTGGCTGAAAACGGATAAGCGTAACAAAAGTTATGGTCATATTTATTGAATCATATTTATTGCGCCATATTTCCATGGACAAATTTATTGAGCCATATTTACTGAGCCATATTTATTTATGTCATATTAATTGTACCATATTTATATAGCGTTAAACGAGGATGAACTAGAAAATCAATTTGCTAAATTATAGATTTATCCGAATACATTTCAATAGACTTTCTAGTGCTGAAAATGGACAACTAGATCAAAAAATATTGCAATATTTATGGTTCTATATTTATTGTGCTATATATAATATGCCATATTTATTGAGTCATATTTATTGAGCCATATTTTCTGAGCCATATTTATTGTGACATAATTATTGAGGCAAGTTTCTTGTGGCATTTTCATTAAAATATATTTAATAAGTCATATTTATTGAGCCATGTTTATTACACCAAATTTACTGAGATATACTTATTGAGTAATATTTGTTATATGGTATTTATCATAACATATTTATTGAGTGTTGAATGAGCCCGAACGGGTAAACATGATTGTCATTGGATAAATCATTTAGAGCTATACTTATTGGGCTATATTTATTATGCTATATTTATTTTTTCATATTTATAACGCCACATTTATTGTGCCATATTTATTGAGTGCCAAACAAGCCCAACAGGTAATCATGTTCACCAATAGATAAATCATTTCGAGAACTTTTAAATAGGCCTTTCCGGTCTGAAAATGGACAACCAGAATAAAAATTATGGTCATATTTATTGTGTCATATTTATTGTGCCATATTTCTGTGGCCTTATTTATTGAGCCATATTTATTGAGCTATATTTATTTGTGTCATATTTATTACGTCATATTTATATAACGTTAAACGAGCCCGAACGGGTAAATCTGTTTGCCGAAGATAGATTAATCCGAGCTTTTTTCAAATGTCTTTTTCTAGATGAAAATGGACTGCTAGATCAAAAATAATGGCTTTATTTATTGGGCTATATTTATTGCACCATATTGATTGAGCCGTTATGATTGAGCCATATTTCAAGAGTCATATTTATTGAGACATAATTTTTGAATCATATTTCTTGAAACATTTTCATTGAGAGATATTTAATTAACCATATTTATTGAGCCGTATTTTTTGCGCCAAATCTATTGAGATATATTTATTGCCCGATATTTATTGCGTAGTATTTATTATAACATATTTATTGAGAGTTGAACGAGCTCGAGTGGGTAAACCTCTTTGCCAATGGATAAATCATTCAGAGGAATTTTTAATGGGCTTTTTCAGAATAAAAATAGACAACTAAATCCAAATTTATGATCATATATATTGAGTCAAATTTAATGCTCCATATTTATTTTATCATATTTAGTAAATCATATTTACTAAGCCATATTTTTTGAGGCTTAGTTATTGAGTCATATTTCTTATGTCATATTTATTGAGCAATATTCTTTGAGCCATATTTTTAACGCAAATTTATTACACCATATTTATTGTGTCATATTTATTATGCCATACTTATTGCGTCTGATGTTTTGCATATTTATTACGCGATAAACGAGTCCGAATTGGTAAATTTGTTCGCCAATGGATAGACCTTTATGTGCTCTTTTTAATTATCTTTTTCGGGCTGATAACCGACAACCGAATCATTGGCTTTTTCGGGATCTTTCGGGTTGATAACGCCATATTTACTGTATCATATTTATATAGTAATAAACATGACCAAACAGATAAACCTTTTCACCAATGCATAGATAATTTCGAGCACTTTTTAATGAGCTTGTTTGGGCGGAAAACGGACAACCGGAACAAAAGTTATGGTCATATTTATTGAGTCATATTTATTGCACCATATTTCGTTGGCCATATTTATTGAGCCATATTTACAGAGCTATATTTATTTGTCATATTTATTACGACATATTTATATAGTGTTAAACAAGCCCGAACGGCTAAACCTATTTGCTAAAAATAGATTTATCTGAATTTTTTGAAATGTCTTTTTTCGTGATGAATATGAACAATGAGATCAAAAATTATTGCTTTATTTATTAGGCAATATTTATTATGTCATATCTATTGAGCCATTATTATTGAGTCATATTTCATGAGTCATCTTTATTGAGACATAATTATTGAATCATATTTCTTGAAATATTTTCATTAGAGATATTTAATAAGACATTTTTATTGAGCCATATTTATTACACCAATTTTATTGAGAAATATTTATTGCGTCATTTTTATTTCGAAGTATTTATTATAACATATTTATTGAGTGTTGAACGAGCCCTTGCAGGTAAACCTATTCCCTAATGGATAAATCATTCAGAGGTTTTTCAATGAGTTTTTTCTGGCTGAAAACGGATAAGCGTAACAAAAGTTATGGTCATATTTATTGAATCATATTTATTGCGCCATATTTCCATGGCCAAATTTATTGAGTCATATTTACTGAGCCATATTTATTTATGTCATATTAATTGCACCATATTTATATAGCGTTAAATGAGGCTGAACTAGAAAATCAATTTGCTAAATTATAGATTTATCCGAATACATTTCAATAGACTTTCTAGCGCTGAAAATGGACAACTAGATCAAAAAATATTGCAATATTTATTGTTCTATATTTATTGTGCTATATATATTATGCCATATTTATTGAGTCATATTTATTGAGCCATATTTTCTGAGCCATATTTATTGTGACATAATTATTGAGGCAAGTTTCTTGTGGCATTTTCATTAAAATATATTTAATAAGTCATATTTATTGAGCCATGTTTATTACACCAAATTTACTGAGATATACTTATTGAGTCATATTTGTTATATGGTATTTATTATAACATATTTATTGAGTGTTGAATGAGCTCGAACGGGTAAACATGATTGTCATTGGATAAACCATTTAGAGCTATACTTATTGGGCTATATTTATTATGCTATATTTATTTTTTCATATTTATAACGCAATATTTATTGTGACATATTTATTGAGTGCCAAACAAGCCCAAATAGGTAATCATGTTCACCAATAGATAAATCATTTTGAGAACTTTTAAATAGGCCTTTCCGGTCTGAAAATGGACAACCAGAATAAAAATTATGGTCATATTTATTGTGTCATATTTATTGTGTCATATTTCTGTGGCCTTATTTATTGATCTATATTTATTGAGCTATATTTATTTGTGTCATATTTATTACGTCATATTTATATAGCGTTAAACGATCCCGAATGGGTAAATCTGTTTGCCGAAGATAGATTAATCCGAGCTTTTTTCAAATGTCTTTTTCTAGATGAAAATGGACTGCCAGATCAAAAATAATGGCTTTATTTATTGGGCTATATTTATTGCACCATATTGATTGAGCCATTATGATTGAGCCATATTTCAAGAGTCATATTTATTGAGATATAATTTTTGAATCATATTTCTTGAAACATTTTCATTGAGAGATATTTAATTAACCATATTTATTGAGCCGTATTTTTGTGCCAAATTTATTGAGATATATTTATTGCCCGATATTTATTGCGTAGTATTTATTATAACATATTTATTGAGAGTTGAACGAGCTCGAGTGGGTAAACATCTTTGCCAATGGATAAATCATTCAGAGGAATTTTTAATGGGCTTTTTCAGAATAAAAATAGACAACTAAATCCAATTTTATGATCATATATATTGAGTCAAATTTAATGCTCCATATTTATTTTATCATATTTAGTAAATCATATTTACTAAGTCATATTTTTTAAGGCTTAGTTATTGAGTCATATTTCTTATGTCATATTTATTGAGCAATATTCTTTGAGCCATATTTTTAACGCAAATTTATTACACCATATTTATTGTGTCATATTTATTGTGCCATACTTATTGCGTCTGATGTTTTGCATATTTATTACGCGATAAACGAGTCCGAATTGGTAAATTTGTTCGCCAATGGATAGACCTTTATGTGCTCTTTTTAATTATCTTTTTCGGGCTGATAACCGACAACCGAATCATTGGTTTTTTCGGGATTTTTCGGGTTGATAACGCCATATTTACTGTATCATATTTATATAGTAATAAACATGAACAAACGGATAAACGTTTTCACCAATGGATAGATAATTTCGAGCACTTTTTAATGAGCTTGTTTGGGTGAAAAACGGACAACCTGTATAAAAGTTATGGTCATATTTATTAAGTCATATTTATTGCACCATATTTCATTGGCCATATTTATTGAGCCATATTTACAGAGCTATATTTATTTGTCATATTTATTACGACATATTTATATAGTGTTAAACAAGCCCGAACGGCTAAACCTGTTTGCCAAAAATAGATTTATCTGAATTTTTTGAAATGTCTTTTTTCGTGATGAATATGAACAATGAGATCAAAAATTATTGCTTTATTTATTAGGCAATATTTATCATGTCATATCTATTGAGCCATTATTATTGAGTCATATTTCACAAGTCATCTTTAATGAGACATAATTATTGAATCATATTTCTTGAAACTTTTTCATTAGAGATATTTAATAAGACATTTTTATTGAGCCATATTTATTACACCAATTTTATTGAGAAATATTTATTGCGTCATTTTTATTTCGAAATATTTATTATAACATATTTATTGAGTTTTGAACGAGCCCGAGCGGGTAAACCTGTTCCCTAATGGATAAATCATTCAGAGGTTTTTCAATGAGTTTTTTCTGGCTAAAAACGGATAAGCGTAACAAAAGTTATGATCATATTTATTGAATCATATTTATTGCGCCATATTTCCATGGCCAAATTTATTGAGCCATATTTACTGAGCCATATTTATTTATGTCATATTAATTGCACCATATTTATATAGCGTTAAATGAGGCTGAACTAGAAAATCAATTTGCTAAATTATAGATTTATCCGAATACATTTCAATAGACTTTCTAGCGCTGAAAATGGACAACTAGATCAAAAAATATTGCAATATTTATTGTTCTATATTTATTGTGCTATATATATTATGCCATATTTATTGAGTCATATTTATTGAGCCATATTTTCTGAGCCATATTTATTGTGACATAATTATTGAGGCAAGTTTCTTGTGGCATTTTCATTAAAATATATTTAATAAGTCATATTTATTGAGCCATGTTTATTACACCAAATTTACTGAGATATACTTATTGAGTCATATTTGTTATATGGTATTTATTATAACATATTTATTGAGTGTTGAATGAGCCCGAACGGGTAAACATGATTGACATTGGATAAACCATTTAGAGCTATACTTATTGGGCTATATTTATTATGCTATATTTATTTTTTCATATTTATAACGCCACATTTATTGTGTCATATTTATTGAGTGTCAAACAAGCCCAAACAGGTAATCATGTTCACCAATAGATAAATCATTTCGAGAACTTTTAAATAGGCATTTCCGGTCTGAAAATGGACAACCAGAATAAAAATTATGGTCATATTTATTGTGTCATATTTATTGTGCCATATTTCTGTGGCCTTATTTATTGAGCCATATTTATTGAGCTATATTTATTTGTGTCATATTTATTACGTCATATTTATATAGTGTTAAACGAGCCCGAACGGGTAAATCTGTTTGCCGAAGATAGATTAATCCGAGCTTTTTTCAAATGTCTTTTTCTAGATGAAAATGGACTGCCAGATCAAAAATAATGGCTTTATTTATTGGGCTATATTTATTGCACCATATTGATTGAGCCGTTATGATTGAGCCATATTTCAAGAGTCATATTTATTGAGACATTATTTTTGAATCATATTTCTTGAAACATTTTCATTGAGAGATATTTAATTAGCCATATTTATTGAGCCGTATTTTTGTGCCAAATTTATTGAGATATATTTATTGCCCGATATTTATTGCGTAGTATTTATTATAACATATTTATTGAGAGTTGAACGAGCTCGAGTGGGTAAACCTCTTTGACAATGGATAAATCATTCAGAGGACTTTTTAATGGGCTTTTTCAGAAAAAAATAGACAACTAAATCCAAATTTATGATCATATATATTGAGTCAAATTTAATGCGCCATATTTATTTTATCATATTTAGTAAATCATATTTACTAAGCCATATTTTTTGAGCCTTAGTTATTGAGTCATATTTCTTATGTAATATTTATTGAGCAATATTCTTTGATCCATATTTTTAACGCAAATTTATTACACCATATTTATTGTGTCATATTTATTGTGCCATACTTATTGCGTCTGATATTTTGCATATTTATTACGCGATAAACGAGTCCGAATTGGTAAATTTGTTCGCCAATGGATAGACCTTTATGTGCTCTTTTTAATTATCTTATTCGTGCTGATAACCGACAACCGGATCAATGGCTTTTTCCGGTTTTTCAAGCTGATAATGCCATATTTACTGTGTCATATTTATATAGTAATAAACAATCCCAAACGGGTAAACCTGTTCACCAATGGATAGATAATTTCGAGCTCTTTTAAATGGGTCTTTTCGGGCAAAAAATGAACAACCGAAACAAAAGTTATGGTCATACTTATTGAGCCATATTTATTACGCCATATTTCATTGCTCATATTTACTGAGTCATATTTATAGAGCTATATTTATTTGTGTCATATTTATTACGTCATATTTCTATAGCGTTAAACGAGCCCGAATGAGTAAACCTGTTTGCCAAACATAGATTTATCAGAGTTATTTTGAAATGCCTATTTTAGGATGAATATGGACAACAAGATCAAAAATTATGGCTTATTTATTCGGCAATATTTATTGTGCCATATTTATTGAGCCATTATGATTGAGCCATATTTCATGAGTCATCTTTATTGAGACATAATTATTAAACCATATTTCTTTAAGCATTTTCATTAGAGATATTTAATAAGACATTATTGTTGTGCCATATTTAATACGCCAATTTTATTGAGAAATATTTATTGCGCCATATTTATTTTGAAGAATTTATTATAACATATTTATTGAGTGTTGAATAAGCCCGACCAGGTAAACCATGTTCCCCAATTGATAAATCATTCAGAGTCCTTTTCAATGAGTTTTTTGGGCTGGAAACGAACCACCGGAACAAAAGTTATGGTCATATTTTTTGAATAATATTTATTGCGCCATATTTTCTTGGCCATATTTATTAAGTCATATTTACTGAGCCATATTTATTTGTGTCATATTAATTGCGCCATATTTATATAGCAATAAATGAGCCCGAACTGGAAAATTTGTTTGCTAAATGAATGATTTATCCGAGTACTTTTTCAATAGGCTTTCCGTGGCTGAAAATGGACAACTAGGTCAAAACTTATGGCTATATTTATTGTTCTATATTTATTAGGCTATATTTATTATGCCATATTTATTGAGTCATATTTATTGAGTCATATGTTTTGAGCCATATTTATTGAGACATAATTATTGAATCATGTTTCTTGTGACATTTTAATTAAAAGATATTTAATAAGCCATATTTATTCAGTCATGTTTATTACGCCAAATTTATTGAGATATATTTATTGCATCATATTTATTATGTAGTATTTATTATAACATATATATTAAATGTTGAATCACCCCGAACAGGTAAACATGATTGTTAATGGATAAATCATTTAGAGCTATATTTATTGTTCTATATTTATTGGGCTATATTTATTATGCCATATTTATTATGCCATATTTATTTTGTCATATTTATTACGCCATATTTATTGTGTCATATTTATTGAGTGAAAAACGGGCTCAAATAGGTAATCATGTTCACCAATAGATAAATTATTTCGAGCACTTTGAAATGGGCTTTTTCGGGCTGAAAATGGACAACAAGAACAAAAATTATGTTCATATTTATTGAGTCATATTTATTGCACCATATTCCTTTGGCCTTATTTATTGAGCCATGTTTATAGAGCTATATTTATTTGTGTTATATTTATTGCATCATATTTATATAGCATTAAACGAGACCGAACGGGTAAACCTATTTTCAAAGATAGATTTATCCGAGTTTTTTTCAAATGTCTTTTTCAGGATGAAATGCACTACCAGATCAAAAATTATGATTTTATTTATTGGGCTATATTAATTGTGCGATATTTATTGAGCCATTTTGATTGAGGCATATTTCAAGAGTCATATTTTTTGAGACGTAATTATGCAATCATATTTCTTGAAAAATTTTCACCGAGAGATATTTAATAAGCAATATTTTTTGCGCAAAATTTATTGAGATATATTTATTGCCCCATATTTATTGTGTAGTATTGATTATAACATATTTATTGAGTATTGAACGATCCCGAGTGGGTAAACCTGTTTGCCAATTTGGATAAATCATTCAGAGCACTTTTTAATGGATTTTTCGAGGATAAAAATAGACAACTGAATCAAAAGTTATGATCATATTTATTGAGTCATATTTAATGTGTCATATTTGTTTTATCATATTTACTAAACCATATTTACTAAGATATATTTTTTGAAACTTAGTTATTGAGTCATATTTCTTATGCCATATTTATTGAGCAATATTTTATGAGCCATATTTTTTAACGCATATTTATTACACCATATTTATTGTCTCATATTTATTATACCATATTTATTGAGTCTGATTTTTTTGCCATATTTATTGCGTGATAAACGAGCTCAAATTGTTAAATCTATTCGCCAATATATAGACCTTTATGTGCTCTTTTAATTGTCTTTTTCAGGCTGATAATTGACAACCGGATCAATGGCTTTTTCAGAATTTTTCGGGCTGATAACGTCATATTTATTGTGTCATATTTATATAGTAATAAATAAGCCCAAATGGGTAAACCTGTTCACGAATGAATAGATAATTTCGAGCTCTTTTACATGTGCGTTTTCGGGCGAAAAATGAACAAGCAGAACAAAAGTTATGGTCATATTTATTGAGCCATATTTATTGTGCCATATTTCATTAGCCATATTTATTTAGTCATATTTACAGAGCTATATTTATTTGTGTCATATTTATTATGTCATATTTATATAGCGTTAAATGAGCCAGAATGGGTAAACCTGTTTGCCAAACATAGATTTATCAGAGCTTTTTTGAAATGCCTTTTTCAGGATGAATATGGACAACAAGATCAAAAATTATGGCCTTATTTATTGGGCAATATTTATTGTGCCATATTTATTGAGCCATTATAATTAAGCCATATTTCATGAGTCATCTTTATTGAGACATAATTATTGAATCATATTTCTTAAAGTATTTTCATTAGAGATATTTAATAAGATATTTTTATTGTGCCATATTTAATACGCCAATTTTATTGAGAAATATTTATTGCGCCATTTTTATTTTGAAGAATTTATTATAACATATTTATTGAGTGTTGAATGGGTCGAGCAGGTAAACCTGTTCCCCAATTGATAAATCATTCAGAGGCCTTTTCAATGAGTTTTTTTAGGCTGAAAATGGACAACCTGAATAAAAGTTATGGTCATATTTATTGAATCATATTTATTGCGTCATATTTCCTTAGCCATATTTATTAAGTAATATTTACTGAGCCATATTTATTTGTGTCATACTAATTATGTCATATTTATATAGCGTTAAATGAGCCCGAACTGGAAAATCTGTTTGCTAAATGAATGATTTATCCGAGCACTTTTCAATAGGCTTTCTGGGGCTGAAAATAGACAACCGGATCAAAAATGATGGCTATATTTATTGTTCTATATTTATTGGATTATATTTACTATGCCATATTTATTGAGTCATATTTATTGAGCCATATTTATGGTGACATAATTATTGAGCAATGTTTCTTATGGAATTTTAATTAAAAGATATTTAAAAAGCCATATTTATTGGACCCATGTTTATTACGCCAAATTTATTCAGATATATTTATTACGTCATATTTATTATGTAGTATTTATTATAGTATATTTATTAAATGTTAAATGACCCCGAACATGTAAACATTATTGTCAATGGATAAAATATTTAGAGCTATATTTATTTTTCTATATTTATTTGGCTATATTTATTATGCCATATTTATTTTGTCATATTTATTATGACACATTTATTATGGCATATTTATTGAGTGACAAACAAGCTCAAACAGGTAATCATGTTCACCAATAGATAAATCATTTCGAGCACTTTTAAATGTGCTTTTCTGAGCTGAAAATGGACAACCAGAATAAAAATTATGGTCATATTTATTGAGTCATATTTATTGCGCCATATTCCTTTGGCCTTATTTATTGAGCCACGTTTATTGAGCTATATTTATTTGTGGGGTGGTGTTAAAGGCACACCATTTTAGGCTATGTGCACACTCATAAAATAACATAACCCTAATATTTTAGGTTTTCTAAATCCCACCCAACAACTAAAAGCTGAAGCAGCCGCCCCCCCTTCCCGATTTCCGCGAAAGTATTGGTGTTTTAACCACTTCTCACAAGAGTGGCACCGCAAGCTGCATCTCTCTGGCCTCCACTAACCTTGGGCGCATGTTCACATTTCAAGAGCTCATGGATGCTACAAATAAATTTGACGAGAGCCTTCTTCTTGGCGTTGGCGGCTTCGGAAAGCTTTGGCCACCTCGATCCCGAGTATTTCAAGAGGCAGCAGCTGACGGAGAAGTCTGATGTTTACTCCTTCGGAGTTGTGTTAATGGAAGTTCTATGTGCGAGGCCGGCACTGAACCCGGTTCTACCGAGGGAATAAGTTAATATAGCGGAGTGGGCAATGAATTGGCAGAAGAAGGGAATGTTGGATCAAATCATGGATCCAGATTTGATGGGGAAGATCATGCCAGCTTCACTGAAAAAGTATGGAGATACAGCTGAGAAGTGCCTGGCTGAGCAAGAATTGATAGACCCTCCATGGGAGATGTGCTGTGGAATCTCGAGTATTGTCTCCAGCTCCAAGAAACTACTTCACTTGCTGATCCAGATGATAACAGTGTGAAGAGTATTCCTGGCATTTTGTTGCAGCGTCTCAGGCCTTTGGATAGCAGTGTGAGCATGGTGGGGGGAATTAACTCGGGCACTGATTTTTGTCCATCCTTATATGACATGCTATACATCTCTGTGCAAATGCGAGAGTTTGATTATGGGAGATGAGAGCGATTTTTGTCAGATTTGCCTTAAATAGTGGCTATAGGATTTTGGATAATCTTATTATCTCTATATTACTGTTTTCATGTTAGTTAGTGTGAACTATTATTTTAACAGATTTTGATTAAGCTAGGTGAATGCTAGAGTAGTTTTATATTTTATACAATGAGTGCACATAGTATTGATGTGCACATAAAATTGCATTGGGTGCACATAGTATTGGTGTGCACAAAGCCGAAGATGGTGTGCACATAAAATTCCAATGAGTGCACATAGTATTGGTGTGCATAAAGCCGAAGATGGTGTGCCTTTAACACCACCCTTATTTGTGTTATATTTATTGCGCAATATTTATATAGTGTTAAACGAGACCGAACAGGTAAACCTGTTTTCAAAGATAGATTTATCTGAGCTTTTTTAAAATGTTTTTTCAGGATGAAAATGGACTACGAGATAAAAAATTATGGTTTTATTTATTGGGCTATATTTATTGCGCCATATTTATTGAGCCATTATGATTGATGCATATTTCAAGAGTCATATTTTTTGAGACATAATTATAGAATCATATTTCTTGAAGCATTTTCATCGAGAGATATTTAATAAGCCATATTTATTAAGCCATATGTTTTGCGCCAAATTTATGGAGATATATTTATTGCCCCATATTTATTGCGTAGTACTTATTATAACATATTTATTGAGCATTGAACGAGCCCGAGTGGGTAAACCTGTTTGCCAATGGATAAATCATTCAGAGCACATTCTAATGAATTTTCGAGGATAAAAATAGACAACTGAACCAAAAGTTATGATCATATTTATTGAGTCATATTTAATGCGTCATATTTATTTTATCATATTTACTTAACCATATTTACTAAGCCATATTTTTCGAGACTTAGTTATTGAGTCATATTTCTTATGCCATATTTATTGAGCTATATTTTTTGAGCCATATTTATTAACGCATATTTATTACACCATATTTGTTGAATAACTTTTTATTGGTCCATATTAATTACGCCTGATGTTTTTGTCATATTTATTGCGCGATAAATGAGCATGAATGGGTAAACCTATTCGCCAATGGATAGACCTTTTACGTGGTCTTTTTATTTTATCTTTTTTTGGGTTGATAACTGACAACAAGATCATTGGCTTTTTCGTTCTTTTTCGGGCTAATAACGCCATATTTACTGTGTCATAATTCTAAAGTAATAAATAAGCCCAAATGGGTAAACCTGTTCACCAATGGATAAATAATTTTGAGCTCTTTTAGTGGGGCTTTTTCGGGAAAAATATGAACAACTGGAACAAAAGTTATGATCATTTTTATTGAGCCTTATTTATTGCGCTATATTTCGTTGGCATATTTATTGAGTCATATTTACAGAGTTATATTTATTTGTGTCATATTTATTACGCCAAATTTATATAGTGTTAAATGAGCTCGAACGGGTAAACCTGTTTGACAAAGATAGATTTATGAGAGCTTTTTTTGAAATCTCTTTTTTGGGATGAATATGGACAACGAGATCAAAATTATGGCTATATTTATTGGACAAAATTTATTATGTCATATTTGTTGAGCCATTATAATTGAGCCATATTTCAAGAGGCATCTTTATTGAGACATAATTATTGAACCATATTTCTTGAAGATTTTCATTAGAGATATTTAATTAAATATTTTTACTGAGCCACATTTATTATGCCAATTTATTGAGAAATATTTTTTGCGCCATTTTTATTTTAAAGCATTTATTATAATATATTTATTTAGTGTTGAATGAGCCCGAGCAGGTAAACATGTTCCCCAATTGATAAATCTTTCATAGGTCTTTTCGATGTGTTTTTTCGGGCTGAAAATGGGCAACCGAAACAAAAGTTATGGTCATATTTATTAAATCATATTTATTGCGCCATATTTACTTCACCATATTTATTAAGTCATATTTACCGAGCCATATTAATTTGTGTCATATTAATTGTGCCATATTTATATAGTTTTAAATGAGTCCGATTGGAAAATCTATTTTCTAAATGAAAGATTTATCCGAGCACTTTGCAATAGGCTTTTTGATGCTGAAAATGGACAACCTGATCAAAAATTATTGCTATATTTATTATTCTATATTTATTGGGCTATATTTACTATGCCATATTTATTGAGTCATATTTTTTGAGCCATTTTCATTCAGGCATAATTATTGAGCCATGTTTCTTATGGCATTTTTATTAAAAGAGATTTAATAAGTCATAATTATTGATCTATGTTTATTAGCCAATTTTCTTGAGATATATTTTTTATGCCATATTTATTATGTAGAATTTATTATAACATATTTATTAAATGTTGAATGAGCCAGAACGGGTAAACATGATCGTCAATAGATAGATTATTTAGAGCTATACTTATTGTTCTCCATTTATTGGGTTATATTTATTATGCCATATTTATTTTGTCAAATTTATTATGACACATTTATTATGCAATATTTATTAATTGTCAAACAAGCCCAAATAGGTAATCATGTTCACCAATAGAAAATTCATTTCGACCACTTTTAAATGGGCTTTTTCCGGGCTGAAAAAGGACAACCAGAAAAAAAGTTATGGTCATATTTATTGAGTCATATTTATTACGCCATATTCCTTTATCCTTATTTATTGAGCCATATTTATTGAGATATATTTATTTGTGTTATATTTATTGCGTCATATTTATATAGCGTTAAACGAGCCAGAACAGGTAAACATGTTTGCCAAAGATAGATTTATCCGAGCTTTTTTCAAATGTCTTTTTTTAGGATGAAAATGGACTTCGAGATCAAAAATTATGGTTTTATTTATTGGGCTATATTTATTGCGCAATATTTATTGAGTCATTATGATTGAGCCATATTTCAAAAGTCATATTTATTAAGACATAATTATTGAGTCATATTTCTTGAAGTACTTTCATCGAGAGATATTTAATAAGCCATATTTATTGAGCAATATTTTTTGCACCAAATTTATTGAGATATACTTATTGCCCCATATTTATTGCATAGTGTTTACAATAACATATTTATTGAGCGTTGAACGAGCCCAAGTGGATAAACCTGTTTGCTAATGGATAAATCATTTAGAGCTATGATTATTGTACTATATTTATTGGGCTATATTTATTATGCCATATTAATTTTATCATATTTATTACGCCACAATTATTGTGTCATATTTCATGAGTGACAAACAAGCCCAAACAAGTAATCATGTTCACCAATAGATAAATCATTTCGAGCACTTTTAAATGGGATTTTTCGCGCTGAAAACGGACAACCCGAATAAAAATTATGGTCATATTTATTGAGTCATATTTTTTACGCAATATTTCTTTGGCCTTATTTATTGAGCCATATTTATTGAGCTATATTTATTTGTGTTATATTTATTGCACCATATTTATATAGTGTTAAACGAGTCCGAACGGGTAAACCTATTTGACAAAGAAAGATTTATTCGAGCTTTTTCCAAATGTCTTTTCAGGATGAAAATGGACTACTAGATCAAAAATTATGGTTTTATTTATTGGGCTATATTTATCACGTCATATTTATTGAGCAATTATGACTGAGCCATATTTCAAGAGTCATATTTACTGAGATGTAATTATTGAATCATATTTCTTGAAGTATTTTCATTGAGAGATATTTAATAAGCCATATTTATTGAGTCATATTTCTTGCGCCAAATTTATTGAGATATATTTATTGCCCCATATTTATTGCATATTATTTATTATAACATATTTATTGAGCATTGAATGAGCCCGAGTGGGTAAACCTGTTTGCCAATGGATAAATCATTTAGAACATTTTTTAATGGGATTTTCGAGGATAAAAATAGACAACTGAATCCAACATTATGATCATATTTATTAAGCCATATTTAATGCGCCATATTTATTTTATCATATTTACTAAACAATATTTACTAAGACATATTTATTAGGACTTATTTATTGAGTCAAATTTCTTGTGCCATATTTATTGAGCAATATTTTTGGAGCCATTTTTAACACATATTTATTACATCATATTTATTGTGTCACTTTTTATTGCGCCATATTTATTCCGCCTAATTTTTTTTGCCAGATTTATTGCGCGATAAACAAGCCCGAATGGATAAACCTATTCGCCGATGTATAGACCTTTATGTGCTCTTTTTAATTATCTTTTGCGGGCAGATAACTGACCACCGGATCATTGGCTTTTTCGGCCTTTTTCGGGTTGATAACGCCATATTTACTGTGCCATATTTATATAGTAATAAACAAACCCAAACGGGCAAACCTGTTCACCAATGGATAGATAATTTCGAGCCCTTTTAAATGAGCTTTTTCGGGCGAAAAATGGACAACCGGAATAAAAGTTATGGTCATATTTATTGAGCCATATTTATTACGCAATATTTCGTTGGCTATATTTATTAAGCCATATTTACAGAGCTATATTTATTTGTGTCATACTTATTACTCCATATTTATATAGTGTTAAACGAGCACGAACGGGTAAACCTGTTTGCCAAATATAAATTTATCAGAGCTTTTTTGAAAAGTCTTTTTCACGATGAATATAGACAACATGATAAAAAATTATGGCTTTATTTATTGGGCAATATTTATTGTGTCATATTTATTGAGCCATTATGATTGTGTCATATTTATTGAGACATAATTATTGAGTCATGTTTCTTGTGGCATTTTCATTAAAAGATATTTAATAAGCCATATTTATTGAGCCACGTTTATTACCTTAAATTTGTTGAGATATATTTATTGCGTCATATTTATTATGTAGTATTTATTATAACATATTTATTGAGTGTTGAATGAGCCCGAACGGGTAAACATGATTGCAATGGATAAATCATTTAAAGCTATATTTATTGTTCTATATTTGTTGCGCTATATTTATTATGCCATATTTACTTTGTCATATTTATTACGCCACCTTCATTATGCCATATTTATTGAGTGTCAAACAAGTCGAAAAAGGTAATCATGTTCACCAATAGATAAATCATTTCGAGAACTTTTAAATGGGCTTTTCCATGCTGAAAATGGACAACCAGAACAAAAATTATGGTCATATTTATTGAGTCAAATTTATTGCTTCATATTTCTTTGGACTTATTTATTGAGCCATATTTACTAAGCAATATTTATTTGTGTTATATTTGTTGCGCCATATTTATATAGAGTTAAACAAGCACGAACAAGTAAACCTATTTGGCAAAGATAGATTTATCCAAGCTTTTTTCTAATGTATTTTTCACGATGAAAATGCACTACCAGATCAAAAATTATGGTTTTATTTATTGGGCTATATTAATTACGTCATATTTATTGAGTCATTATGATTGAGCCAAATTTCAAGAATCATATTTTTTGAGACGTAATTATTGAATCATATTTCTTGAAGCATTTTCATCGAGAGATATATAATAATCCATATTTATTGAGCCATATTTGTTGCGCCAAAATTATTGAGATATAATTATTGCCCCATATTTATTGCGTAGTATTTATTATAATATATTTATAGAGTGTTGAACGAGCCTGAGTTGGTAAACCTGTTTGTCAATGGAAAAATCATTCAAAGCACCTTTTAATGGAATTTTTGAGGATAAAAATAGACAACTGAATCTAAAGTTATGATCATATTTATTGAGCCATATTTAATGTGTCATATATATATTTTATCATATTTACTAAACCATATTTAATAAACCATATTTTTTGAGACTTAGTTATTGAGTCATATTTCTTGTGCCATATTTATTGAGCAATAGTTTTTGAGCCATATTTATTAACGCATATTTATTACAACATATTTATTGTGTCACTTTTTATTGCGTAATATTTATTGCGCTTGACGTTTTAGTCATATTTATTGCATGATAAACGAGCCTGAATGAGTAGACCTGTTCGCCAATGGATAGTCCTTTACGTGCTCTTTTTAATTATCTTTTTTGAGCTGATAACTGATAACCGGATCATTGGCTTTTTTGGGCTTTTTTCGGGATGATAACGCCATATTTACTGAACAATATTTATATAGTAATAAACAAGCCCAAATGGATAAACCTATTTACCAATGGGTAGATAATTTTGAGCTCTTTTAAATGGGATTTTTCGACCGAAAAACGGACAACCGGAACAAAAGTTTTGGTCATATTTATTGTGCCATATTTATTACGTTATATTTCGTTGGCCATATTTATTGAGCCATATTTACAAAGCTATATTTATTTGTGTCATATTTATTACTCCATATTTATATAGTGTTAAACGAGCCCGAACGGGTAAACCTATTTGTCAAAGATAGATATATTAGTTCTTTTTTTGAAATGTCTTTTTCGGGATGAATATGGACAACGTGATCGAAAATTATGGCTTTATTTATTGGGCAATATTTATTGTGTCATATTTTTTGAGCCATTATGATTATGTCATATTTCATGAGTCATCTTTATTGAGACATAATTATTGAACCATATTTCTTGAAACATTTTCATTAGAGATATTTAATAAGACATTTTTATTGAGCCATATTTATTATGCTAATTTTATTTAGAAATATTTATTGCACCATTTTTATTTTGAAGCATTTATTATAACGTATTTATTAAGTGTTGAACGAGCCCGAGCAGGTAAACCTGTTCCCCAATTGATAAATTATTCAGAGCTCTTTTTGATGAGTTTTTTTGGGCTGAAAATGGACAAACAGAATAAAAGTTATGGTCATATTTATTGAATCATATTTATTGCGTCATATTTCCTTGGCCATATTTATTAAGTCATATTTACTGAGCCATATTTATTTGTGTCATATTAATTGCGCTCTATTTATATAGCGTTAAATGAGGCCAAACAAGAAAATCTGTTTGTTAAATGAAAGATTTATTTGAGCACTTTTCAATAGGCTTTTCAGGGCGAAAATGGACAACTTGATCAAAAATTATTGTTATATTTATTGTTCTATATTTATTGGGCTATATTTATTATGCTATATTTATTTAGTGATATTTATTGAGTCATATTTTTTGAGCCATATTTTTTGAGACATAATTATTGAGACATGTTTCTGGTGGAGTTTTCATTAAAAAATATTTAATAAGACATATTTATTGAGTCATGCTTATTACGCCAAATTTGTTGAGATGTATTTATTGCGTCATATTTATTATGTAGTATTTAATATAACATATTTATTAAATATTGAATGAGCCGGAACGGGTAAAATGATTGTCAATGGATAAATCATTTAGAGCTTTATTTATTGTTCTATATTTATTGGGAAATATTTATTATGCCGTATTTATTTTGTCATATTTATTATGCCATATATATTGAGTATCAAATAAGCCCAAATAGGTAATCATGTTCACCAATAGATAAATCATATCGAGCACTTTTAAATGGGCTTTTCCGTGCTGAAATTTGACAACCAGAACAAAAATTAGGCTCATATTTATTGAGTCGTATTTATTGCGCCAAATATCTTTGGCCTTATTTATTGAGCCATATTTATTAAGCTATATTTATTTATGTTATATTTATTGCGCCATATTTATATAGCATTAAACGAGCCCGAACGGGATAACCTATTTGCCAAAGATAGATTCATCCGAGTTTATTTTCAAATGTCTTTTTCAGGATGAAAATGCACTACCAGATCAAAAACTATGGTTTTATTTATTGGGCTATATTTATTGCGCCATCGAGATATTTATTGAGACGTATTTTTGGCAAATTTATTGAGATATATTTATGCCAATATTTATTGCATAGTATTTATTATAACATATTTATTGAGCTTTGAGCGAGCCTGAGTTGGTAAACCTGTTTGCCAATGGATAAATCATTCAGAGCACTTTTTAATGGGCTTTTCGAGTATAAAAATAGATAACTGAATCGAAAGTTATGATCATATTTATTGAGCCATATTTAATGTTTCATATATATTTTATCATATTTACTAAACTATATTTATTGAGACTTAGTTATTGAGTCATAATTCTTGTGCCATATTTATTGAGCAATAATTTTTGAGCCATATTACTTAACGCATATTTATTACATCATATTTATTGTGTCACTTTTTATTGCGTAATATTTATTGCGCCTGATTTTTTTGTCATATTTATTGCGTGATAAACGAGCCCGAATGGGTAAAACTGTTCGCTTATGGATAGACCTTTAAGTGCTCTTCTTAATTGTCTTTTTGGAGCTGATAACTGACAACCGGATCATTGGTTCTTTCAGGCTTTTTCGGGATGATAACACCATATTTACTGAATCATATTTATATAGTAATAAACAAGTCCAAACGGGTAAACCTGTTCACCAATGGTTAGGTAATTTCGAGCTCTTTTAAATGTGCTTTTTCAGTCGAAAAACGGACAACCGAAATAAAAGTTATGGTCATATTTATTGCGCCATATTTATTAAGCCATATTTACAGAGCTATATTTATTTGTGTTATATTTATTACTCCATATTTATATAGTGTTAAACAAGCCCGAACGGGTAAACCTGTTTGCCAAAGATAAATTTATCAGAGCTTTTTTGAAATGTCTTTTTCGGGATGAATATGGACAACGCGATGAAAAATTATGGCTTTATTTATTGGGCAATATTTATTGTGTCATTTATTGAGCCATTATGATTGTGCCATTTTTCATGAGTCTTCTTTATTGAGACATAACTATTAAATCATATTTCTTAAAATATTTTCATTAGAGATATTTAATAAGACATTTTTATTGAGTCATATTTATTACGCTAATTTTATTTAGAAATATTTATTGCATCATTTTTATTTTGAAGCATTTATTTTAACATATTTATTATGTGTTGAACGAGCCCGAGCAGGTAAACCTATTCCCCAATTAATAAATTATTCAGAGCTCTTTTTTTGAGTGTTTTCGGGCTGAAAACGGACAACCAGAATAAAAGTTATTGTCATATTTATTGAATCATATTTATTACGCCATATTTCCTTGGCCATATTTATTAAGTCATATTTACTGAGCCATATTTATTTGTGTCATATTAATTGTGCTATATTTATATAGCGTTAAATGAGCCCGAACAAGAAAATCTGTTTGCTAAATGAAAAATTTATCCGAGCACTTTTCAATAGGCTTTTTGGGGCTAAAAATGGACAACCAGATCAAAAATTATGACTATATTTATTGTTCTATATTTATTGGGCTATATTTATTATGCCATATTAATTCAGTCATATTTATTGAGTCATATTGTTTGAGCCATATTTATTGAGACATAATTATTGAGACATGTTTGTGGTGAAATTTTCATTAAAAAATATTTAATAAGTCATATTTATTGAGTCATGCTTATTATGCCAAATATGTTGAGATGTATTTATTGCGTCATATTCATTATGTAGTATTTATTATAACATATTTATTAAATGTTGAATGAGCCCGAACGGGTAACATGATTGTCAATGGATAAATCATTTAGAGCTATATTTATTATTCTATATTTATTGGGCTATATTTATTATGCCATATTATTTTGTCATATTTGTTACGCCATATTTATTATGCCATATATATTGAGTGTCAAATAAGGTCAAACAGGTAATCATGTTCACCAATAGATAAATCATTTCGAGCAGTTTTAAATGGGCTTTTCCTGGCTGAAGATGGACAACCAGAACAAAAATTATGGTCATATTTATTTAGTCATATTTATTGGCTATTTTTCTTTAGCCTTATTTATTGAGTCATATTTATTGAGCTATATTTATTTGTGTTATATTTATTACGCCATATTTATGTAGCATTAAACGAGCCTGAACGGTTAAATCTGTTTGCCAAAGGATAAATCATTCAGAGCACTTTTTAATGGGCTTTTCCAAAATAAAAATAGATAATGAAATCCAAATTTATGATCATATTTATTGAGTCATATTTAATGTGCAATAATTATTTTATCATATTTACTAAACCATATTTACTAAGCCATATTTATGTGACTTAGTTATTGAGTCATATTTCTTGTGCCATATTTATTGAGCAATATTTTTTGAGCCATATTTATTAATGCATATTTATTAAACCATATTTATTGTGTCATATTTATTGCGTCATATTTATTGTGCCTGATCTTTTTGTCATATTTATTGCGCGATAAACGAGCTTGAACGGGTAAATATGTTCGCCAATGGATAGATCTTTATGTGTTCTTTTTAATTGTCTTTTTCAGACTTATAACAGACAACCAGATCATTGGATTTTTCGGGCATTTTCGGGCTGATAATGCCATATTTACTGTATCATATTTATTTAGTAATAAACAAGCCCAGACGGGTAAAACTGTTCCCCATTAGATAGATAATCTCGAGCACTTTTAAATGTGTTTTTTGGGCGAAAAACAGACCACCAGAACAAAAGTTATGGTCATATTTATTAAGCCATATTTATTGCGCCATATTTCTTTGACCATATTTATTGAGCTATATTTACGGAGCTATATTTATTTGTGTCATATTTATTACGCCATATTTATATAGTATTAAACGAGCCCGAACGGGAAAACCTATTTGCCAAAGATAGATTTATCATAGTTTTTTTTGAAATGTCTTTTTCGGGATGAATATGGACAATGAGATAAAAAATTATGGCTTTATTTATTGGGCAATATTTATTGTGCCATATTTATTGAGCCATTATGATTGAGTCATATTTCGAGAGTCATCTTTATTGAGACATAATTATTAAACCATATTTCTTGAAGCATTTTCATTAGAGATATTTAATAAGATATTTTTATTGAGCCATATTTATTACGCTAATTTTATTGAGAAATATTTATTGCGCCAATTTTATTTTGAATCATTTATTATAACATATTTATTTAGTATTAAACAAGCCCAAGCAGGTAAACCTATTCCCCAATTGATAAATCATTCATAGGACTTTTCAATGTGCTTTTTCGGGCTAAAAACGGACAATCGGAATAAAAGTTATGCTCATATTTATTGAATCATATTTATTGTGTCATATTTTCTTGGCTATATTTATTAAGTCATATTTACTGAGCCATATTTATTTGTGTCAAATTAATTCCGCCATATTTATATATCGTTAAATGAGCCCAAACTGGAAAATCTGTTTGCTAAATGATAGATTTATCCGAGCACTTTTCAATAGACTTTTCGGGGCTGAAAATGTACAACCGAATCAAAAATTATGGTTATATTTATTGTTCTATATTTATTGTGCTATATTTATTATGTCATATTTAGTGAGTCATATTTTTTAAACCATATCTATTGTGATATAATTATTGAGTCATGTTTCTTGTGACATTTTCATTAAAAGATATTTAATAAGTCATATTTATTAAGCCATATTTATTACGCCAAATTTATTGAGATATATTTATTGTGTCATATTTATTATGTACTATTTATTATAACATATTTATTAAATGTTGAATGAGCCCGAACGGGTAAACATGATTGTCAATGGATAAATCATTTAAAGCTATATTTTTGGTTCTATATTTATTGGACTATATTTATTATGGTATATTTATTTTGTCATATTTATAACGCCACATTTATTGTGCCATATTTATTGAGTGTCAAACAAGCCCTAACAGGTAATCATATTCACCAATAGATAAATCATTTCGAGCACTTTTAAATGGGCTTTTCCGTGCTGAAAATGGATAACCTGAATAAAAATTATGGTCATATTTATTGAGTCATATTTATTACGCCAAATTTCTTTGGCCTTATTTATTGAGCCATATTTATTGAGCTATATTTATTTATGTTATATTTATTGCACCATATTTATATAGCGTTAAACGAGCCCGAACGGGTAAACCTATTTGCCAAAGATAGATTTATCCGAGCTTTTTTTCAAAGACTTTTTTTGATGAAAATGGACTACTAGATCAAAAAATATGGTTTTATTTATTGGGCTACATTTATTGCACCATATTTATTGAGCCATTATGATTGAGCCATATTTCAAGAGTTATATTTATTGAGACATAATTATTGAATCATAGTTCTTGAAGCATTTTAATCGAAAGATATTTAATAAGCCATATTTATTGAGCATTGAATGATCCCGAGTGGGTAAACCTGTTTGCCAATGGATAAATCATTCAGAGCACTCTTTAATGGAATTTTCGAGGATAAAAATAAACAACTGAATTCAAAGTTATGATCAAATTTATTGAGTCATATTTAATGCGCCATATTTATTTTATCATATTTCCTAAACCATAGCTACTAAGCCATATTTATTGAGACTTAGTTATTGAGTCATATTTTTTGTGACATATTTATTGAGCAATATTTTTGAGCTATATTTATTAACGCATATTTATTACACCATATTTATTGTGTCATATTTTATTGCGCCATATTTATTACGCCTCATTTTTTTGCCAAATTTATTAAATGAAAAATGAGCCTGAATGGGTAAAACTGTTCGCTAATGGATAGAACTTCACGTGCTCTTTTTAATTAGTTTTTTTTGGGCTGATAACCGACAACCAGATCATTAGATTTTTTGGGCTTTTTCGTGGTGATAACTCAATATTAACTGTGTCATATTTATATAGTAATAAACAAACCAGATGGGTAAACCTGTTCAACAATAGATAGATAATTTCAAGCTCTTTTAAATGAGCTTTTTCAGGGGGTAAACGGACACCCGGAATAAAAGTTATGGTCATATTTATTGAGCCATATTTATTACGCCATATTTCATTGGCCATATTTACAAAGCTATATTTATTTGTGTCACATTTATTACGCCATATTTATATAGTGTTAAAGGAACCCAAACGGGTAAACCAGTTTTCCATAGATATATTTATCTGAGTTTTCTTGAAAAGTCTTTTTCGGGATGAATATGGACAACGAGATCAAAAATTATGTCTTTATTTTTTGGGCAATATTTATTCTATCATATTTATTGAGCCATTATGATTGAGGCATATTTCATGAGTCATCTTTATTGAGACATAATTATTAAAACATATTTCTTGTAGCATTTTCATTAGAGATATGTAATAAGACATTTTTATTGAGCCATATTTATTACGCCAATTTAATTGAGAAATATTTATTGCATCATTTTTATTTTGAAGTATTTATTATAACATATTTATTGATTGTTTAACGAGCCCGAGCAGGTAAACATGTTCTCAAATTGATAAATCATTCAGAGGTTTTTCACTGAATTTTTTTGGGCTGAAAACGAACAACTGGAACAAAAGTTATGATCCTATTTATTGAATCATATTTATTACGCCATATTTCCTTAGCCATATTTATTGAGCCATATTTACCGAGTAATATTTATTTGTGTCATATTAATTGGTCCATATTTATATATCGTTAAATGAGCCTGAACATGAAAATCTATTTGCTAAATGATAGATTTTTCCGAGCACTTTTCGATTGGCTTTTTGGGGCTAAAAATGGACAACCGAATCAATAAATATGGCTGTATTTATTGTTCTATATTTATTGGGTTATATTTATTATACCATATTTATTGAGTCATATTTATTGAGCAATATTTATTGTGACATAATTATTGATCCATGTTTCTTGTGGCATTTTCAATAAAATATATTTTATAAGACATATTTATTGACCCATGTTTATTTCGCCAAATTTATTAAAATATATTTATTGCGTCATAATTATTATTTAGTATTTATTATAACATATTTATTGAGTGTTGAATGAGCCCGAACGGGTAAACATGATTGTCATTGGATAAATCATTTAGAGCTATATTTATTGGGTTATATTTATTATGCCATATTTATTACGCCACATTTATTGTGCCATATTTATTAAGTGTCAAACAAGCCCAAATAGGTAATCATGTTCACCAATAGATAAATCATTTCAAGCACTTTTAAATGGTCTTTTCCGGTCTGAAAATGGACAACTAGAACAAAAATTATGGTTATATTTATTGAGTCATATTTATTGCACCATATTTTTGTGGGCTTATTTATTGAGACATATTTATTTTGCTATATTTATTTGTGTCATATTTATTGCGCCATATTTATATAGTATTAAACAAGCCCGAACGGTTAAACCTGTTTGGCAAAGATAGATTTATCCGAGCTTTTTTCAGATATCTTTTTCTGGTTGAAAATGTACTCTCAGATCAAATATTATGGCTTCATTTATTGAGCTATATTTATTACGCCATATTTATTGAGCCGTTATGATTAAGCCATATTTGAAGAGTCATATTTATTGAGACATAATAATTGAATCATATTTCTTGAAATATTTTCATTGAGAGATATTTAGTAAGCCATATATATTTAGTATATTTATAATGCCATATATATTGAGATATATTTATTGCCACATATTTGTTGCGTAGTATTTATTATAACATATTTATTGAGCATTGAAGGAGCCCGAGTGGGTAAATTTGTTTGTCAATGGATAAATCATTCAGAGCACTTTTTAATGGGCTTTTCCAGAATAAAAATAGACAATTGAATCCAAATTTATGATCATATTTATTGAGTCATATTTAATGCGCCATATTTATTTTATCATATTTACTAAACCATATTTACCAAGCCATATTTATTGTGACTTAGTTATTGAGTTATATTTCTTGTGCCATATTTCTTGAGCAATATTTTTTGAGCCATATTTATTAACGCATATTTATTACACCATATTTATTGTGTCATATTTATTATGTCATATTTATTATGACTGATGTTTTTTCCATATTTATTGTGCGATAAACGAGCCCGAGTGGGCAATCCTATTTGCAAATGGATAGACCTTTATGTGCTCTTTTTAATTTTCTTTTTTTGGCTGATAACCGACAACCGAAACATTGGCATTTTCGTGCTTTTTCGGGCTTTTTAGGGCTGATAATGCAATATTTACTGTGTCATATTTATATATTAATAAACAAGCTCAAACAGGTAATCCTATTCACCAATGGATAGATAATTTCGAGCTCTTTTAAATGGGCTTTTTCGGGGGAAAAATGGACAACCAGAACAAAAGTTATGATCATATTTATTGAGTCATATTTATTGTGTCATATTTCGTTCGCCATATTTATTGAGCCATACTTATAGAGCTATATTTATTTGTGTCATATTTATATAGTGTTAAATGAGCCCAAACGGGTAAACCTGTTTGCCAATGATAGATTTATCAGTGCTTATTTGAAATGACTTTTTCGGGATGAATATGGACAATCAAATCAAAAATTATGGCTTTATTTATTGGGCAATATTTATTGTGTCATATTTATTGAGCCATTATGATTTCGTCATATTTCATGAGTCATCTTTATTGAGACATAATTATTGAATCATATTTCATGAAGCATTTTCATTAGAGATATTTAATAAGATATTTTTATTGAGCCATATTTATTACGCAAATTTTATTGAGAAACATTTATTATGCCATTTTTATTTTGAAGTATTTATTATAACTTATTTATTGAGTGTTGAACGAGCTCGAGCAGGTAAATATGTTCCCCAATTGAAAAATCATTCTGAGGTCTTTTCAATGAGTTTTTTCGGGCTTAAAATGTACAACCGGAATAAAAGTGATGTTAATATTTATTGAACCATATTTATTGTGCCATATTTCCTTGGCCAAATTTATTAAGTAACATTTACTGAGCCATATTAATTTATGTCATATTAATTGCGCTATATTTATATATCGTGAAATGAGCCCGAACTGGAAAATCTGTTTGCTAAATGATAGATTAATTCGAGCACTTTTCAATAGCCTTTCCGGGGCTCAAAATGGACAACCAGATTAAAAATTATGGCTATATTTATTGTTATATATTTATTAGGCTATATTTATTATGCCATATTTATTGAGTAATATTTATTGAGTCATATTTTTTGAGCCATATTTATTAAGACATAATTATTGAGCCATGTTTCTTGTGGCATTTTCATTAAAAGATATTTAATAAGCCATATTTATTGAGACGTGTTTATTACGCCAAATTTGTTGAGATATATTTATTGTGTCATATTTATTATGTAGTATTTATTATAACATATTTATTGAGTGTTGAATGAGCCCGAACGGGTAAACATGATTGTCAATGGATAAATCATTTAGAGCTTTATTTATTGTTCTTTATTTATTGGGCTATATTTATTATGCAATATTTATTTGTTATATTTATTACGTCACATTTATTGTGCCATATTTACTGAGTATCAAACAAGCCCAAATAGGTAATCATGTTCAACAATAGATAAATCATTTTGAGCACATTTAAATGTGTTTTTCCGGGCTAAAAATGGATAACCAGAATAAACATTATTGTCCTATTTATTGAGTCATATTTATTGCAACATATTTCTTTGGCCTTATTTATTGAGCCATATTTATTGAGCTATTTTTATTTGTATTATATTTATTGCACCATATTTATATTGCGTGAAACGAGCCCGAATGGGTAAACCTATTTGCGAAAGATAGATTTATCCAAGTTTTTTTCAAATGTCTTTTTCTGGATGAAAATGGACTAGCAGATCAAAAATTATGATTTTATTTATTAGGCAATATTTATTACCCCATATTTACTAAGCCTTTATGATTGAGCCATGTTTAAAGAGTCATATTTGTTGAGACGTAATTATTGAATCATATTTCTTGAAGCATTTTCATCGAGAGATATTTAATAAGCCATATATATTGAGTCATACTATTGCGAAAACTTTATTGAGATATATTTATTGCTCCATATTTACTGCGTAGTATTTATTATAACATATTTATTTAGCGTTGAACGAGCCCGAGTGGGTAAACTTGTTTGTCAATATATAAATCATTCAGAGCACTTTTTAATGGGCTTTTCAAGGATAAAAATAGACAACTGAATCTAAATTTATGATCATATTTATTGAGTCATATTTAATGCGCCATATTTATTTTATCATATTTACTAAACTATATTTACTAAACAATATTTACTAAACCATATTTATTAAGACTTAGTTATTGAGACATATTTCTTGTGTCATATTTATTGAGCAATATTTTTTGAGACATATTTATTAAACCATATTTATAATGTCATATTTATTGCGCCATATTTATTGCCATATTTTTTTGCCATATTTATTGCGCGATATACGAGCCCGAATCGGTAAACCTATTCGCCAATTGATAGACCTTTATATGCTCTTTTTAATTATCTTTTTCGGGTTGATAACCGGCAACCGGATCATTAGCTTTTTTGGGCTGATAACGCCATATTTACTATGTCATATTTATATAGTAATAAACAAGCCCAAACTTGTAAACTTGTTCACCAATGGATAGATAATTTCGAGCTCTTTTAAATGCGCTTTTTCGGGAGGAAAACAGACCACCAAAAAAAAGTTATTGTCATATTTATTGAGCAATATTTATTGCGCCATTTTTCGTTGGCCATATTTATTGAGTCATATTTATAGAGCTATATTTATTTGTCTTATATTTATTGAGCCATATTTAAATAGTGTTAAACGAGCCCGAACGGGTAAACCTGTTTGCCAAAGATAGATTTATCCGATTTTTTTGAAATCTCTTTTTCGGGATGAATATGGACAATTAGATCAAAAATTTTGGCTTTATTTATTGGGAAATATTTATTGTGTCATATTTATTGAGCCATTATGATTGAGCCATATTTCATGAGTCATCTTTATTGAGTCATAATTATTTAATCATATTTTTTGAAGTGTTTTTATTAGAGATATTTAATAAGACATTTTTATTAAGCCATATTTATTACGCCAATTTTATTGAGAAATATTTATTGCGTTATTCAATGAGTTTTTTCGGGCTGAAAATGGACCACCGGAACAAAAGTTATTGTCATATTTATTGAATCATATTTATTGCACCATATTTCCATGGCCATATTTATTGAGCCATATTTACTGAGCCATATTTATTTGTGTCATATTAATAGCGACATATTTATATAGTGTTAAATGAGCCTGAACTGCAAATTCTATTTGCTAAATGATAGATTAATCCGAGCACTTTTCAATAGGCTTTTCGGGGATGAAAATGGACAACCGGATCAAAAAATATAGTTATATATATATATTTTTATATTTATTAGGCTATATATATTATATCATATTTATTGAGTCATATTAATTGAGCTATATTTTCTGTGTCATATTTATTATGACATAATTATTTAGCCATGTTTATGTGGTATTTTCATTTAAATATATTTAATAAGCCATATTTATTGAGCCATGTTTATTACGCCAAATATACTGAGATATATTTATTGCATCATATTTATTACGTAGTATTTATTATAACATATTTATTGAGTGTTGAATGAGTCCGAACGGGTAAACATGATTGTCATTGGATAAAACATTTAGAGCTATATTTATTGGGCTATATTTATTATATCATATTTATTTTGTCATATTTATTACACCATATTTATTGTGTCATATTTATTGAGTGGCAAACAAGCCCCAACATGTAATCATGTTCATCAATAGATAAATCATTTCGAGCACTTTTAAATGGGCCTTTCCGGTCTGAAAATGGACATCCAGAATAAAAATGATGGTCATATTTATTGAGTCATATTTATTGCCCCATATTTCTGTGGCCATATTTATTGAGGCATATTTATTGAGCTATATTTATTTGTGTCATATTTGTTGCACCATATTTATATAGCATTAAACGAGACAGAACGAGTAAACGTGTTTGCAAAAGATAGATTTATCCGAGCTTTTTTCAAATATCTTCTTCTTGATGAAAATGGACTGTCAGATCAAATATTATGGCTTTATTTATTGGGCTATATTTATTGCGGCATATTTATTGATCCGTTATGATTGAGCCATATTTCAAGAGTGATATTTATTGAGACATAATTATTGAATCATATTTTTTGAAATATTTTCATGGAGAGATATTTAATAAGCAATATTTATTGAGCCGTATTTTTTGTGCCAAATTTATTGAGATATATTTATTGCCCCATATTTATTGCATAGTATTTGTTATAACATATTTATTGAGTGTTGAATGAGCCCGAGTGGGCAAACCTGTTTGCCAATAGATAAATCTTTCAGAACACTTTTTAATGAGATTTTCGAGAATAAAAATAGACAACTTAATCTAAATTTATGATTATATATATTGATTCATATTTAATGCACCATATTTATTTTATCTTATTTACTAAACCATATTTAGTAAGCCATATTTTATGAGACTTAGTTATTGAGTCATATTTCTTGTGCCATATTTATTGAGCAATATGTTTTGAGCCATATTTATTAACGCATATTTATTACACAATTTTTATTGTGTCATGTTTATTGTGCCCTATTTATTGCGCTTGAATTTTTTGCCATATTTATTGCGCGATAAACCTGATCGCCAATGGATAGACCTTTATGTCCTCTTTTGAATTGTCTTTTTCGGGCTGATAACCGACAATCGGATCATTGGCTTTTTCGGGCTTTTTCAAGCTGATAACGTCATATTTACTGTATCATATTTATATAGTAATAAACAAGCTCAAATGGGTAAACCTGTTCACCAATGGATAGATAATTTCGAGCTCTTTTAAATGGGCTTTTTCGGGCGAAAAACGGACAACCGGAACAAAAGTTATGATCATATCTATTGAGCCATATTTATTACGCCAAAGATAGATTTATTAGGGCTTTTTTGAAATATCTTTTTCGGGATGAATATGGACAATGAGATCAAAAATTTTGGCTTTATTTATTTTATAATATTTATTATGCCATATTTATTGAGCCATTATGATTGAGTCATATTTCATGAGTCATCTTTATTGATACATAATTATCGAACCATATTTCTTGAAGCATTTTCATTAGAGATATTTAATAAGACATTTTTATTGAGCCATATTTATTACGCCAATTTTATTGAGAAATATTTTTTGCGCCATTTTTATTTTGAAGCATTTATTATAACATATTTATTGAGTGTTGAACGAGCCCGAGTAGGTAAACCTATTACGCAATTGATAAATCATTTAGAGGTCTTTTCAATGAGTTTTTTCGGGCTTAAAACGGACAACCGGAACAAAAATTATGGTCATATTTATTGAATCATATTTATTGCGCCATATTTCCTTAGTCATATTTATTAAGTCATATTTACTGAGCCATATTTATTTGTGTTAAATTAAATGCGCCATATTTATATAACGTTAAATGGGCCCGAACTGGAAAATACGTTAGCTAAATGAAAGATTTATCCGAGAACTTTTCAATAAGCTTTTCGGGGCTGAAAATGGACAACCAGATCAAAAATTATGACAATATTTATTGTTCTATATTTATTGGGTTATATTTATTATTCCATATTTATTGAGTCATATATATTGAGTCATATTTTTTGAGCCATATTTATTAAGACATAGTTATTGAGCCATGTTTCTTGTGTCATATTCATTAAAAAATATTTAATAATCAATATTTATTGAGTCATGTTTATTATGACAAATTTGTTGAGATAAATTCATTGCATCATATTTATTATATAGTATTTATTATAACATATTTATTAAATGTTGAATGAGCCCGAAGGGTTAAACATGATTGTCAAAGGATAAATCATTTAGAGCTATGATTATTGTACTATAATTATTGGGATATATTTATTATGCCATATTTATTTTATCATATTTATTACGCCACATTTATTGTGTCATATTTATTGAGTGACAAACAAGCCCAAATATGTAATCATGTTCAACAATAGATAAATTATTTCGAGCACTTTTAAATGGGCTTTTCGGGCTGAATATGGACAACCAGAATAAAAATTATGGTCATATTTATTGAGTCATGTTTTTTACGCAATATTTCTTTGGCCTTATTTATTAAGCCATATTTATTGAGCTATATTTATTTGTGTTATATTTATTGCGCCATATTTATTTAGTGTTAAACGATACCGAACAGGTAAACCTGTTTGACAAAGAAAGATTTATCCGATCTTTTTTCAAATGTCTTTTTCAGGATGAAAATGGACTACTAGATCAAAAATTATGGTTTTATTTATTGGGCTATATTTATTACGTCATATTTATTGAGACGTAATTATTGAATCATATTTTTTGAAGTATTTTCATCTAGAGATATTTAATAAGCCATATTTATTGAGTCATATTTCTTGCGCCAAATTTATTGAGATATATTTATTGCCCCATATTTATTACCTAGTATTTATTATAACATATTTATTGAGCATTGAACGAGCCCGAGTGGGTAAACCTATTTACCAATGGATAAATCATTCAGAGCACTTTTTAATGGGCTTTTCGAGGATAAAAATAGACAACAGAATCCAACATTATGATCATATTTATTAAGTCATATTTAATGCTCCATATTTATTTTATCATATTTACTAAACCATATTTACTAAGACATATTTATTGAGACTAATTTATTGAGTCATTTCTTGTGTCATATTTATTGAGCAATATTTTTTGAGCCATTTTTTAACGCATATTTATTACACCATATTTATTGTGTCACTTTTTATTGGGCAATATTTATTGCACCTAATTTTTTTGCTAGATTTATTGCGCGATAAACAAGGCCGAATGGATAGACCTGTTCGCCAATGTATAGACCTTTATGTGCTCTTTTTAATTGTCTTTTTCGGGCTGATAACTGACAACCGGATCATTGGATTTTTCGGATTTTTTCAGGTTGATAACGCCATATTTACTGTTCCATATTTATATAGTAATAAACAAACCCAAACGGGCAAACCTGTTCACCAATGGATAGATAATTTCGAGCTCTTTAAATGGGCTTTTTCGGGCGAAAAATGGACAACAGGATCAACAGTTATTGTTAACCCCGAAATCGGCGATCCTTACTAAGGGAGCCAGCTCGCTCGTCACGACCTCCCCCGAGTTTCTCCTGGAGGTTGTGATGCCATAGGAAGGGCAGATAGAATTCTCTGTCCGCTCAGGCCGCGCGGCTTGCGGGGTCTCAACGGTCTGACTTACCAGGCCGCACGCCTTCCCTTGGTCACCAGGTTCGCGGACTGCTTCCGCAGTCCGCCTCTGCAGGCCGCCCCCTTTTCAGCTTAAACCGCAAGGTTGTCTCCGCAGGTCTCTCTCTACCGGACTCAACTTCCCATCCACCCAGGCCGGCAATAGGTCGCATATCCCTTCACCCAGCAACACAGGCAGCCGACTCCTCTAGCTCGCCTACAGGGTCCGGATTCCAGCTCCGGCTACCCGTCAAGACCAACAGCAACGTCCAAGTTCCTCGCGAGCTGGGCGGACTAGAAGTGCGATCAAGACTTCCAGTCAGCCTTCATCGCTGAACCCCAATAGCTGCAACAACTAGGCTACCTCTACAACGCAAGCGGACTCAGCTTCGTAGTAGCCGCAGACTCAACGGACTTGGCGGACTCTCTATGCAGTCCGCCCTTTCCTTGGTCAGCACCAGTTTCTCGGCAGCAGCGGGGTCAACTCCTCCTCAGTCCGGAGGCCTATCAAAGGCTCAGCCAGTAGTAGCAAACTTCCTCCTCAGTCTACAGTCTTGGCGCGGACTCAGTCAGTAGTGGTGGACTCTTTCCAGCCGGCCTGGCATCAGATCCTCCAGAAGGCAGTCCTAGTTCGCATAACCTCGTGTGGACTAGCCGGTCTCTGTAGGCACTCTGCTGCCCGCACCCCTTGCAGCTCGATCAGGTCAGCAGTGGCGGACTCCACAGATTCTCCTCACAGTCCGTCACATAGCTTCCAGCATCCGCCACCCCAGCAACAGGCAGACAGTCCCAGCTCAGTAGTGCCGGACTCCACGAACCAACATCGCAGTCCGCCACTATGTCTCCCATTTTGCAGTCAGCAGCTCCGGCTTCAGTACCAAGCGCCAGTCCGCGCGGCCTATGGCGGGCTCGGCGGACTCCGTCTCCTTCTCTCTCAAGTTACCGTCTTACCGGGGGTAAAGTCACTGCAAGCGGTTACCTCCTCGTGCCTATAAATAGCCCCCCGTTCCTCTCGTATGTGGGGGCATTGGAGGTCTCGTCAACGCCAAGGTGCTCACGCTTGAAGTCTGCCAGCCAGCCAACCCTCCTGTAGACTCCGTTTCTTAGTCTGCATCGCCATCCGCGCCTTTAGTCGTGCGGCCTACTAGCCTGTGGTTCACTAGTCCACGCGGTCTCCCGCTTCCCTTAACCGCGCGGCCTGCCAACTTTGCTCTTCAGTCCGCGCGGCCTCCTCTGGCATTCTTCTTTAGCCGCCAGCTTCCTTCTTGTACCCTTTCATGATTTGTTGTAAAGGTGTATTAGCAAGTTGTAACTCTTGCTATTAATAAAAGGAAAGCCCGTCGCAAGAGTGGCATTTGAGCTGCAGCGGGCAAAGTCTGCTGTTGCCACTGTTACCGACCCCCTCTCTCTCCCTTCTTCCTAGCTCAGCTCAGCTCTCTCGGCAACCAACCTGTAAGCACAATCGTCCAAGTAATCGTCTGCTCGACAGCTCCTGATCAACCTCCTCCTCTCTTGATCAACCTTCTCTGTTGATCAGGATTCTCCGTCTACTCTTAGCACCCTCTCCTCTACCCCCGCAACTCCTTGACAAGCTGCTTGCTCCACTCTCGAGCACTCAGAAGCTTCGTTCCTTTCTTTTTCTCCGCAACCTTCATCCTCTTCCTCTTCTAGCTTGTGAGATCGAACACTCCCTCCGTGTTAGCTGCCCCGGTGATTTTTTCGCGCATCAACAGTAATGGTCATATTTATTGAGCCATATTTATTGTGACATATTTCGTTGGCCATATTTATGAAGCCATATTTATAGAGCTATATTTATTTGTGTCATATTTATTACTCCATATTTATATAGTGTTAAACGAGCCCGAACGCGTAAACCTGTTTGCCAAAGATAGATTTATTAGAGCTTTTTTGAAATGTCTTTTTCGCGATGAATATGGACAACGTGATCAAAAATTATGGCTTTATTTATTAGGCAATATTTATTGTGTCATATTTATTGAGCCATTATGATCGTGCCATATTTATTGAGACATAATTATTGAGTCATATTTCTTGTGGCATTTTCATTAAAAGATATTTATTAGGCCATGTTTATTACGCTAAATTTGTTGAGATATATTTATTGCGTCATATTTATTATGTAGTATTTATTATAACATATTTATTGAATGTTGAATGAGCCCAAACGGGTAAACATGTTTGTCAATGGATAAATCATTTAGAGCTATACTTACTGTTGTTTATTTATTGGGATATATTTATTATGCCATATTTATTTTGTCATATTTATTACGCCACATTTATTGTTCCATATTTATTGAGTGTCAAACAAGCCCAAAATGTTAATCATGTTCACCAATAGATAAATCATTTCGAGCACTTTTAAATGGGCTTTTCGGTGCTGAAAATGGACAAGCAGAACAAAAATTATGGTCCTATTTATTGAGTCAAATTTATTGCGCCATATTTCTTTGGACTTATTTATTGAGCCATATTTACTAAGCAATATTTATTTGTGTTATATTTATTGCACCATATTTATATAGCGTTAAACGAGGCGAACGAGTAAACCTGTTTGGCAAAGATAGATTTATCCGAGTTTTTTTCAAATTTCTTTTTCAGGATGAAAATAGACTACCAGATCAAAAATTATGGCTTTATTTATTGGGCTATATTAATTGCGCCATATTTATTGAGTCATTATGATTGAGCCAAATTTCAAGAGTCATATTTTTTAGGACGTAATTATTGAATCATATTTCTTGAAACATTTTCACCGAGAGATATATAATAATCCATATTTATTGAGGCATATTTTTTGCGCCAAAATTATTGAGATATAATTATTGCCCCATATTTATTGCATAGTATTTATTATAACATATTTATTGAGCATTGAATGAGCCCAATTTGGTAAACCTATTTGCCAATGGATAAAATATTCAGACAACTTTTTAATGGACTTTTCGAGGATAAAAATAGACAAGTGAATCAAAAGTTATGATCATATTTATGAGTCATATTTAATGTGTCATATATATTTTATCATATTTACTAAACCATATATTTTGAGACTTAGTTATTAAGTCATATTTCTTGTGCCATATTTATTGAGCAATATTTTTTGAGCCGTATTTATTAACGCATATTTATTACACCATATTTATTGTGTCACTTTTTATTGCGCAATATTTATTGCGCCTGATTTTTTGTCATATTTATTGTGTGATAAACGAGCCTGAATGGGTAAACCTGTTCGCCAATGGATAGACCTTTACGTGCTCTTTTTAATTATCTTTTTCGAGCTGATAACTGGCAAGCAGATCATTGGCTTTTTCGGGCTTTTTCGGGATGATAACGCCATATTTACTGAACCATATTTATATAGTAATAAACAAGCCCAAATGGGTAAACCTGTTCACCAATGGATAGATAATTTCGGGCTCTTTTAAATGGGCTTTTTTGACCGAAAAACGGACAACCGGAACAAAAGTTATGGTCATATTTATTGATCCATATTTATTGCGTCATATTTCGTTGGCCATATTTATTGAGTCATATTTATAAAGCTATATTTATTTATGTCATATTTACTACTCCATATTTATATAGTGTTAAACGATCCCGAATGGATAAACCTATTTGTCAAAGATATATATATAAGATATTTTTTAAATATCTTTTTCGGGATGAATATGGACAACGTGATCAAAAATTATGCTTTATTTATTGGGCAATATTTGTCGTGTCATATTTATTGAGCAATTCTGATTGTGTCATATTGCACGAGTTATCTTTATTGAGACATAATTATTGAACCATATTTCTTGAAACATTTTCATTAGAGATATTTAATAAGACATTTTTATTGTGTCATATTTATTATGCTAATTTTATTTAGAAATATTTATTGCGTCATTTTTATTTTGAAGCATTTATTATAACATATTTATTAAGTGTTGAACGAGCCCGAGTAGGTAAACCTGTTCCCCAATTGATAAATTATTCAGAGCTCTTTTTGATGAGTTTTTTCGGGCTGAAAACGGACAACCAGAATAAAAGTTATGGTCATATTTGTTGAATCATATTTATTGCACCATATTTCCTTGGCCATATTTATTAAGCCATATTTACTTAGTCATATTTATTTGTGTCATATTAATTGCGCTATATTTATATAGTGTTAAATGATCCCGAATAAGAAAATTTGTTTGCTAAATGAAAGATTTATCAGAGCACTTTTCAATAGGCTTTCCGGGGCTGAAAATTGACAACAGGATCAAAAATTATGGCTATATTTATTGTTCTATATTTATTGGGCTATATTTATTATGCCATATTTATTTAGTCATATTTATTGAGTCATATTTTTTGAGCCATATTTATTGAGACATAATTATTGAGACATGTTTCTGGTGGCATTTTCATTAAAAGATATTTAATAAGACATATTTATTGAGCCATGCTTATTACGCCAAATTTGTTGACATATATTTATTGCGTCATATTTATTATATAGTATTTATTATAACATATTTATTAAATGTTGAATGAGCCCGAACGGGTAACATGATGGTCAATGGATAAATCATTTAGAGTTAAAATTATTGTTCTATATTTATTGGGCTATATTTATTATGCCATATTTATTTTGTCATATTTATTATGTCATATTTATTGTGCCATATATATTGAGTATCAAATAAGCCCTAACAGGAAATCATGTTCACCAATAGATAAATCAATTCGAACACTTTTAAATGAGCTTTTCCGTGCTGAAAATGGACAAACAGGACAAAAAGTATGGTCATATTTATCGAGTCGTATTTATTGCGCCAAATTCCTTTGGCCTTATTTATTGAGCCATATTTATTGAGCTATATTTATTTATGTTATATTTATTGCGTCATATTTATATAGCGTTAAACGAGCCCGAACGGGAAAACTTATTTGCCAAAGATAGATTTATCTGAGCTTTTTTTCAAATGTCTTTTTCAGGATGAAAATGGACTACCAGATCAAAAATTGTGGTTTTAATTATTGGGCTATATTTATTGCGCCATATTTATTGCGTCGTATTTATTATAACATATTTATTGAGCTTTGAATGATCCTGAGTTGGTAAACCTGTTTGCCAATGGATAAATCATTCAAATCACTTTTTAATGGGCTTTTCGAGAATAAAAATAGACAACTGAATCTAAATTTATGATCATATTTATTGAGCCATATTTAATATTCCATTTATATTTTATCATATTTAATAAACCATATTTATTAAATCATATTTATTGAGACTTAGTTATTGAGTCATATTTCTTGTGCCATATTTATTGAGGAATATTTTTTGAGTCATATTAATTAACGCATATTTATTACACCATATTTATTGTGTCACTTTTTATTGAGCAATATTTATTGGGCCTGATTTTTTTATCATATTTATTGCATGATAAACGAGCCCGAATGGGTAAACCTGTTCGCTTATGGATAGACCTTTACGTGTTCTTTTAATTGTCTTTTTCGAGCTGATAACTGACAACCTGATCATTGTCTTTTTCGGGCTTTTTCGGGATGATAACGCCATATTTACTGAATCATATTTATATAGTAATAAACAAGCCCAAACGGGTAAACCTGTTCACCAATGGATAGATAATTTCGAGCTCTTTTAAATGTGCTTTTTCGGCCGAAAAATAGACAACCAGAACAAAAGTTATGGTCATATTTATTGAGTCATATTTATTGCGCCATATTTATTAAACCATATTTATTAAGCCATATTTACAGAGTTATATTATTTGTGTCATATTTATTACTCCATATTTATATAGTGTTAAACGAGCCCAAACGGGTAAAAATGTTTGCCAAAGATAGATTTATCAGAGCTTCTTTGAAATGTCTTTTTCGGGATAAATATTGACAACGTGATCAAAAATTATGGCTTTATTTATTGGGCAATATTTATTGTGTCATATTTATTGAGCCATTATGATTGTGCCATATTTCATGAGTCTTCTTTATTGAGACATAATTATTGAACCATATTTCTTGAAACATTTTCATTAGAGATATTTAATAAGACATTTTTATTAAGTCATATTTATTACGCTAATTTTATTTAGAAATACTTATTGCGTCATTTTTATTTCGAAGCATTTATTATAACATATTTATTATGTGTTGAATGAGCCCGAGCAGGTAAACCTGTTCCCCAATTGATAAATTATTCAGAGCTCTTTTTGAAGAGTTTTTTTGGGCTGAAAATGGACAAACAGAATAAAAGTTATGGTCATATTTATAGAATCATATTTATTGCGCCATATTTCCTTGACCATATTTATTAAGTCATAATTACTAAGCCATATTTATTTGTGTCATATTAATTGCGCTATATTTATATTATGTTAAATGAGCCCGAACAAGAAAATCTATTTGCTAAATGAAAGATTTTTCCGAGCTCTTTTCAATATGTTTTCTGGTGCTGAAAATGGACAACCGGATCAAAAATTATGGCTATATTTATTGTTCTGTATTTATTGGGCTATATTTATTAAGCCATATTTATTTAGTCATACTTATTGAGTCATAGTTTTTGAGCCATATTTGTTGAGACATAATTATTGAGAGATGATTCTGGTGGCATTTTCATTAAACGATATTTAATAAGCCATGTTTATTGAGCAATGCTTATTACACCAAATTTGTTGAGATGTATTTATTGCGTCATAGTTATTATGTAGTATTTATTATAACATATTTATTAAATGTTGAATGAGCCCGAATGGGTAACATGATTGTCAATGGATAAATCATTTAGAGCTATATTTATTATTCTATATTTACTGGGCTATATTTATTATGCCATATTTATTTTGTCATATTTATTATGTCATATTTATTGTGCCATAAATATTGAGTGTCAAATAAGCCAACAATTAATCATATTCACCAATAGATAAATCATTTCGAGCACTTTTAAATGAGCTTTTCCGGGCTGAAAATGGACAACCAGAACAAAAATTATGGTCATATTTATTTAGTCATATTTATTGCGCTATTTTTATTTGGCATTATTTATTGATCCATATTTATTGAGCTATATTTATTTGTGTTATATTTATTGCGCCATATTTTTATAGCGTTAAACGAGCCCGAACGAGTAAACCTATTTGCCAAATATAGATTTATCCGAGCTTTTTTCATGTCTTTTCAGGATGAAAATGGACTAGTAGATCAAAAATTATGGATTTATTTATTTGGTTATATTTATTGCGGCATATTTATTAAGCTCTTATGATTAAGCCAAATTTCAAGAGTCTTTTTTTTGAGACGTAATTATTGAATCATATTTCTTGAAGCATTTTCATCGAGAGATATTTAATAAGCCATTTTTATTAAGCCATATTTTTTGTACCAAATTTATTGAGATATGTTTATTGCCCTATATTTATTGCGTAGTATTTATTATAATATATTTATTGAGCGTTGAACGAGCTCGAGAGGGTAAACCTGTTTGGCAATGTATAAATCATTCAGAGCATGTTTTAGTGGGTTTTTCGAGGATAACAATAGATAACTGAATCCAAAGTTATGATTATATTTATTGAGTCATATTTAATGAGCCATATTTCTTTTATCTTATTTACTAAATCATATTCACTAAGCCATATTTATTGAGACTTAGTTATTGAGTAATATTTCTTGTGCAATATTTATTGAGCAATATTTTTTGAGCCATATTTATTAACGCATATTTATTACACCATATTTATTGTGTCACTTTTTATTGTGCTACATTTATTGCGTGATAAATGAGCCCGAATGGGTAAACCTATTCGCCAATTGATAGACCTTTTTGTGTTCTTTTTAATTGTGTTTTTTGGGCTGATAACAGACAACCAGATCATTGGATTTTTCGGGCCTATAATGCCATTTTTACTGTGTCATATTTATATAGAAATAAATAAGTCCAAATGGGTAAACCTGTTCAACAATGGATAGATAATTTAGATCTCTTTTAAAAGGGTTTTTTCAGGCGAAAAACGGACAACCAGAACAAAAGTTATGATCATATTTATTGATCCATATTGATTGCGCATATTTCGTTGGACATATTTTTGAGCAATATTTATAGAGCTATATTTATTTGTGTCATATTTATTACGTCATATTTATATAGTGTTACACGAGCCAGAACAGGTAAACCTTTTTGCCAAGATAGACTTATGAGAGCTTTTTTGAAATATTTTTTTCGGGATGAATATGAACAATGAGATCAACAATTATGGCTTTATTTATTAGGGAATATTTATTCTGCCATATTTATTGAGCCGTCATGATTGAGTCATATTTCATGAGTCATATTTATTGAGACATAATTATTGAACCATATTTCTTGAAGAATTTTCATTAGAGATATTTAATAAGACATTTTTTGAGCCATATTTATTACGCCAATTTTATTAAGAAATACTTATTGCACCATTTTTATTTTGAAGCATTTATTATAACATATTTATTGAGTGTTGAACGAACCCGAGCAGGTAAAGCTATTCTCCGATTGATAAATCATTCAGAGGTCTTTTCAATGAGTTTTTTCGGGCTGAAAACGGACAAACGGAACAAAAATTATGATCATATTTATTGAATCATATTTATTGCGCCATATTTGCTTGGCCATATTTATTAAGTCATATTTACTAAGGCATATTTATTTGTGTCATATTAATTGTGCCATATTTATATAGCGTTAAATGAGCCCGAACAAGAAAATCTTTTTGCTAAATGAAAGATTTATCTGAGCACTTTTCAATAGGCTTTTCGCGACTGAAAATGGACAACCGGATCAAAAATTATGGCTATATTTATTGTTCTATATTTATTGGGCTATATTTATTATGTCATATTTATTTAGTCATATTTAGTGAGTCATATTTTTGAGCCATATTTATTGAGACATAATAATTGAGCTATATTTGTGTGGCATTTTCTTTAAAAGATATTTAATAAGCCATATTTATTGACAACACTTTTTAATGAGCTTTTAGAGGATAAAAATAGACAACTGAATCAAAAGTTATGATCATATTTATTGAGCCATATTTAATACGCCATATTTATCTCATCATATTTACTAAACCATATTTACTAAACCATATTTATTGAGACTTAGTTATTGAGTAATATTTCTTGTGCCATATCTATTGATCAATATTTTTTGAGCCATATTTATTACAACATATTTATTTTGTCATATTTATTGCGCCATATTTATTGCGCCTGTTTATTTTACCATATTTATTACGCGATAAACAAGCTCGAATGGGTAAACCTGTTCGCCAACGGATAGACCATTATGTGCCCTTTTTAATTATCTTTTTCGGGCTGATAACCGACAACCGGATCATAGGCTTTTTCATGCTTTTTTGGGCTGATAACACTCTATTTACTGTGTCATATTTATATAGTAATAAACAAGCCCAAACGGGTAAACTTGTTCACCAATGGATAGATAATTTCGAGCTCTATTAAATGAGCTTTATTGGGCAGAAAACGGACAACCGGAACAAAAGTTATGGTCATATTTATTTAGCCATATTTATTGTGCTATATTTCGTTAGCCATGTTTATTGAGAAAATTTACAGAGCTATACTTATTTGTGTCAAATTTATTACATCATATTTAAATAGTGTTAAACGAGCCCAAATGTGTAAACCTGTTTACCAAAGATAGATTTATCCGAATTTTTTGGAAATGTCTTTTTCGGGATGAATATGGACAATGAGATCAAAAATTAGGTCTTTATTTATTAGGCAATATTTATTATGTCATATTTATTGAGTCATTATGATTGAGCCATATTTCATGAGTTATCTTTATTGAGACATAATTATTGAACTATATTTCTTGAAGTATTTTTATTAGAGATATTTAATAAGACATTTTTATTGAGTCATATTTAATATGTAAATTTTATTGAGAAATATTCATGCGTCATTTTTATTTCGAAGTATTTATTATAACATATTTATTGAGTATTGAACGCGCCCGAGCGGGTTAACCTGTTCCCCAATTGAAAAATCATTCAGAGATTTTCAATAAAGTTCTTTCGGGCTGAAAATAGACAACCGGAACAGAAGTTATGGTCATATTTATTGAATCATATTTATTATGCCATATTTCCTTGGACATATTTATTGAGCCATATTTATTTATGTCATATTAATTGCAGCATATTTATAGAGCGTTAAATGAGAATGACCTGGAAATTCTCTTTGCTAAATGATAGATTTATCTCAGCACTTTTCAATACGCTTTATAGGGCTGAAAATGGACAACCAGATCAAACAATATGGCATATTTACTGTTCTATATTTATTGAGCTATATATATTATGCCATATTTATTGAGTCATAATTATTGAGCAATTTTTTCTGAGCCATATTTAATGTGACATAATTATTGAGCCATGTTTCTTGTGTCATTTTCATTAAAATATATTTAATAAGCCATATTTATTAAGTAATGCTTATTATGCCAAATGTATTGAGATATATTTATTGCATCATATTTATTATGTACTATTTATTATAACATATTTATTGAGTGTTGACTGAGCCAGAACGGGTAAACATGATTGTCATTGGATTATCATTTAGAGTTATATTTATTGGGCTATAATTATTATGTCATATTTATTTTGTCATATTTATTATGCCACATTTATTGTGTTATATTTATTGAGTGCCAAACAAGCCCAAACAGGTTATCATGTTCACCAATAGTTAAATCATTTCGAGCACTTTTAAATGGGCTCTTCCGATCTGAAAATGGATAACCAGAATAAAAATTATGGTCATATTTATTGAGTCATATTTATTAAGCCATATTTCTGTGGCCTTATTTATTGAGCCATATTTATTGATCTATATTTATTTGTGTCATATTTATTGTGCCACATTTATGTTTCATTAAACGAGTCCGAACGGGTAAACATGTTTGCCAAACATAGATTTATCTGAGCTTTTTTCAAATGTCTTTTTTTGGATGAAAATGGACTGCTACATCAAAAATTATGGCTTTATTTATTGTGTTATATTTATTGCACCATATTTATTGGGCCGTTATGATTGAGCCATATTTCAATAGTCATATTTATTGAGACATAATTATTGAATCATTTTTCTTGAAGCATTTTCATTGAGAGATATTTAAGAAGCCATATTTATTGAACCGTGTTTTTTGTGTCAAATTTATTGAGATATATTTATTGCATAATATTTATTGTGTAGTGTTTATTATAACATATTTATTGAGTGTTGAACGAGCTCGAGTGGGAAAACCTATTTGCCAATGGATAAATCATTCAGAGCACTTTTTAATTGGTTTTTCCAGAAAAAAATAGACAACTGAATCCAAATTTATGATTACATATATTGAGTTATATTTTATGCATCATATTTATTTTTTCATATTTACTAAACCATATTTACAAAGCCATATTTTTTGAGACTAAGTTATTGAGTCATATTTCTTGTGCCATATTTATTGAGCAATATTTTTTGAGACATATTTATTAACCCATATTTATTATACCATATTTATTATGTCATATTTATTGTGTTATAATTATTGCGCCTGTATTTTTTGCCATATTTATTAAGCTATAAACGAGCCCGAATGGGTAAACCTGTTCGCCAATGGATAGACCTTTATGTGCTCTTTTTAATTGTCTTTTTCGGGCTGATAACCGACAACTGAATCATTGACTTTTTCGGGCTTTTTCAAGCCGATAATGTCATATTTACTATGTCATATTTATATAGTAATAAACAAGCCCAAATGGGTAAACCTGTTCACCAATGGATAAATAATTTCGAGTTCTTTTAAATGGACTTTTTCGGGCGAAAAACAGACAACCGAAACAAAAGTTATGGTCATATTTATTGTGCCATATTTGTTGTGTCATATTTCGTTTGCCATATTTATTGAACCATATTTATAGAGCTATATTTATTTCTGTCATATTTATTACGCCATAGTTATATATTGTTAACCAAGCACAAACATGTAAACCTGTTTGCCAAAGATAGATTTATGAGAGTTTTATTGAAATATCTTTTTCGGGATGAATATGAACGACGAGATCAAAAGTTATGACTTTATTTATTGGTCTTTTTAACGAGATTTTTTGTGGTTAAAACGGACAACTAGAACAAAAGTTATGGTCATATTTATTGAATCATATTTATTACGCAATATTTCCTTAGCCATATTTATTAAGTCATATTTGTTGAGCCATATTTTTTATGTCATATTAATTGCGCCATATTTTTATAGCGTTAAATGAGCCCGAACTGAAAAATCTGTTTGTTAAATAAAAGATTTATCCGAGCACTTTTCAATAAGCTTTCCGGGTTGAAAATAGACAACCGGATCAAACATTATGGCTGTATTTATTGTTTTATATTTATTGGGTTATATTTATTATATCATATTTATTGAGTCATATTTATCGAGTCATATTTCTTGAGCCATATTTATTGAGATATAATTATTGATCCATGTTTCTTGTGTCATTTTCATTAAAAGATATTTAATAAGTCATATTTATTGAGCCATATTTATTATGCAAAATTTGTTGAGATATATTTATTGCATCATATTTATAATGTAGTATTTATTATAACATATTTATTAAATGTTGAATGAGCACGAACGGGTAAACATGATTGTCAATGGATAAATCATTTAGATCTATATTTATTGTTCTATATTTATTGCGTTATATTTATTATGCCATAATTATTTTGTCATATTTAATACGCAATATTTATTGTGTCATATTTATTGAGTGACAAACAAGCCCAAACAGGTAATCATGTTGACCAATAGATAAATCATTTTGAGCACTTTTAAATGGGCTTTTCCGGGCTGAAAATGGTCAACCAGAACAAAAATGATGGTCATATTTATGGTGTCATGTTTATTGCGCCATATTTCTTTGGACTTATTTATTTAGCCATATTTATTGAGCTATATTTATTTATGTTAAATTTATTGAGGCATGTTTATATAGCGTTAAATGAGCCAGAACGGGAAAACCTATTTGCCAAAGATAGATTTATCCGATCTTTTTTTCAAATGTATTTTTCAGGATGAAAATGGACTACCAGATCAAAAATTATGGTTTTATTTATTGGGCTATATTTATTGCGCCATATTTATTAAGCCATTATGATTGAGCCATATTTCAAGAGTCATATTTATTGAGACATAATTATTGAATCATATTTGTTGAAGCATTTTCATCGAGAGATATTTAATAAGCCATATTTATTGAGCAATATTTTTTGCGGCTAATTTATTGAGATATATTTATTGCCCAATATTTATTGCGTAGTTTTTATTATAAAATATTTCTTAAGCGTTGAACGAGCCAAGTGGGTAAACCTATTTGCCAATGGATAAACCATTCAGAGCACTTTTTAATGGTCTTTTTGAGGATAAAAATATACAACTTAATCCAAAGTTATGATCATATTTATTGAGTCATAATTAATGCGCCATATTTATTTTATCTTATTTACTAAACCAAATTTACTAAGCCATATTTATTGAGACTTAGTTTTTGAGTCATATTTCTTGTGCCATAATTATTGAGTAATATTTTTTGAGCCATATTTATTAATGCATATTTATTACACCATATTTATTATGTCACTTTTTATTGGGCCTAATGTTTTTGTCATATTTATTGTGTGATAAACGAGCTCGAATGAGTAAACCTGTTCGCCAATGGATAGACCTTTATGTGCTCTTTTTAATTGTCTTTTTCGGGCTAATAACCGACGACCAAATCGTTGGCTTTTTCAGGCTTTTTCGGCCTGATAACGCCATATTTACTGTGTCATATTTATATATTAATAAACATGCCCAAACGTGTAAATCTGTTCACCAATGGATAGATAATTTCGAGCTCTTTTAAATAGGCTTTTTCAGATGAAAAACGGACAACCGGAATAAAAGTTATGGTTATATTTATTGAGTCATATTTATTGCGCCATATTTTGTTGGCCATATTTATTGAGCCATATTTACAAAGCTATATTTATTTGTTTCATATTTATTACACCATATTTATATAATGTTAAACAAGCCCAAACGAGTAAACTTGTATGCCAAAGATAGATTTATCAGAGGTTTTTTGAAATGTCTTTTTCAGGATGAATATAAACAACGAGATCAAAAATTATGGCTTTATTTATTGGGCAATATTTATTGTGCAATATTTATTAAGCCATTATGATTGAGCCATATTTCACGAGTCATCTTTATTGAGACATAATTATTGAATCATATTTCTTGAAGCATTTTCATTAGAGATATTTAATAAGACATTTTTATTGAGTCATATTTATTACACCAATTTTATTGAGAAATATTTATTGCACCATTTTTATTTTGAATCATTTATTATAATATTTTTATTGAGTGTTGAATGAGCCCGAGCAGGTAAACCTATTCCCCAATTGATAAATCACTTAGAGGTGTTTTTGATGATTTTTTCGGGCTAAAAACGGACAATCAGAACAAAAGTTATTGGTATATTTACTGAATCATATTTATTACCCCATATTTCCATGTCCATATTTATTAAGTCATATTTACTGAGCCATATTTATTTTTGTCATATTAATTTCACCATATTTATATAGCGTTAAATGATCTCAAAATGGAAAATCTATTTGCTAAATGAAAGATTTATCCGAGCACTTTGCAATAGACTTTTCGGGGCTGAAAATAGACAACCGGATCAAACATTATGGCTATATTTATTATTTTATATTTATTGGGCTATATTTATTATGCCATATTTATTGAGTCATATTTATCGAGTCATATTTTTTGAGCCATATTTATTGAGACATAATTATTGAGCCATATTTCTTGTGTCATTTTCATTAAAAGATATTTAATAAGCCATATTTACTGAGCCATATTTATTATGCAAAATTTGTTGAAATATATTTATTGCATCATATTTATAATGTAATATTTATTATAACATATTTATTAAATGTTGAATGAGCACAAACGGATAAACATGATTGTCAATGGATAAATCATTTAGATCTATATTTATTGTTCTATATTTATTGCACTATATTTATTATGCCATAATTATTTTGTCATATTTAATACGCAATATTTATTGTACCATATTTATTGAGTGACAAACAAGCCCAAACAGGTAATCATGTTGACCAATAGATACATCATTTTGAGCACTTTTAAATGTGCTTTTCCGGGCAGAAAATGGTCAACCAGAACAAAAATGATGGTCATATTTATTGTGTCATACTTATTGCACCATATTTCTTTGAACTTATTTATTGAGCCATATTTATTGAGCTATATTTATTTATGTTAAATTTATTGCGGCATGTTTTTATAGCGTTAAACGAGCCAGAACGGGAAAACCTATTTGCCAAAGATAGATTTATCCGATCTTTTTTTCAAATGTATTTTTCAGGATGAAAATGGACTAACAGATCAGAAATTATGGTTTTATTTATTGGGCTATATTTATTGCGCCATATTTATTGAGCCATTATGATTGAGCCATATTTCAAGAGTCATATATATTGAGACATA